>OV651822.1:28990754-29429948 GCA_927349885.1 Psylliodes chrysocephalus | reverse complement strand
ACAAAATACTGAAGCGGTGAAAAGTTTATCATTAAGTGATGTGTATATTTCATTAAGAACGGAAAACATTGCGTCGCTAGTGCATTTTTTAGGTAGAAAGCCATACTGATGAGCTGTGAGGATGTTATGCTTGAAAAGAAAGGGCAAAAGACGGTTTTTCATTAGCCGTTCTACTATCTTCGATAAGGTAGGCAATAACGCGATAGGTCTATAGTTACAGGTTTTGGTTTTGTCGATACCTTTATGAAGTGGGATTATTATAGCTGTTTTTAGACAGTTAGGAAAGAGACCAATTTCAAAGGATTCATTAATCAGTGAAGTTAAAATGTTGATTACTACATCCGGTATATTTAGAAATATTTTGGTGGACAGGCCATCAATTCCACAGGAAACGCTACTACTGCTTCAAGCTAACATGGACTACATCTCACCGAGATATATCTTTCATAAGTGATATAAAGTTATAATAGAACAAATAGAAGAGCCGGAAGGGGCAGGTACGATTCATATCTACACCGACGGCTCTAAAACAAAACAAGGTTCAGATTCTTAAACCTAAACATAAAATGGGCTGTGAGCAATAGTGCCAGTGTAGTTCAAACAGAGTTCACGGGTATTCTCATAGCAGCAAAAGAAATAACCAGAAACAATATCACTGGAAGGAACATGATCATCTATACAGATAGCAGACAAGCACTACTCACCCTGAACAGACCACGAATTTGCTCAGGGTTAGTACTAGAATGTAACGAAGCTTTGGCCGAAGTATCCATCAACAATGTGGTCACCTTAAGATGGATCAAAGGTCACGCCACATCGAAAGATAACCATCTTGCTGATTCACTACCCAAAAAAGCAGCCAATTAAATACTTTTTGAACTTGGCCCTTCTATTGACCTGACAAAATCGGTAGTGACAGACCTAATCAAAGAACATTCCCTTGTGTGAAATTCAAAAAAAGATGGGATGAAACAAGAAACTGCAGAGTTGCCAGGAACCTCTTAAGTTATCCTGACAACACTTCAGCAAACAAATACTTGACTATCACTAGACAGAATCTGCGCCTAGTCACAGGCATTCTGACTGGTCATTGCCAAGTACGAAAGCATCTCCATATCATGGTGCCGTCAGAATCCGCACTTTGCAGAGGGTGCGAACAAGAAGATGAGACCATCGAGCATATACTTTACGATTGCCCAAAGCTTTCATTTATTAGATTTGTGTTTGGCGAGTATCGGCTAACACCGGCCGATATAAGAGAAGCACCTCTTGGCGACGTTGTCAACTACATAAAATCTGTAGGCTGGCTCACGAGCTAGGAGGTGCCTATCATCTCAGGAGGATGCACACTGGACCTAATAAGGCCTAAGTGCCGTGGGGGTAACCCACCCTCCACAGGTTACAAAGATCCGTCACCCATCTAACTTTTATTAGGTACTTTTCTTTCATCTTTGTCATATTTGTGTTTCTGTCAGCCCCGATTCTTATTTTTTATTTTAAACACTCAACTTTACCTATCCTGTTTTTCCTTTTATTCCCGCTTCATTTCGGTTTTAACTGTATTCCCATTTTATATTTTTTTATTGTTTGCTTTGTCCTTACATACTCATTCTCTCTCTGTTTTAGTTTTATTTTAATATAACTTTTATATTTACTTTTTATTCTATTATTTGTTTTAGTTTTATCCTAGTTTCATTTTTGTTTGTAATATTACCTTTATTTTTTTTTCCCGGTTCATATGTTTAATTCTGTATTTTATCTTGCCTTTATATTTCTCTTTAATTTGTTTTCTATTTTCCTTTATTTTCTTTTTTACTTTATTTTTTAGTTCTTTGATTTTAATTTTAATTTTATTTATTATAGTAATAATATCAAGTACAACACTTTTCCTAAATCACTCCCTTAGTGAATTTCAACTTCTAATGAGCGACTTGTGTTTATATTTTGACTTTATATTTCTTCATTTTCTAGTTTTTTCAACTTCAATTTCTTCTACATTAATTTCTACTCTTTCTTACAACATTTCACTTTTCTTACTTCTTCAAAGTTGTTTTCTATAACTTCTTCTATTTTTCTGATTAAATTTTTGTTATCCTGTCTAAATTCTGAATATCTTGTTTAATGTAGTCCATATTGTTATCCATTACTTTTCCATTTTGTTTAATCTGTTCCCTTATCTTCTATTTCGATCTATCAATTTTCTTATTAATTCTTTCTCATGCTCTTTCCAATTTTCATCAATTTTTCTCATTAATTCTTTCTTATCTTCATTCCTATTCTTCATTAATTATTTCATATCTTCTTTCCTGTTTTCATCCACTTTTCTCATTAGTTTTTCCTAACCATTTTTCCCATTTTCATTTAGGTTTGTCATTAATTCAATGAGCACTTGCATTAGGGCCTCTATCTTTCTGTTGATTCTGTTCTGTTCTAAAATATTCTCATCCTGTAAATTTCTCTCTTCTTGTCCTATCATTTTTACATATTCTCCCAGAAAACCATCTTTCTTTCCACCTCTTAAATTCATTTACCATATTTTATTACTACTATTTCAAATTCACACAGATACCATACTGACACTACGTTACTGTCATCAAAATAGGAAAATATTACTATTGTGTTATCCTATTGCTATTCTATCTGTATTCTATTAATTTTCATGGCAAATATAATATTCCAAACTCAATTTTTAATTTTCTCGTCATACACAGACACTATACACAGTTACCATTCTACTGACCCAATACAACACTTTCACACTCAAAACAACAGGTCAATACAACTAAAAATATAAAATTCTTACCAAATTTTTAATTCGTTTGTCCCTTTCCAAATTTCAAGTTTTTGCCTAAATTTTTTTCAGGCTCCACGTTGATCTACGTCACTTAATATAAACATCCTCTCTGTCTGTCTCTGCTTTGTCTCTTCCATCTCTACCTGCGTTTGTGTCTTTGTTCTGCCACCATCTTTCTCTGCCATCTCGCCTTGCTGGCTTTCCTCTGCTCTCTTTTTTTGTTTAAATAAAAATTTATTTACCTTTTTTACATATTTTTCTTTATTTCAACTTTCTCCTGTTTAATAAATCTTTAATTCCAATCTTAATCCTAATTTTTTATCCAATATTTCCTATTTTTCCGCCGACAATCAATATTAATCAATCATTTTATTTTTTAATCCAAAATTCCATAAAAATATAACAAAAACATTCCTTCCAGCTGCTACTACTACTGCATTAAAAACGTTTTCTGTACCCCATCCCGATATTGTTACCTCAAATTTGAACATTATGACGTCATCCTACAGAAATTTCCAAATATTATACTACTATTTCTGCAATGTAACTAAAACAGTTAATAAATAGTTTAAACAGATTTATAATATTAATAGAAGGGTTGTAGTAGGCGCAGTCAGTGCATTGGTAAATTTACCTGTATCTTTAGAAAAATCATTTAGTTTAGAAAGAAGTAGTTTTGAATTGTAAGGATTTTCGTTATAATGAGATTGTTTAGGCAAAACTTTGGTGAAGAAACAACTAAAGTCGGATGTAGTGAAGAATTGGTAAAAAGAACAACCTCGAGTTTTTATAAATCTAGAATTTATTTGATATATCATTTTAAATTAAATAATTTTTGTTTGTTTGTTTGTTTGTTTGTTTGTTTGTTTGTTTGTTTGTTTGTTTGTTTGTTTGTTTGTTTGTTTGTTTGTTTGTTTGTTTGTTTGTTTGTTTGTTTGTTTGTTTGTTTGTTTGTTTGTTTGTTTGTTTGTTTGTTTGTTTGTTTGTTTGTTTGTTTGTTTGTTTGTTTGTTTGTTTGTTTGTTTGTTTGTTTGTTTGTTTGTTTGTTTGTTTGTTTGTTTGTTTGTTTGTTTGTTTGTTTGTTTGTTTGTTTGTTTGTTTGTTTGTTTGTTTGTTTGTTTGTTTGTTTGTTTGTTTGTTTGTTTGTTTGTTTGTTTGTTTGTTTGTTTGTTTGTTTGTTTGTTTGTTTGTTTGTTTGTTTGTTTGTTTGTTTGTTTGTTTGTTTGTTTGTTTGTTTGTTTGTTTGTTTGTTTGTTTGTTTGTTTGTTTGTTTGTTTGTTTGTTTGTTTGTTTGTTTGTTTGTTTGTTTGTTTGTTTGTTTGTTTGTTTGTTTGTTTGTTTGTTTGTTTGTTTGTTTGTTTGTTTGTTTGTTTGTTTGTTTGTTTGTTTGTTTGTTTGTTTGTTTGTTTGTTTGTTTGTTTGTTTGTTTGTTTGTTTGTTTGTTTGTTTGTTTGTTTGTTTGTTTGTTTGTTTGTTTGTTTGTTTGTTTGTTTGTTTGTTTGTTTGTTTGTTTGTTTGTTTGTTTGTTTGTTTGTTTGTTTGTTTGTTTGTTTGTTTGTTTGTTTGTTTGTTTGTTTGTTTGTTTGTTTGTTTGTTTGTTTGTTTGTTTGTTTGTTTGTTTGTTTGTTTGTTTGTTTGTTTGTTTGTTTGTTTGTTTGTTTGTTTGTTTGTTTGTTTGTTTGTTTGTTTGTTTGTTTGTTTGTTTGTTTGTTTGTTTGTTTGTTTGTTTGTTTGTTTGTTTGTTTGTTTGTTTGTTTGTTTGTTTGTTTGTTTGTTTGTTTGTTTGTTTGTTTGTTTGTTTGTTTGTTTGTTTGTTTGTTTGTTTGTTTGTTTGTTTGGTTGTTTGTGTTTTACCAATATTGTGTCAGCAAATTCTAGGGTTAAATCAAGTTTGGAATTTGTAATATGTAATGTATGAGTTAAAAGATACCCACAAACTTTAAGTTGATTCTTTTCCAGTTGTTTGTTTTTATATTTTATTTATTCTATCTCAGTCTAATGTTATAACGTTTTTTGTTTTCTTCTACTAGCAGATCCTTAAGTTGGTTGTTTTCTACATTTAATTTATTTGTAATTATATCAGTTTTTTTTATTTATTCTTATATAACTTTTATTACTTGTACTATTATCTTTCATAACTTACCAATTTTTTTTTTTAAACACTAAATGAAGTTGTAGTTGTTTTAATAACTCCAGCGTGTTTCGAACACGTTGTATGTATCTTTGACAAGGCACACATATTGGAGGAGTAAGAGAGTGAATCCTGTAAGGTTCTCTGCAACTAATTAAAGTTCCAAACTATGAAAGGCTTAGCGTGCCCGTAGCTACAAGAAGACGCAGGGTGGTGCCACCCCAAAACCGCACTTCTCGTCTCGCTCCACCCCCCTTCGCATCTTGACGTTCATCGGTCCCTTTACACTTATAGCTTTAGGATACTGTAAGCCGGAACGGAACGGAAAGGTCCGGGGGGGAGCATGTAGAGAATGTTCAAACTATCTAGTCTCTCCACTAAATATCTCCTTAGCTATCCTACTCGTTTTTGGAATGGGTTTACGAGCGCAGGAAATTAGAGGCAAGACTTACTGGGTGGATAAAACAAAAATCGTAATTGCAAAGCTTGGTATATTCGGTAATAGGATTATTTTGCAATAGGTAAATACAGTTCGTTATTAATATTTGATAATATAACGCATGCTTTATATATCATTTTAGACATAGGTACGCGAAAAAATAGAACAAAGGAGTTCAAATTTGTTTCATTGACGTAAAGACGTAAAACACTTGTACTCATAATTATTTCTCAAATTTTGGATTGTTCTTATTTAATGCACAGTACATTTTAATGTTTGAATACTTTTTTTTAATAGAAAATATAAAAATTAACCTTTTTCACGTTTTACATGAATAATAGTAATAATATTAATAATAATTAATAATAATTATCCTGACGACTTTAATAATAATGAAGAAGCCGTAAACGCAATCACTAATTCCATCTTGCTTGCTGCTCATGAAACATTCCAAGGTCTAAAAGTTATCCAAAGAGGTTTTATGGTGGAACAAAAGTATACGTGTAGTGATATTAATTTGCAAAAAAGCTCTTAGAACTTTTCATAGATATCCTACTCAATAAAACTTTAATTCAAGGAACGATAAATGTAATATATTGAAGCTTTATAACAAAAAATTGGCTTACTGGGAGTTACCCCAGCAACTGGAAAACACCCATTATTATCCCTATCCCTAAAATTAATGCATTGGATCTTGAACCTAAAAATTATCGACCCATATTTATCACATTATTCCTGGGAAAAATATTAGAAGCCAGTTGGTTTGCTGACGTAACCACTCCACCATTGATGCATTAGTGGCTCTGGAACAGTATTTAAATATTTTTTTTTAATCGAGAACATCTCGTAGCGGTAATTTTGAAAAAAGGCATACGATATGACTTGGAGGTATACAATATTGAAGTAACTTCACCTTTCGGGATTTAGAGGAAATTTGCCATCAGTCTTATTTAGTTTTCTTGTAGATAGACATTTCTTCGTAAGAGTTGGTAATCAAGAATCGTCTCGAGAAAGGCTGGAGAACGGAATACCACAGGGATCAACTCTCAGTGTTACCCTGTTCAATTATCTTGTAGATGATATCGCTGATAGTGTAGAGGCTGTCTTATACGTTGACGATATTACTGTCTACAGCTACGGCCACAATATGAACGTTTTGGTATCCAACCTGCAAGCAGAAATAAATAGATAAGAGGAGTTTGCAAAATCTAGAGGATTTAAGATTTCTGCTTCAAAATCTCATTCATTTTTATAGACTAAGATCTGTGCATCCAAATCCTTTATTATATTTAAAAAATAGAGAAATTGCAATCGTAGAACAATCAAACTACTAGGGATTAGTTTTGACAAAAAATTATATTGGAATAACTACATCGAGTACCTAACCACGAAATGTCGCAGAATCATTAATGTGATGAAATGTATGATAAACATTAGATGGGGTTCAGATAGTGAAATACTATTAAGAGATATTAAACTCTGTTCCAATCAAGGATAGATTATGGCAGCATAATCTATTGGTCTGCTAGGCTAAACTAAAACTACCCAAAAGAACTCAGAATTTAGCTCTTTGCTTAGCCACAGGCTCTTTTAAAACGAGTTCTCTAGAAGCATTACCGTGAGAAGCAGCTACTTCACCCTTGAGTCTGCATCGTGATATCCAAACAATTGTATATGCTACAAAGAAACAGTCTCTGCCTCAAAACCTAAACCACCATATTGTTTTGAAAAAAGATAATCTATACACTATCCGACCTATAGCAATAAGATCATCTAATATACGATTCCTCGAACTTTCAGAAAAATATTGTCTATCGGTCGTAAGGGAAGTAGGAATCAACCAACATAATATTGCTCCATGGACGAGGATCCCTTCAATTTGCAACACTGCCCTAAGTAAGTGAAAAAAAGAGACAACCACAACATCAACATATCGTTTATTATTTTCAGAACAAGTTCATCCTTTTAATGCTCACTAAATAATATACACCGAGGGATCGAAAACTAAGGTAGGTACAGGAGCTGCCGTAGTAACAAACGAACAAATCTTCTCATGGAGTTTAAGGTTAATATACAGCATCTTTAATACTAAACTTTATGCAATATGGCAGGCACTTTTGTTTTTCTTATTAAATGTGAACAAAAATGCCTTATATGTACTGACTCGTTAACTGCCGTAACTTCTCCAGAAGACCTATTCTCTTCAAATAATTTTGTAGTAAGGATTTTGGAATTACCCACAGATTTAATTTCTCGGGAAAAAGAGGTGACACTGATGTGGATCCCAGGTCATTCTAGCATACAAGGAAATGTCCTAGCTGACTCTGCTGCCAGAAATGCAACATTTGGTGCCACAGATGAAGGAATTCTTATACCACTCAATTATATAAAGAGCCGCATTAAAAATAAGATCGATTCTATATGGCAAACTAAGTGGAATACATAGGATGGATTACTAAGAGTCTCCAAACCTAGTATCCAAAAGTGGTTCTACCCTAAAGAATTAACGAGAATTAACAAGTTGAATTTGTAACAAAATCCGAACAATTGTAAAACAGATATTTATTACTTTTATATTACCGTAAAGTCCAAAATTAGTGAATTTTGACATACACCAGTTAATGTCGAGAGACTCCAAATGAGTTGGTGAAAGAGCGAACACTTATTAGTTTTATTATAAATTCGGACCTTTACCGGTATATATCGAAAAACACAAATTAGCTTCGGTCAATATCGGAAATGATAACTGGCTTTTTGCGATTTCTTCGTTTCTCTTTCGTGCTTACGTGTGGGCTTGTCTTCAATCTTACACAAGGTTTGATTGATAGCGTATGTGCAGTCTTACTAATTTAATTTTAATATAAGTTTTAATATAAGTAAGTTTTAATATAAGTTTTAATATAAGTTTTAATATAAGTTTTAATATAAGTTTTAATATAAGTTTTAATATAAGTTTTAATATAAGTAAGTTTTAATATAAGTTTTAATATAAGTTTTAATATTAGTTTTAATTAAAAAAGAATATTTACAGTTCCCCCATGTGTCAAAATTACCAGAAATGCTTCAAGACAATGTTATTTTATCATATGTCACTCACTTGGACGCATTACACAATGGATTTTATTAAGAGGTTTGAGGATCTCTTAAATTTTTCACCAATATTTTTATTAAAAATCGTAGTAATATAAAGAAACTTAAAAGTAAAAACAGGAGCCGGAAAAACTTGTAATTTGAGCGGGTACTAAACCGTATGTCTACACCAATGTGGTATATGAGGTTATGTGAGACTTTTCATTTCAATTTGAGTTTTGTCCAGGCCGTTGGAGTCTATGCCGGTCGGCGTAGCCAGGTATGGGTTGATATTTTCTTTGTATGTTAGAACAAGTAGGAGCATCAATAAGTATAGACATTCGTTTTAGTATCCACGTAAACTACAAATCGGCTCCAGAACCTAATTTCTTAAAAGTCCCATTTATTATGAAAAAAAGTTCTCTTCTTCACGGTCATTAACGTCTAGCACCACATTTTCATCCTGAATGCCTTCTTCAGCTAACAAATTAGTAAAAAAGAGTCGACAGTCTTCCGATACGCTACCAGAATTAAAAATATCTTTTAAATCCTTTAACTTTAATGCAGAAATTGGTTTCTTTTCTGTTTGTAATGGTTTGAGAAAAGCTTCCATCGAGCTAACTGTAACTCGCCGTCCTCTTCGTGGAAGAATCATAATGCTGCGAAAATCTTCATCGACGTCCGTTTTCATTTTCATTTCAAACGGAGATGCCTTCTCATATCTTATTCACTTAATATGGTGCCAGTTTACAATGTTGGCTGGTTAACCATAATTTTTCCAGAGTATTTAGATAAGAAAGCCGATGTCAGCTCTCTAAAAAACTTGATACTTGGGATTAATTTATTTTGCTCTTCGAGAAATTGTTATCCATTCGTAGGTAAATATATAGGTACATTTTTTGCTACTGTTTCGATTCTTCCATGTAGAATCACATTCCATCTGACTGTGGCCAGAAACTAGAAATTTTTGATCAACTATGTTAATCTGTAAAACTTGCATTGCATAAATAAACATGGCAGCCACAAATTGGTTCTTATTTTGGCTCCCATGTGTCGCTTATTAGCCTTACATTTTCAATACTTGCAGGAAGACTTTTTAAGTGGTGAAATAGACATGACTCTATTTCACACAGGCCACGTGAGCCTTCTACCTCAGACCACATGTAACATTTACCAATATTGTTTCCGCAGTTAAAAATAGTAAAATTATGTATCTAGCTTGGTCTTGTAAAAAAGGATGGGGTTTGTAGGATCTAGGTTTCAGCATTGTTAGCCTCATACGATGTACATGTTGGATATTGATCCTTTCTGGGCTCATGGAATAATAAGCTAAAATATGTTCTAAAAATTTGACGATAGTAAGACTCTTTTAGGTATCTGTATCTGTAACGTGTGGAGGGTGGGTTACCCCTACGGTACTTAGGCCTCATTAGGCTCATTGTGCATCCTCCTAAGGTGATAGGCACCTCCTAGCTCGTCAGCCAGCCTACAGATTTATTATAGTTGCCAAGAGGTGCTTCTCTTATGTCGGCCGGTGTTAGCCGATACTCGCCGAACACAAAGCTTCTAATAAATGAGAGCGTCGGCAATCGTACAGGATATGCTCGATGGTTTCATCTTCCTGTTCGCACCCTCTGCAGAGTGCGGATTCTGACAGCCCCATGATATGGAGATGCTTCCGTACTTGGCAATGACCAGTCGGAATGCCTGTGATCAGACGCAGATTCTGTCTAGTCATAGTCAAGTATTTGTTTGCTGCAGTGTTGTCAGGATAACTTAAGAGCTCCCTGGCAACTCTGCAGTTTCTTGTTTCATCCCATCTTTCCTTGAATTTCACAAGGTAATGTTCTTTGATTAGGTCTGTCACTACCGATTTTGTCAGGCCAATAGAAAGGCCAGGTCCAAAAAGTATTTGGTTGGCTGCTTTCTTGGCTAGTGAATCGGCAAGACGGTTACCTTTCGATGTGGCATGACCTTTGATCCATCTTAAGGTGACCACATTATTGATGGATATATCGGCCAAAGCTTCATGACATTCTAGTACTAACCCAGAATAAATTCGTGGTCTGTTCAGGGTGAGTAGTGCTTGTCTGCTATCTGTATAGATGAGCGTGTTCCTTCCAGTGATATTATTTCTAGTTATTTCTTTTGCTGCTATGATAATCCCCGTTAGCTCTGTTTGAACTACACTGGCACTATTGCTCACAGCCCATTTAGGT
This sequence comes from Psylliodes chrysocephalus, assembly GCA_927349885.1. Classification (NCBI taxonomy): domain Eukaryota; kingdom Metazoa; phylum Arthropoda; class Insecta; order Coleoptera; family Chrysomelidae; genus Psylliodes; species Psylliodes chrysocephalus. The sequence goes on along the minus strand of OV651822.1, from coordinate 29,419,296 downwards.
TTAAGAATCTGGAGTATACTCCGCATTCTGAGCCTTGTTTTGTTTTAGAACCGTCGGTGTAGATATGAATCGTACCTGCCACTTCTGGCTCTTCTATTTGTTCTATTATAACTTTATATGGCTTATGGAAGATATATCTCGGTGAGATGGAGTCCATGTTCGCTTGAAGCAGTGGGAGCGTATCGAGCGCCTCGTGCCAAAAGTGACGTCTCGCCGCACCAGATCCTACATCAGGTTCTATTCCGACCGTGCGGAGGCGTGTCATTGTCGTCAGAGCAACCTCCTTGATGTAAATATCAAGGGGAGTGAGACTAAGAATGACTTCCATCGCTCTAGTCGGTGTTGTTTTCATGGCTCCTGTTATGTTGAGATATGCTGTTCTTTGAATTTGTTCTAGTTTACGGATAGCTGTTAATTTTTGGGGTTTCGGTACCCAAACAACTGCACCGTATGTTAGCATAGGTCTTATGATAGCCTTGTAAGTCCATGCGACGACTCTGGAGGAGAAACCCTAGGTGCGTCCCACAGTACGGCTGCATTGATTTCTTTTAACTCTGTTTTCTAAATGCGAATTCCATGTTAACTTACTGTCAAAGGTGAGACCTAGGTACTTCACCTCTGTCGCAAAGTTTAGTTTTGTGTTTAGGAGTTCTGGAGGTTTTAATTCCATTTTCATCCTTTTCCTTGTGAAAAGGACCATTTCTATCTTCTTAGGATTAATAGACAGTGAATGGTCCTTGCACCACTGTTCTATAATTTTTAGAGCTACTTGCATTCTTTTGAAGAGTATATTCTCAAAATTCCCTGTTTGCAGAATGACCAGGTCATCTGCATATGCGATTGTATAGTGACTGTCATTATTGAGGCAGCTGATGAGGGTGTCGAGGACCATATTCCACAGTAGAGGTGATAGCTCCCCTCCCTGTTGACATCTTCTCGCAACCAAGCCTCTTATATTAACATCTTCTACACTTATGTTTACTGCTCGCTTTGAGAGCATGTTATGTATCCACCCACTAACCATTTGTGGAACATTCCTGTTGGTTAGTGAGTGTATTATCTTTGGGAAGGTGGTTTTATCAAAAGCACCTTCTATGTCTATGAAAACACCCAAGGCGGACTCCTTATTGTCCAGAAATCTTTCTATCCGGCCAGCAACTAGATGAAGGGCTAAATCAGTAGATCTGCCTGGGGTGTATGCATGTTGGTTTGGGTGTAGTGGTGTTGTTGTAATCACCGCATCCCTTATTTATTTATTTATTTAGTTATTAATTAATACATCCAACAGGCTTTATCAGCCCAATTACAGGAGTATATAATATAATATTGAAAAATACAAAGTTTGAGAATACTTACTTAACTAAATTACGTTCTAATTACCTAATTTGATACCAATCTGTAACATTGCTCTCTAAATTGGTAAAATTTTAGAAAAAATATATCAACAGAATACTGATTGACACTTCTACACATTGTAGTTACAGGACTGTGAAAGTGATGTTGTGAATTTGGCATTTGAATATGAAATGTTATATTTGACCTTAATGTAATACGTGGGATATGAAAATTAAATTGAGACAGCAGAGAAGATGAATCTATAGAATTATTAATTAATTTATAGATGAATATCAAATCTGCTATTTCCCTTCTTTTCCTCAGACTCACAAAACTGAATTCTTCTAACAAGAAATTATAATCATAGTGACGAATAGGATAACGGCCATGTTTTTTAAAGTAAATAAATTTTAAAAATTTTCTTTGGACAGATTCTAATGCACTTATGTACTTTAAATGGTTAGTATTCTAAACACAACTACAATACTCCAGTTTGCTACGAACTAGTGAAAAATAAACAGAAAAGATGGCTTCTAAAGATTTAAACTTTTTACAGTTTCTAATAACAAACCCCAAGATTTTTGTTGCACTTTGTACAGTATTTTCAATGTGTTCCGAAAAAGTCAGTTTGCTGCCAAATAAGATACCTAATTCTTTGTAATTATATATCCGGGGAATAACAAGATTATCTAATTGATAGTTGTATAAGACAGTGTTTACTTTCCTGGAAAAGGACAGGACTTTGCATTTGTTAGTATTCAAAGATAGTTTATTTACGATACACCAGTTATGTAAGTTGACAAGGTCGTTTTGAAGAGCAATGCAATCTGAGGTATCCTTTATTTACCTATAAATTTTCATATCGTCTGCAAACAAAAGTTTCTTAGAGTTGATACAATGACAAATGTCATTAATAAAAATAACAAATAATAAAGGGCCCAAATTCGAGCCCTGAGGAACCCCTGACGTTGACACGAAATTAAAAGATTTGGCACTCTCGTATTCAACATATAACTGTCGATTAGTTAACAGTGATTGCATACTCTTTGAAACACCAAATTGTCTTAGTTTCAGAAGTAATTGTATGTGAGACACCTTATCAAACGCTTTACTAAAATCTGTGTATGCGACGTCAACTTGATTTCTACAATCTAAAGAACTAGATATGTATTGCATAAATGTACACAGATTTGACGCGGTACTTCTGAGCTTCACAAAACCATGTTGGTATTCCGTGATTGAATTTTTTACGTGGGAATATAATATATTAGAAAATATAATTTTAAAAATTTTGGAAATAACTGAGATTAATGCGATTGGTCTGTAATTTGATATATCAAAAATTTTACCAGCTTTGAAAACGGGACAGATTCTAGATATTTTCCAAATAGGCCTCTTCTTGTAGTATTCGATTAAATATGTAAAAGAGTGGAACTGACAAAAAACCTATATAATTTTTCACCAGTTTGGATGAAACATTATCAGGACCACAGGTTAACTTATTTTTTAATTTATTAACTGCGTTGATAATTTGATCTTGAGATATATAACTAATATTAAGGAAATTACTAGGATTTGTATCAACATCATCAAGTATCTCATCATCAGATCCATCACTATGCACGCTACCAAAGTGCCTGGCAAAAGCATTCACAATATACTGGGGAGTGGTTAGGGTTTCGTTACTGTATGACATTTTCCCGGGAATCCTAGTTTTATTTTGTTTGGATTGAATATATGACCAGAAACGTCGGGGATTTAGTTTAATGTTATTTTCTGAATTTTGGATGAATCTATTATAACAGCTAGTTATATCACGTTTTACAATTAGTCTTAGATTTTTATAACGTTGTAGATAAAAGAGAAGTTTATGTTTTTTATATAGTTTTAGAAAGTGTTGTTTTTTTTAAGCTAAGTATTAAATCACGAGAATACCAGATTGGATATTTTCTAGTTTTAGTTGACTTTAGCGGAACACACTGAACAATAAGGGTCTGGATAATTTCATTAAATTTATTACATGCCGAGTTCACATCAGGATGATGATTAGGCTGTTCCCACTGTATATTATTTAACAAGTTAGTAAATTTTTGGTTGTCCATTTTCCTAAAGTTGTAACGTTTTTTATTAGTAATAAATAATTTTTCATTTTCACAATTTATCTCCAAATTCACAATTAAAGCAGGATGGTGGTTGTCAATTAATACCAGGGGATGTAGGTTTTGAAAAACCTCACAAACTAGATTTTCAGGGCAAAGAACCAAGTCCAGTATTCTATTGTTATAGTTTTTTACAAAATTATTCTGCTTCAGGTTACAGAAGTTAATTAATGAGTTATATTGAGAAACTAGGTTTGTAATTTGATGAAATTCATAATAATTTATTAGATCAGTTATATTAAAATCACCTAAGATTATTGAATTACCAATTTGATCAAAATTTTCAAAGTAATCAAACAATACATCATACTCTTCAAAAGTAGTAGCCGGAGGTATATATACTAAAAATACAAATATTGAAGAGAAGTTAATTGTTATTTTCACACATAATAAATCAACAGTATCAATCGGAGATGTAGTCTCGTGTAACTCTGATGAATGAACATTGGAATCAACCGCAACTAAAACGCCTCCACCACGAGATTCAAAAGTGCGATCTTGACGGTAAACTATATAATTATCTGAAAACAATTCGGCATTATGTACTCCAGTCCTCAACCAAGTTTCAGCTACAGCGACAGTTTTGGGTTCAAGTGATAAGATACTTTGGAAGAATGTACCTTTCGCATAGTCTTTCCAATGTCCTCATGGAAAACGATGTCAGACTAATTGGTCGGTATGTTTTTGGGACAGTGTAATCCATCCTTCCAGGTTTGGATATAAATACCACTTTTACCTCTCTCTTTTAGGTATTCCTTGTTTTATTTTGTACACTCCTCTTTTTATTAATCTGTACATCTGCTTTATATTTAATTTCGGATTAAAATCCATTTTTCTAGAATCTTTCCTAAAGTAATGAGAAGTGACTGTCGGAAATTTTTAAAAAGTGGTACCGCCTCTGGTATTTTTGTGATGCCATAACCTCCTCTCTTACCTTTTTCAGTAGTATACCCACGGTAGAACGCGTTTTTATGACGAACTTAAGACAACCCTTTTAATACCTAGGATATTAAGCAGCATTGTCCTACATAAATTTATTCTAGAGTCTTTAATCTTTAGGTAAAATTTCATGGATTTGGATTTTCATAAAATTATTCATTACCATTTCTCATAACGCTGTCTTAATTTAAGTCCTTAAAATACTACTTGGATACAATAAATTAATCACTAATCTGTTTCAAATTATTTTCGAAAGATGTTTTACTGGAGCAGCTAGGTAGAATACTTAATATTTTCTTGCCCCTGGAGGTCATATTGAATAGAAAAGTCGCTATAATCTGTATATTTTCACTTATTCAAAACTACGAACCACACAAAATGGCGTTCAATACACTACTGCCTTAAAAACAACCAAACTTACTTAAATCACTTTTCACTACTTGTTTGCATAAGTAGCTACCTGTAAAACAATATCTTTTTTGTTCCAAAACTAGCTATTTGATTATAGACACTTATGGAATGAACAAAATTATTTTTTGCAGTTCCAGAAGTAGCTATGTGATCTTGAACACATCTGGAACTAATGAAAATATAATTTTAACAGATAAATATTTTGTAACCGACTAATTTTAGCGCCAAATTGATACTTATCGGTATGGCTGGTTTTGGAACTGATAAACACTTTAATTTTTAGTCAGACTGTAGATAGCTCAAAAATCGGATTTTTGTAGTTAGCCACATTTGGAACCAAACCATCGATTTGTTTATTAATTTTTCCTACGACCACTTAGGAAAGTGACACATATCACACTATATAGTCCTATGGAAAGTGTCCTATATCACACGCGTATGACTAAGAATTTACTTTCCACCCAAGTGAGAATATGTTACTTTCCGCAGTAGTTGTCAAAAAATGTCAAACGCCTAATTTCTATTTTGATCTATGTAATGTCCATATTAATACTAAAATCGATATGATTGTTAAATTATTGAAATTGTTGTAAATTAGATCCTAGATATTTATCTTTAACAATTATTATTAAAATAATTTTAAAATAATGTTTGCTCTTTATTTTGGTTAAATACATAACCGATTAGATCATTCAATTGACACAAGGGCTGTTAGCTCAGCTGGTTAGGACGTCGAACTTATCAATTTTGCCATTTTTCGACCGCGTTCAATCTATGGTTCAAATCCTGTCGGGGCAGAATTTTTTTTTGTTTTTTTTTATTTTTTTTTATTTTTTTTTATTTTTTTTTTATTTTTTTTATTTTTTTTTGTTTAGAAAATATGAAAATTGAATAAATACGATTATTGTTGATTACTTTTTTAAATACATTTTAATTATTATAGTAATAATAACCTTGGTTTTACATTTTTTTGATGACATTATTTTGTGGTCGTAGGAAAAATATTGTACATCACTTGTGTGAAAAGTGATTTTCCACACTCGTAATGTAATATACTATATACGTTCATAAACAGTTAAATTGAATCGTTAGCTCTCTTTTAATTTTTTTTTATCTATGTTAAAAATCTATTAAAGTTGTGAGACATCGTTCTGCAAAAAATAAAGAAACAATATACTAAATAAAGTAAAAATAAAAACAATAATAATAAAAATAATAATTATCCCCCAAATCATTAAACCCGTCAAATAAATTACGAGTTTATAAGAAACGTGCATCTTTAAAAAGTGAAAAACTCGCTCAAAGTTTATCGAAGAAAATCTGAGTGCAAAATGAACTAATAACATTAACCTTGAACTTGTTTCAGAGACCGTAAAAATAAATTACAAGAAAAGTTAAAAAGGGGAAAGCGGCGACGGCGGCGGCAAGAACAGCTCACTGAACTCTATAAATGATGCATTATTCATTTGAAGTTCTCAAGCGCCAAAGAAGTTGCTTCTAAAAATAATAAAATGCTGATGAGCGGCAATCTGTTGAATGTGCCATTATTTACCGGCGGCGGCAGCGTAGTAGGGAAAGTAAAGTATGAAAAGAAAAGAGAGCAGAAATACTAGCAGACTCGAGAGTGCTCAGATCGATTTTTAATTGCAGCCTTCGCCTTGACTTACTTTAGATTTTCATTAACACACTCAGCTGAAAAATAGGACGCGCCTCCCGTCGTCGCGACGCGATAATTCACTATTTATTTACACTCGCAGGAAAAGGAAAAGATCTTTTGGGTTCAACATTGTCTTAATTTTTTTCCGTAAGTTCAAGTTTTTATTCAAGAAAGTTCGACAAATGTTAAACAGCAAACGAAAGCATATACCATGTATGATGAATATGAGCCCTTACCCAAGTAATATTTTTAGATTTCTATACGAGATAGTCATAAAACCTTTTTTTACGATATTGATAAAACTTTTGAATCCGCGAGATAGTCTTACGACTGCTACAAATCTACTTTAAGTGTAAAAGGGGAATCCTATTACGGTTGTTAGCAGTATTTTTAAAACAATATTAATTTAAAACTAATTAGACTTAAGTCAAAGTTCGCAAGATTATATTAAGAATTTTAATAAATCATTTTTAAATATTTTCTAAGATTATTGCAATAAGTGGGATAAGCATAAAACTTTACAAAACTATTAAGTTTTAGAAGAATTAGATTTTAAGCTGTTTTACCTTTATTCTGTTTTATTATACTCTTTGTCAGAATGATTTTGCAAACATGTTAGGAAGACTGCCATATTAGAATTTAATTATTATATACTGTATGTTTAATTTGTTTGGCTACACTTGTTAGTTCCTCAATTTTCAAACACATACCAAAGTACTGTTGAAAGTGAACAAGGTAAATCATAATAAATGATGGACAGGGCCGACGAGAGGGGGGGGGGTAGTCGTGACAAATCACCGGAACCCGGCACAAGAGGGGTCCCGGCCCCGGCAGCGGCACAAACAATGACACAGAATTATCTCTCGAAAACTTTAATAGTATATTATGCAACGATCATGTAATAACCATTACATGAGAGTTGGATACGCTATTTTTTCTACACCCGATAAATAATCAAGACCTATAAATATTCTATTTATATTGGCATTGAACACAATAACAGTAATTACTCGTATTTCTATAAAAAATTCTACAAAATTGTAATTAATGGTATTACCTTGGGTATTGGTATTACCACAGATTTTTGGGGCAAAATATTTTGTACTGCATTTTCTCCTTTCTCCGATATGTGTGGAGAAGTCTTCTATATCGCTGATATCAGACATTTTAATATTATAATTATCGAAGTTTAGCTATCTACGAAAATTTAATACGTTTTGACAACTAAAACAATTACATAGGAATTTAGGACAAACGTCAAACATCATGCTTGATTGAAAAATTGTAGGTTTCTATTGATTAAAAATCTGTATCATAATGAAAAATCTGTATCATAATGGGTATCATTATGAAACGGATTATGGGCATATAAGTGCATTATTATAATACGGGTGTAGAAAAAATCTTTATTAAGGCTAAAGCGAAGCCCATATAATAAATAAATCTATTGTTACATATGTAAAGAAAAAGGAAACTGACCTTATATTTTAAAGTTAAGTAAAAGGGTGCTATAATTTCATTTCAGGCAACAAAATATTAACAGCAGATAATATTCCAGTAATCCTTGGCATATGAACATCATCATAATCTAAAAATGTATTTAATTATAATAAATAAAAACAGATTCAACACAAAATTTAAAAATAAAAAATTGGATGATAAAATTTTAACACAAAGGTTGTTAAATCTTAAAAAATAAACTAACAAGGTACCAACCTAAAATTATGTGACATAAAAATTCAAATTACTTAAAATTGATAAAACAGACATGAAAATAACTATTGTCAAAATTTAAAAGAAATTGTTTGAAAAATTATTTATTGAATATTTAAAATAAACTCACTTACCATTAAAAGAGAATCAATTAAATATAAAAGAACCAGAAGACTTTTGTTCTGATTGGTTAAACATAATTTCAAGCCGTTGAATCCAATTTTTTTTTTGTTTCTGTTGATAAAACAAAAGCTAGTATAGAGGAGTTTGGCAAGAATTTTTGTTGAAGATGCCACGCAAATTTCGTTTCTCTAAAAAGAAAGAAATATTAATGTAAAACTTATTACAGAAAGGTAGTACAATTTAAAATTGTTATAGTGATAGAGAATATTAATATATAACCTAGAATAAAGTTTCAAAAATGTAAAATTTACATAATAAAAGTGAAAATTAAAACATACCTGTGACGTCATGAAGACAAGCCGGAGAATTGGACGATTGGAGGTGTCTTTTGAAACAGTTTGAGATATTCTTGAAGTCCCTTAAGTTAATCTCAAGAATAATTCTAATATCATGGATTTTTAACCTACAAAATGAAAAGAACAACAAAGTGATTCATAAATGTGAATTTGAACTTCTACTTAAAAGGTACCAAATTAATTAGTTAAATTACTTACCAGTTTAAATTATTGGCATTAATATTCTTTACTTTTAATAAGTTGTATTCCATTACTACAAGCATAAAAAGCCAAAATATTTGGAGGTTCATAAATGTCAATGACCTGTGGTTCCAAATATACATTTTTGTCATTTACATATTGCCAACTTATTTTTTTTTATTTTGTCATTAATTTTAAGTTTTATAGTCATCCTAGGCAAGTATAAGTGTCGAGTATGAATGAATTAGACATATATTTAACCTATTTTCCCATAGGTATCGTAGATATTGTTAATACTGTTAATATTTTTTTCCATTTACAATAAAGTATTGTGTGTTATCTACCTTTCTCTATCTGTAATAATCGATATGCTAAATTACTTTCTATGTTAGCAGTTTCAATGTTCTGTTACGAGGGTTACTAAAAAAGTAAATGAACCTGCTACTAATCCTGAGGTAAGAGTTGAAATAAAATGTAAACATATATAACAGTAAATTATTTATTAGCAAGTATATAATATTAAAGATATAATAAAGCATATCTAATAATGATATTTCATCAACAATAAATTTAGCTAGCCGGATATAAAGTAAAAATTAAACTAAATTCATTATATGCAACATAGGGTTTAAAGTAAATTTACATTACCATTGATAAAGACAACGTGTAGCTCATGTCAAAATGACAGTTATGTAATAAAATAAACATATTTGAAATTAACATTACAATATATATTTTTTTTTTCTTTCTTATTTTAATTTGGGAGAATATTTGGTATTAGTAACTTATGTCTACTGATAATATTACAGGATTTAAAACTTAATTTTGAAATTTACTTAACATACCACATTATGTAAGTTAAACAACGTAATGTTTTGCAAATTGTATATTTACAAATTTATATTTTTAATTTTTGTAATACTAGGGGATTGTACCTCAGAATAGCATTTTTTTTCTGTTAGGAATTTGATAACATATTTATTTCTTTCATTATCAATTTTCAGGGAACTCTCTCAAGTTTAATCTTACATGTCAAATATCTCTACAAATTTTTAAAATTACAGGGGTTTAAACACCGTGGAAGGTAATCCATGATATAATAATTCTAGTAGAATCTTGGCTAAAAGAGGAAGTGCTATGTGGTGAGTTGGTCGACATTAATTCTTACAATGTATTCAGAGCCGATAGAAATTTAGAGCTTATGGGAAAAGCATGGGGAGGTGGCGTTTTTATAGCAGTCCAAAATAAATTCAAAATTCTGAGTGTATCTCAGTATTCACTTAAATTTGAACTTTTATCAATAGATTTTAAATTTAATAAATCTAAGTATACCGTAATTGGGCTACATATACCACCTAGTGGGGGGTTAAATAATTACACCTTATGTTTTGAATTATTACAAAGTCACGTAAAAGACTTAAATAAGACATTTATTTTTGGTGATTTCAATCTACCAGAGATCAGGGGTACTGACACAAATTCAATGAAATTCCATAACAAAACTAAGTTATTAATGGATTTTTTACAATTTAACTCTTTTGTACTACACAATAATATAAAAAACAGTCAGGGTAAAACGTTAGACTTATCTATTATGAATGAAGATAATGTTACAAATTGTATTATAGAAAGAGAACAGCTACCTTTAGTTTTGGAGGATGTATTACACCCATCTCTAGCAATTAATCTTTTCCACGAAAATAAGAAGATTCCACCTTAAATAAATCCATAGACAACAGAAACAACTTAAAAAAAACACATTTTAATCTGATGTATGATCTCATGAAAAATGCCTGTTGGGAAAATGTGATTAACCAAACTGATGTAAATCTCGAATTAGAAAAGTTTTATTTTAATATCAATAACATATTCCTTGAAAGTGTTCCCAAATATAAAATGCATGCGAATTACAAAAAATATCCAGAGTGGTTTGATACTTACAAATAGAATTCAAAAGTATTTGTATGCAAATTCTTTATTGCCTGATGAACAAAAAGGATGCAGTAGAAATACAAAAGGATGCAAAGATCAATTAATAATATCTAAATATTTATTAGACGAATGTTGACAGTGAAAACGGAACATGACCCTAGCTTGGGTGGACTACAAAAAAGCATATGATAGTGTACCACATTCAGGGATCCTAAATGCTTGGAGGTAATAAGAGTTCACCCAGTAGTAATAGCTTGTAAGAACATGATAAAGCAGTGAAATACAAAAGCTGAATTAAAATTGCCACATGACACTATCATAACCCGGAATATACGAATAAGACGAGGCATATTTCAGGGCGATACTCTCTCACCACTTCTGTTTTGTATATCACTCATCCCGATATCCATCGAACTAAACAAAATGCGAGCCGGCTTCGAACTAACGGGTACAAAAATTAACTACCTGGTATATATCGATGACCTGAAGGTAGTCGGAAAAACTGAAACAGATTTAGAAGAACAGTTGGTAACAGTCAAAAAGGTCAGCGATGATATACAAATGGAGTTCGCGATAGAGAAATGTGCAAAAGCAATATTTAGAAGAAGGTAAACTTAAAAAAAAAGTAACATCGTTGAAAATGAGTTTCAATTCCGCCAGTTAGAAGAACAAGAAAACTATAAGTACTTAGGCATAGAGGAAGGAGAGAGGATCGATCACAAAAAAAATAAAAGATCAACTAAAGGAAGAATACAGAAAACGAGTTCGTATGATCTTAAACACAGAACTAAATAGCAGAAATAAAATAAAGGCGATAAATTAAATTGGAAGAAACTAAAGGTCTAGACAGAGGAACAAGAGAACTTCTTACTATGCATAAAATGTAGCATCCTAGAGCTGATGTAGACCGCTTATATGTATACAGAAAAGAAGGAGGTCGAGGTTTACAACAGATAGAAGCAGAATTCAAAGCAACTATGCTCAATATGAATGAATATTTATTAAAAGATAATACAAATAAGTTTATAAATGTCATCAAAGAATATGATTAAGAATTGCCCAAAATTAGGTTAATTACCAAATTAGCAGCAGAACTCAGAACATCTTTAGAGGTAGATTATAACCCAACAGAAAATGTGGAAAAAAGTAAACGTAAAATTAAATCTAAACTGAGCACCGCAATAAAAACTAGTTGGAAAGAAAAAGTCATGTACGGACAGTATATAAGGCAAAACGAAGAATATCCAGAAATAAACGAAATACATACATTTAGCTGGTTAGCTAAAGGAAATATAAAAGGGGACACAGAGAGTTTACTGATAGCAGCTCAAGATCAAGCCATTAAAACAAGGTACTTCGCAAAAAATGTGCTGAAACAGACAGTAGATTCCAAATGTCGAATATGTAACACCAAGGACAAAACAATTAACCATATTCTGTCTAACTGCTCAATATTGGCCAAAAATGAATACATAAAGAGACATGATGATGTAGCAAAGTTAGTACACCACAGCATAAGTAAGGACATTGGAGCTAAAGTCACCAAGAATTGGTACCATCACTCCCCTAAACAAGTAATTAACAATAAAAACGTAACGGTCCTATGGAACCAACAAATACAGACAGGCACATAACAGCAAATAAACCTGATATAATAATTAAAGATAGACAAAACAACCTATGTAAAATAATAGATATTGCAATTCCAGCCGATAGCAACGCAATCCAAAAGAGGCAGAAAAATATCTAAAATATAGAGATTGGCCATAGAAATATTTAGGATGTGGAACATCAAAACTCAGATTATACCTGTTATCATTGGCGCTACCTGTGCAATTACTAATAAATTAGAGCGTAATTTAAATAAAATTAGGGGAAATCATAATATTATACAACTCCAAACCACTGCAATACTAGGAAGCGCACACATCATTCGCAGAATTTTAGGATAGGTGCGACCCAAGGAATACGGTGTATTTTCGGTCCAAACCTAATAAAATAAACCAGTGTACCCTTACAACATAAATACTGTGAAACTAAACAATAATAATAATACTCTCCCTAATTCACCCCCTTACGAGTGAATTTTAACCCCAAAAGCTGAGCTTGTGCGGGGAAAGGGACGTCTATTATTATTATTTGCCGTGGCGCTCCGGGGCGACTTAAAGATTCGTACCTTTGTCTTTTTCGGTCATGGCTCACTTATATATTGGGAATATCAAGATGAATTCCCAATATTTTGGGACTGAAAATAGCAAATCACAAAAACAAAATGCAAAAAAATCTTTAAAATTAACATTACTTACTTTCTATTATACTAAACAGAGAGCGCAAAGTGCTCTATTGTGTAATTCACACGCATTGTTCTAAATTGGGATAGTAACCGATGCCTTACAAGGTATCGAACAAAGCAATACCACGCAATCCCAATATGTTAAAACATTGATGTCCCCGTACTAATTCAATTAAATAAAGATCGAACGGGGCTGAATACATTCCCGATCTGGCATTATTGCTTCTAGTTTCCTTCAGGCACCATCATGTTGAACACCATTTATAACACCTGTAAATTAATGAAAATGTTCTCCGGAAATTCTCTCTAAGACATCGTTACATAGGGGGCGTTGAAGTTGCTCGCTCGCCCATCCCTTTGCTTGACTATCAAGACCACATATAACAGTTTCTGCAGTGGTGGATTGAAAGGGGGAACATGGAAATGATCTATGTCCTCCTTCTCTGGTAATATTACCAAAAAATATACATATTCTTTAAATTATTTAAAGTTATACTGCTAAAGTGTGCATGGCTCTTGGTAGTGCACAGTTACGCAATCATACTTTTATACATTTATTGTACTCACATAATACGGAATTTGGTATTTAGAAATTTTCTCTACTGAGAGATTAAGGTTTTAAATTCCTATTGGTTTATATTAATTAATTACATAATTACCAAATTGTATCCCTTATATTGTAAAATGAACGAATTAGATTTGATCTTTTGAGGTTATTATATCACGAAGCATTTCTTAATAGTTACCTACGTATACATTTTAAAAGATAGAAAGATCAACGATAATTCAGAGAAACAGTAAAGTAATTTATTAGTGACTCTTTGAATAGCCAGTGTGATTAGTAAAATTCAAATATAGGAGGTTACGAATTCTACAAAAAAATTAAAAAAAAATATTTAAAATGGCATCTTCGGTACAGTGGCGGCTTGTTCCCAAAATATTGGGGGTTTACAATGACAGAATATAGATCTCAGTACAGATTTAGGTAAAAAAATTTCTGTTTATAATTTACCTTTCTAAAACACTGAAATTTTGTACCACCAGCCGCCACTGCTTGGGTAACTAAATAATGATGTATTAAAATTAATAAAATAAAAGAATAACATTTATAGAGAAGTTCAAAAAACAACCTCATAATGAAACTATAAAATATAAAAAAAATGCATGGTATGAAAAAAACTCCAAATTTAATTTCTACAGTAAAAAAATCGATAGAAGAAAGTCGCCTATTATGGAATATATTTTTATTATGGGGTATGCGTGTATTTGTGCAACTAAAACAGAGACATCTATGTTTTAATAGTCAAAGTACACCTTTCAAGCAAGTATCGAATTCTACTTAATATTAAAGCCATGCGCCAATTAGCTGTTCTCTTCGATTATACGTGTTGACATAAGTTTTAACTGGTGCTTATTAAAACGATATTTTTTTAATGCCATACATGTCTTAGATATTTGTTATGAATAGGCTAAAAATAGAAGTGTTAGTGTATATTTTGTGTATATAAGTTCTTGTTCTTGTTTTTGTTTTCATTTAAACAAAAAAAAATCATTGTTTGCCAACCGTGTCCTATTATGGAGTATCCGAAATATACCCAATATACCCTATATTAGAATCAGTAATTTAGTATTAATATGTGTATTTTTTATAAATGCTAAGCCAACGTAAGAGGAAAAACTGGGATGCCAAAAATATTATTGCTGCCATTAAAAGCCTGTAGAAGTAAAACAATGGGTTACAAAAAAGTGCTAAAACACACGGAGTACCACAAACGACGTTGGAAAGGTTTGTTAAGATGAACTAACCTTCTGAAGTTGTAGTCCAAACCAAACTGGGTAAGCAACCAGTGTTTTCGCCAAAAATAGAAGATCAACTTTCCACACACTGTCTGCAAATGGAAAAAAATATTTTAGAATAACCAAAAGATATTTGCAGAGTAGCATTTCCTTTGTGCAGAGAAAATAAAATAAAAAATCCCTTCAACGCCGTAAAAGAGTGTGCAGGTTCTAAATGGTTTAAAGGCTTCCTTCAGCGCCATCCAGAGCACTCCCTAAGGACCCCACAATGAGTTTTATACGCAAGAATAAAATCAATTACGCCTAACAACGTTTCCAAGTTTTTTGATTTATATGTACCACAAATTGATAAAAATACACATAATCTGTCCAGGATATATAACTGCGATGAATCTGGGATATCAGTTGTCCAACATAAGCATATTAAAGTGATAGCTCGGAAGGAAAAATATAAATTGGAACTATAACATGGCAGAACTGTGTTTTTTGTTTTAATGCCGTAGGATAGTACGTGCCACCACTGATAATATTTCACAGGAAGAACATGAAAATTGAACTTATGAATGGTGCCCCTACAGGTTCAATCTATGCATGTTATCAGTCAGGTTGGGTTCAACAGGATATATTTGTTCAGTGGCTGCACCATTATTGAATTTACCGAGCCAACAGCAGAAGATCCTGTTATCCTTATTTTGGACGGCCATTATTCGCATACTAAAAATTTGGAGGTAGTCAATGTTGCAGGAGACCATCACGTTGTAGTAATTTGCCTGCCACCCCATTCTACCCGTAAGATGCAGCCGTTGGATATTGCGTTTATGTCACCGTTTAAAACATGCTATGCCTTGAAAATCTCTTAATGACTTAAGCAATATCCTGGTCGTGTGGTGACAGTTTACCAAGTTGCGGAGCTATTTGGCCTAGCATATAACTAGTGATGCCGCGAGACAAGACGAGACGAGAGAGTGGCCTCTCTCGTCTCGTCTCGTAGGGCGAGAGAAAACTGTTCTCTCGTCTCGACGAGAAGGCGCTTCTCTCGTCTCGTCTCGTCTCGTTTCTCTCGTAATAAAACAATATCAAATTTAAATTTGAAAAAGACGAAACATGAAAAAACGGTAAAATTTGTAAGACAAAAACAAATAATTTTTCAAGTAATTTGCGCATTAGTACTAGGGATGCGCAAATTTTTTCAAACATCGATGTGTCTGTAAACATCGATGTTTTCCAAAAGCGTTCATTGAAGAGCAAAAAAAAACAGGAAAAAGAAATTTAAACCATCAAATTAAACGTGATGCTTAACAAAAAACCAAGAAACATTGAAAAGAAAATCATCGATGTTAATGTAAAAATCGATGTTAGCAAATAACATCGGATTAAAAAACATCGATGTTGAACATCGATAATCGAAGCCTAAAAATCGATGTTTTTAAACATCGATACATCGTGCACATCCTTAATTAGTACCCAAATTTGGCAATAGGAAATACTTATGTCTTTCTGTCTGTCCGTCTGTCACAGTCGTTTTACAATTGAAATTTGAAGTAATAAGTGGCCCACATTAGGCGTTAACTAAAAACGAAAATACTTTGTTTTGTAAGTCAGTCGGGGAGGGGGGAAGAGGTTAAATTGGAAGTTAGATTTTTCTAATGCAATCTTGCGATTTCAAAAGAAAGCATTTTGTAGTATGTTTTCAAAATGCAAGAAGATAGAGACATAAAACAAAAAAGATGTGAAATTAGAGAAACATGATATTTTTGTTGTAATGAAATGCACTTGACTTGAGACGTAAAATAGAGGGCGTTACTATCTTTAAATTTTCTAATGGAAAGTTAAGTCATGTAATACCTCATTTGAAAGATATTTTGATTATATTTACTTCCAAGCTTTAATTTTGTTATTTTGTTTTGTTTTTACAAAAATTACATTTTTGATAATCCTCGTGTGCCGCAATAATCTAAGAAATGTTAGATAATGTTAGAAGAGAATTTTTTAATAAGTTTTTTTTTTGCTAAGAAGTTATGAAAAATGTAATACGTCAAGTGTTTTTTAAATCATCTTTGATATTCTTAATTTATTTATTTTAGTAAATACAAGAAGCGTTTCCTTAATAAGAAACAATAATTGTTAATACGAGAGTTATCAAGAATTTAACTTATTAGTAAAGGCCCAGAACATGTCTGTATAAGAACAAAGTACCAGCTACAAAAAATTGTCATTTGTGCAGTGTTCCCTCTAACAGTAAAAAATTGCTTAAAATTATGAAAGATACTGACTTTACTCTGTACTAGCCAAAATGTTAATTATCCATTGTATACTATTGTAAAAAACAGCATTTATAAGGTAATATACCTCCGGTAATAATCCTTTGAGGTTGAAGCGGTTAATAAAAAATAGAATTTAACCTACTTTATGAATTTATTTAATGTAATTTCTGTAAAAATATAAAAAACCTAAATTTGTTGTAAAAATATAGAAAATATCTTTTAAATGAGGTATCACATAACCCTACTTTCCATAAGAAAATTTAAAGCTAGTAACTCCCTCTATATTACGTGTCTCAAGTAAAGTGCATCTCGTTATAACAAAAAGTTTTACCTCGTTTTTGTTTGTTATATTTTTTCATTTAGAAGGTAAAATAGAGGAGGGTACAATTTTCGTCCCCTCTGTATATAATACATTCGTGTGTATTACCTTTTCTTTGACAGTTTTTCGAAAAAACGCTTAAAAATTTTCAACTTATCTTCAAAAGTAACCTCACCAAAGCAGAATGGATTAAATATAAGAAATGATTGTATAAATTTTAAATAAATGAAATGAGAAATATTTTTTCCTATAAATCACTATTTATAAAATCCTAATAACACAAGTATCATTTATTACCATTTAATATTTATAGAATAGGTGTGTTATAGTTAACTTTTTGACTATCTCGAAATCTAATATGTTAAAATTTTAAGTTACGATAAGCAATTGAAAATTTAAAATAAGCAAAAAGAAAATTGTTCGAGAGAGCCCGAGAGAGTTCGAGAGAAACGAGAAATTCTCGTCGAGAGATGACACTCTCTCGTCTCGTCTCGAATCTTTTTTCGAGAGAAAACGTCTCTCTCGTCTCGTTCGAGACGAGACAAGACGAGACGAGAGACGAGAATGGGCTCTTGTCCACTGTGCCGGAAATGACACGCCTAACTACATTTGTGACTTTTGTAGAAGCTTTTAAATTTTGTCGGTTCCTATTATCATTTGTTCAGGTCATAATATAATCTATTTTTCTGTAGTTAAAAAAGTCTTTTTAATTTTAATGTGAATTTTTGCACTCTATTTAGGTTTTACGAGGGTTTTTTTAACTTTTTTAAAAGTGTGTGAATTTATATATCAATAAAATAAAGAGTTTTTAAATACATTTTGTTTTTTTTTTTTTTTTGTTACTATGTAGAACTGCACTACAGACATAACATATTTAAATTATTTTTTTATAAAAAATCCAACTTTTTAACACTATTTTTAGAGGGGTGCGTAGCTCAGTGGTAGAGTCTCTGCCTGCGGATCCAAGAGTCCCAGGTTCGAATCCCACCGTTGGCCGGGATTATTTAAAATTAATTCTGATGCCTTGGTAGGATTCCCCACTCGACCATTTACTGTTGGGTTCTAATTAACAGTGCTGTTCCAAAAGCGGCGCTGGAAAACAGTACCAAAACCTACACAGAACACACATGATTGAGAATTTAAATACAAACTGAGACTGGCATATTAGGTACATACACCTAGGCCATAAATAAAAACAAAAACAAAAAAAAACTCTATTTTTATTTAGTGTTATCTTGCTTGCATTATAAAGAATCAATGTTAATAAATTGAAAGCTAAACAGAAATAAAAAACAATAAATATTTGTAATAATTAACATGGTACCCCACAATAGGCGACTTTCCTCTAGTAATAAAAATAGTCCAAAAATATTTGGGAAGTCACAATTTAAGAATTGTTTCAGAACTCTGTAAGAAGTGTTGTCTTAGAGACAGATGCGTAAGAGCGCAGCTTGTTCCATAATTGAAAAACATTTACAAATGGTGCTGTGTAAATAATTCAGAAGAGTTAAGCTCAAATAAAGATAAAGAAGAAGAAGTAAAACAAAATCAAATAAATGTACTAGGGAAAAACTTATGGAAGCATGTTCGTGCTAAATATTAAATAAAACTATTGCTAATGAATTTAAGAATACTTTCGTCGACACTGGAAAAAATGGGTAATTCTATAAAATAAGATCTAAACTTTAGCCCTAAAACACATACTTTGCTAAATTCATTTGTTTTCAAGTCTATAGATATATATCAAATATAGTTTGCTATTAGCGAACTAAAAAAATATAACAAGAGTCGGTTTAGATAAATTGAAGGCTGAAGTGATTGAAATTGTGATAACTTCTATAACTGAACCACTCAACTAAATATTGAACAAGAGGGTAGTCCATGGTGTTTAACCAAAAGCTTTTAAATATTTGATTAAAATTATTTATATGAAAAAGGAGATGCTACTTGTAGTAACATTCACTACATATCTACTTCATATTTCATTATCCATTGATAAACTGTTATTGCATGGCAGTTCTATAAAGGTAAAAGATGGAGCTCATCGCTTCGTTGCTAGGAATCAAATATTTACTATTATTCCAATTTTGGCTTTTTAAAACACACGACTTGTCGTTTATTTACAGATACACAAAGAGGTTAGAAAGGGTAGAGGTAACATAGGAAGCATTTCTCGCTGCGCGAATTTTGCCAAAACCGAAAAACTGGGTGAAAGGAGTAGGGAGGTGTTCTGGGCCGGACTTAAATATTTGTATTGTAGTACCTAATTTTGGTGGGTAATTAAAAGATGAAAAATTATGAGACGTTTGTTTGACTTTATTTTTTAGCACGATTCATGTATGATGAGGGCAATAACACTTTATCAATATATAACTAGCTAAGGGCCGATTCCACCGTTGTATCAAACGAAGTTTAAATTATTAAACGAAGATTAAAATGACATTGTTAATATAAAAATGTCATTTTAAACTCCATTTCGTAATTTAAACTTCGTTTTTGTTAATATAAAAATGTCATTTTAATCTTCGTTTGGTATTTTAAACTTCGTTTAATAAAACGGTGAAATCGAGCCTAAGTAAAAGTTTATAAGTACTTTTTGCTCGAATTACACACAAGATTTTTTCTACGATCACACCAAAATAAAATAAATAACTAAATTTTTTTAGAAATGGGTTACCTTTTCGTTCGTTATAATATTTTAAGTTTATTTGACATAGGCCTACTGTCCTAAGAGAAAAAATGTTTTGTTACTTATATCCTGGTAATTATTTATGATTTAATTATTTACGGAAAATACCGTCCAATGAATTAAAATATTAGAAAGTCAATTAATAGTTATTTATGTAACCAGTTACGAAATGCCTTATTTTGTGTAACGAGTAAATATTTGGAAAACGAGCGGAGCGAGTTCCCGCAACATGAACGATTTACACAAAACGGCATTTCGTAACGTCTTTATATACAAGATTTTTTCTAATTGTGACTTGATTATTTATAAAATTGTGTTGAAAAATGATTCACCATCATTCTTAGGTACTTCCAATCAAATATTTTAGAAAATTGTTGTATTTGATTGCCCTACGACGTTTTTTTTTTTCAATAGTAATAATAAAAATAAGGGACATGTGCAGTGTTGCCGATCTAATTTTTGACATTACCCGCGAGAAATTTGAAAAAAAAAACATTTTTACCCATTTTCCTTAAAGAAGTACGTCAAAATTTTACCCCCAACATTTCTGGGCAGTTTTCAATAACGGTGTTATTTTAAAAATTAAACGCAATTTATTTTTATTTTTAAACGTAATGTCATATTTTCAAATGTGAAATGTCACTATTCATTGCCTCTTTTTCGATTTTTCGTTTTTTGGATTTTTGGATTTTTCAATTTTTTATTTTTAGATTTTTCGATTACTCGATTTCTCGATTTTTCGATTTCTCGGTATCTCAATTTCTCGATTTTACGATTTTTCAACTTAGAAACCAAAAAAGAGGCAGTTTTATTTATTTTCATTTCGTAACTGGTGACATAATCAACTTTTCGTTATCAGTTGCATAATGTTCTACTTTATGCAAATATCCATATAAATATTCATTAAATTTATTTAAGCCAAAAATTATTGCAAGGATCTCTCTTTCAATTTGGGAATATTTTTGTTCGGACTTTGATAAGGTATGCGAAGCAGAAACTATAGATTTCTCAATATTTTTTTTTTTTTCAAAAACATGACATATCATGGCCCTTATTTCCACATTTGATGCATCTACGAATAATTTAATCGGCTGAAAATGCACAAGAGCATCATTTATTTTTGATATATTCCAAAGATTCCTGGCAAAAATTATCCCAAATCTATTTCACCCATAAAAAATTAAATAAAAAAAAGTCCTAAAGCAAAATCATATCCTCCTTCCTGTTAGTGACTTCCCAAAAAACGGTCCTCAAGCCAGGTCCCTCCATTTTGTGGCGATAGTACTGTTTTTTTTTTATTGTGATTATTTTCTTCGCGGAAACTTTGGCTTTACACTTAGAGTAACACTATTATAGAGAATTACTAAATAAATAGTTTTGAGAAAACTATTGAAACCAGTTGTGAAGTTTGAAACGAATAAATTGACAATGAAATTGATATTTTTGTATTTGATTGTATGTTTCTCTTTTCACTTCCTAAAAAAAGATTCCCTATGAAACAAGAAATAGTAAACAGTTTACAATAATAACCTTTATTTGCTACTTATAACATGTACCAATGACCAAGTCCGATTCTGTTTATTTTCAAATCAACAAATATGGACGTCGACAGAATCTTTAAAAATTAAATATCTCACCGAAATGAATATAAGTTTCTTTTATCTCCATCACATTTCGCAGGTTTATTATAAATAAAGCTTTTTACAACACATCTTGGCATTTTCAACGTTAATTTCCAAAATTTAAGTCACTAAAATACCAAATTAATTCTCGTTGACACATTAAATTTGGATGGACAACGGTCTGACATGTGATGTTCTCAACTGTGATTGGTGGGTGTGAATCATTTTGAAATGGGATTATGCGCAGTGTCTTATGTTCCATCTAAGGTTTGTATAATCTAAGCAGATACAATATATATCCTCCAATTAATATTTCTTTATTTATGATGGGATCAAATTATAATTTAAAATCCCACACTGAGGAAAACCCTTCAGTCAGAAAGTGTTACTAATAAAAAGTTTACTGTGGCTGTAAAACTTTTTACTACTACTGTTAGATTGTCTAACAACAACTGTTAGATGTGTTACTAGGACTGTAAACTAAGTTTTACAGTCTAAATTCTTACTGTGGCAGTAAAGTTTTTTTACTACTCCAGTTAGAAATAGAATTAATATTATTCATATTACCATCACAGTTAACCTTTTCTAATGAATCAGCAATTTTTATTACTACCGCAGTTAGACCTTTACTAGTAACATTTTTATAACTATCACCGTAAAACTAGCAAACTGAATCTGCAAAATAGTAATATTTTTTTAACAATCATAGTAAAACAAGTTAAAAATAAATGTAACGAACCGTTACGATTAATGGCGACGAATTTGCCAAATTCGTTTCTGGCTTGAACTATTGAGTGATATTTGACCATATCGTCTTGCACAGTCGTTGAGTTGAGTCCACAGTCACAGTAGACACGTTTAGTCGTCGTGAGCATAAGTCGTGAAGTGCGAAGAGCGTGGTTTCTATCTGGGAGGTTATTGAATATGGAGACGTACTAGTATTGTGAATTTATTTTCATGGTATAGCCCTATTTTGGAAAAATTTCTTTTTATAAATACTCCTTAAGAAAGTCTATTATTCGCTTTGCGAATTTTTCGTATTGATCGTTTGGAGTTTAATAAATATTGACAAATTAATCACATTTATCTTCAGTAAGTGCCAACCATAGACCACAGCAGGACTACAGAACAAAAAGTGTAAGAAACTAACAAAATAAACGTCATCCAACTAGGGTCAAATCATCATATTGCCGGAGTTAACAACCCTTGGGTAATGAGACTGTCACACACTAGTTGGATCAGGGACTCCCAAATTACTAATCCAAAATAGCAAGCTCCATCCACAAATCCTTTGTCAGCACCATGGTGGTGATACGCAAAAAAATCATATGCCCGCTTTGCTGCATCTTCCTTGCAGCAATACGATCAATGCCTAAACTCAATGGCAACAATTCCCTCTCCAAACCCAAGCCAAACAAGCTCCATCCCCTCACTAATATGTCCGTAGCCACGACTCAGTCATCAAAACTAAATGGAACCACCTAAATGCCCTGATAAGGCTCCAAACCAACTTATACAAACAACAACAATAGATCAATACCATTTCTAACTTGAATCATAGAGACGATTCCAAAATTTGGGACAAATTCCGACTCATCGCGGATCAAAAATCCAAAACTCACTCCCACCTCCAAATCGACGGAGAACTCCACTTAATCCCTGACGAAAAAGCCTTAGCCCACAAAACTCACCTTAAAGCCACCTTCAGAACCCTCGACAACCCCCACTTTGACGAAAAATTCAAACACGAGACCGAACAAAACGTCATTCAGACACTTTCCGCCTCAGTCCCACCTTTGGATGTCGAAACCCCCCTTACTTTCCCATTCACCCTTAAAGACATCCAATATACCTGCCAAGCAGCCAAAAACACTTCCTCTGAGCCTGATTCATATACAGAAGAAGGTTGAAACATCTTTCTGAAACCATCTTTTCCATCCTCACCCTTTTCTTAAACTCCTGTCTCTCCCTCTACTATTTTTCCGCTAACACCATTTTGATCTTTAAACCAGGCAAGGACCCCAAATCTGTAAATTCATACAGGCTCATCTCTCTCATATCAGTCCTAACGAAAAACTTGGTATACCTTAAGTATTGTAGAAAGTCTTGAAACGAATTTAGTTTTGCTTTTTAACTAACCAAATCCCATTCTACGCTTACTTAAATGTGAAAATAATTCTACTAACTATAACTTAAATGACTGAAAAGACATATTTTAATTAAATAGCACTTTCTGATTTTTATATATAGTACAGATGCCAGCTTATCACTTTAAATACAATACATAAATACAATTTTTGTAGATTTAGTAGGTTTATTTTAGTCAAATTAAAACCTCCAGTGTCATCAATCCGGCTCGCAACAGCTAATGACTTATGGTTGCTTTGATAAGTTGGATAAAAAAAAATAGAATAATAACAACTCTGATTTATTTACTTGCTAGGTATAGCTTAATGACAAGTATATAATACGCAGAACATTTAACTTAAGCATAATAATTAACAAATAATTAAACTATATCCCACATTATAACCTAGTGAATATCTCGCGGTTACACTCTTAGTAGTTATGTTGGGGTAAAGAATATCGTATATGTATGTATATGGATCATGGATGTTTGGAATGTATATATCCTAAATCACACATATGATTCTTATCCTGAAAATCCCTTAGGAACGAAAAAGCTAAAATAACGCAAATGAAACCACGGGGTGTCCATTTGTAAAAAATACTAATGAGTTTTATGTAATTTTGATTTTCTACCAGGGAACTTGGGCACGTGCCCTAGTATAATAAACAAAAAAAAAATAACTTATATATTTTATATTTTCCTCAATGCCTATTATTATTTTATCTAATATTCAGCGCAAACTGCGTTGGCACGATACTAGACGACCTGGCGTTGAGCGACGTTCCGAGAATTCCTAAAGAAGATGGGCACAGGGCACAGTAAATGTGTGCCTCTGTTATTTTCTCTCTCATTATGATGCGAAAAACAAGGACAACGACAATATCGCTTAGCAAGAGATGAACACATGCGATGGATTATACGTCACAAGCAGGGCGCTATCCTAGACCAGATATGAATGTACGCAGAGGCAACTTCTAGCCGGCTGGCTCTCTCACAAAGGTGATGTCCATAGATATATAACCAAGACAGATAGGATTATTTACAAAAATTTTGAAGATTGAACGGTGGTGTCCGCGGTAGAAACTCAATAATCGGATTGAACATTGATGCCAAGTTTACGTGCTTTTAACTATAGATATATATATATATAACCAATACAGATTACACAATTTCTGAAGTCAACGCGGATGATCCTCTACAGAAATGCAATATTTGGATAAAATTAAAATATTGATGCCAAGTTTGCGATGTTTTTAACTGTAGTAATGTTATTGCGTTTGCTTGAATTACTGTTAGGTCTTTAAATTGTCAAAAAAAAAAATAATGTCTGACAACAGCGGAAGTAGAGTAGACCGCAATTGTGGAGGGTCGTATATTGTTTCATTCATAAAAATTCCTTCGATACAGTACGAGTCCAGGAGCCAGTGAATTTGTTCGTACTTGTTTTCCCTCCGTGTATATTTAAATAATCTATTCCCGGTGAACTGTACATTTAAAATGGAACGCCAATCTAATAACAAAAGTAAGCCAGATTGAATTCGCGCATTACGTCACATCGATACAAGTGAGATTGTTTACAAAGTGCCTTTGCAGGCCTATTTTTCCCATTTCATGTATTTGTTTTTAAATCATGTTAAATTACTATTTTTGAAACTCAACAAGGAAAAAATCCAATTAACTCTTTCGTTGTATATATAAGATAAATTAACTGAAGTTTTATTAGTAAAGTATTAATACTAAAATTTTAATGTAATTTACAGAAAATAGCTAGGTATGTATTTGTTTTTAAATAATTTGATAATTTATGAAAAAAGGGAGTAAAAGTGGAATGACCAGTGGCCAGTAGGTCAGTCAATACAAAGTATCATATATTTCTATTATAACATAACTAAAATACCTACATCTTTTAATCATAAGGACATAAGTTAAAAACCATTTTAATATATGCATTAGAATGAAGTAATAATAACTTAAAGAGACTAGGTCTTAAAGTAATAGCTGGTACAGCATGTTTTTTAAACGTTTCCTAGTTCCTGCTAGAATAAAGTCACTTTCTATGAAATGTGCACTAAAAACGGCATTTAAGGCAGTCAGTGTTCAGTCTTAGGATCTCTTCCTAAAGCCCTCATCCAAGCTGCATACATATTAAAAAATAATTTAAAAAAAAACATATTATATGCCTATATAGTTTTCGGTTCTGGGTGCCCTAAAAGAGGACACTTAGCCGACAATTTGTCTCAGATAGCTAAAACCCAAAAGTCACACCCCGAACCAGGACGTATTGCTATCCTTTTAAGTAAAAAATAACTACAAATAACTTACCTGAAAAATGAAGGCGTCTAACTTTACATCAAAAAAACCATACACTTTTTCCCATTGTTGCAAGCACCCGATGACGATTAGGTAGATATCAACTAGTAGCATGTACTTTATGGTTATAAAGCTTATTTTAACACAAAAAGAATAAAGCACTAGTCGAAAAGCAGCAATCAAATATAAATAGACCACAATATTAAAATTCAAATTAAAAACTATATAAAAGACAAATACTCTAAAAGCGCAAAAGATCAGAACCAAATAAAATGAATAACCATAATTACTGTAAAATCATTAGATTACATCAATAATGCATATGCGTCGGAGTATCGTAAATGTCAAAAGTACAGTGTTTCCATGAAAATTTAGCTATGTTTTTAGCAGTATTATAGGACCATTTCTACCACGCGCATCCAACGATATTGGCGTTCCACAGTTCACTGTTTTTTTCTCATACCTCTAGTATTAATGATTTGACATAACGAAACTAACAATAATTATAATTAATGTAGAGTAATAAGTGATTCGTGAATTCTAAATAAAACAATTATTATATAAAAGTGTAAAAGGAAATGTAATTTATTTCCCTATTTTCTTCTATAATATCTTCAAATATTATGTTTAATTTCTATAAATAAACCAACTGGTTAGGTGAAACATTGTGATATAAGATTTTATTTGTGTCCTATGCGTACACTTCAATATACAAAACACCAGGAACATTCTTTAAATAATTGTGGTCGTAGAAATAATTGTGTACATAACTCGTTTGAAAGTGTATTTTATGCACTTGCCAAATATATTATCCATACAGATTAATCAGACTATTTTTTTACTTAACTTCAGTACATCTCTTACTACTAAAACTATTTTTATCAATGGAAAAAAAGTGCCGTGTTCTCGTATGTTTTGACGCATTTTCGGCCTCAGCCCATCGGATCCTTCCTCTAAATATATATGAATTTTGCTTATAATTGCTAATCCTACAATTCTCTATTCGTGCTTGCTGACTGGGAAAATAAATACCGAAAATCGTCACTGTCTCCTGGACTATACAATAGATGATGATGAGAACTTCACAACAAATACACTTTTATGAATGGCTAGTTGGGGATGTGGTGATGTCGGTTTCGGCTGAAGGTGCGTGTTTGTTTTACCATGATAATAATTTATTTATTTATTGGAATAGTTAAGAAATAAAACTAAAAAGAAAAATACCTTTTTTTTATAATGCAGTCAAAAATATAATGAAAAAGAATCAATAATATTTATAAATGGGACAAAATTTTTATTTTTATTTTGGTTTTGTCTGACTTTTTCAAAGATTTCAAATCTCTGTTTGCATATTTAAGAATATAAAAAATTCTGAGTCTTATAAATAATTTTATGGTGTACATTTTCGCAAATTGTTGGCAAGGATAACCAAATTCTATTTTGCTCATCTCAAAAAGGTATGTGTTGGAAATTCCAGGCTTAGTTGACAAACTATCAAATAGAGATATAAATATTTTTTCTAATTTGAATATATAAAAGAGAAATTTTTCGCTGGGAGATTTTAAATTGCCAAACACCTTTTCTTCAGAGTCGTATGCTTTATGATGCGTTAACAAGTTAGAATTGTTAAGTAAATTGCATTTTTCTGAGAAATTTACTTTCGGGACGATTTTTTTACTTTCGGAATAATTTTCAATATCTATGTAGGCGGCCTTAGCAATGACATTTACGGAATTTTTATTATGACATCGCTTGTCAAAATAAATTTGTTGATAGTTCCACTGTATTTTCAATTTTCCGATCCAGAAATGGAAATCGACAACGAAAGTGACGAGGAAATGATTATTCCACATGAAATCAGTGAAGCTGCTAAAGTCGCTACTTATGAATTGTTGCCAGTAAAGTCAAGAGAGAGGTATGAAATGGTCTATAATTTATTCCAAAAATGGCAAGATGATAAAAATTAATATCTCGAAAGCTGGTACAAGTACGGCAACGTCTAATACTAATTTCAACACAGCCATTTCTGCTAATATTCCTAATACTATTAATATAAGTAATTGTTATAATTGTACATTTAATGTTCATAAGTAATATTTATAGTATCTATCCCTATTATTTTTTAATATTTTATTTAATAAACGGCTGCAGAAAAAATATTGTACGTAACGCTACCCAAAAGTGATTTTGCGGGACTCGCAGGCTTCCAGGACTCGCCTACGGCTCGCCCTGGAAACTGCCTACTCATCCCGTAAAATATCACTTTCGGGACTTGTTACGTAAATAACTATAATTTTCATTAAGCGGAGAACTTGTATTTCTAAGGGAAAAATGAATCCCGGGATTCCTTTCCAGTGTGTGCCCCACTGCCGCTAGTGCCCACGAGCCGCCACTGTTTTCTACTGACAATAATTTGTAGTTGTGGGCCAATTTTCTTGTACCAATTGTACCATATAGTATTAATTTAATAACCACTATTAAATGTTTAATACCTACTACCAAAGTTTTTTCTCGTGGCAAAAACTATACTGACGATGTAGAAATTGAAAGGAAATTTCCATTTATCGATCCTACTGTAGCTGAAAATCTGGATACCTATGCAAAGGTATAACTTTTATATATTATGGCTTCATAAACGCCAAAGAGACCAAAAATCAAATAGTAATTGGATAAATCTGGACAGTAGGTTCTTATTAACATTCATTAGTCGAATTTTGGAAAAAAATATATAAAGCACAATAAAGCAGAAGTTTTCATTAATATTTCTTTTATGTTCCATTCCAGGGTTTCGAGCAGGGAGCAGGGAACTACAATAAAGAAATGTGCTTCCTAAATAAAAATAAAAATTATCAATTTTAAAAAATACAACTGGTTGAGGTTCATAATTATTAACCCTTTATCGCATGGGAATTCATATATTATATGGTTTCTTAAGTTTATTTAATTTTTTCGTAAAGTTAAATTCAACAAGGCTAATGACCACGTTGGCAAAATATATATTACTGTGAAATACTCCAGAACTTTCTCGAACCACTAAGGTTCTTTACGAATGTTTAATTGTTACTGATATTTCGAAAGTACTACTAGCGCCATTTGTTAGCGATAGATAGTACTACAACTACCTATTTCCGCTTTTGACCACCAGATTTCGACAGTGTCACGGTCGTAACAATACACAATAGTAATTCAACTACCGATTTTAGTAAGCGTATGCTCGTTCAGGGCGCGTACTGCAGCGCTATTCTTGACATTCTTTGCAATTATATGTATACTTAACCTTGCGAAATATTTACTTACAAATACGTTCCTAAAATGAGAATATTGAGATCCCTTCGCAATTAGTTGCGAATGTTTTACATTCTCACTTTGGCAACGTTCCAATTATATTAAAATGACACACCGAATGACTGCATGATACTAATATTTTGTGTCATGGAATGATAGTTTTCATTATCTGACTGCATTTAGCACTTTAAAATTTCTTGGGAAATGTTAAAATTGTTAAAAATAATCTGCTTCATTTAAAGCACTGCTGATTTTTTCAGTGATACAAATAAATTTCTACCAATGTCATTTTACAACTTCCTTACACGAACAAACCGTAAAGCTACTAAAACCCACAAAATCAGAAACCTACCATTAATTAAATAAATGAAATATGTTTATGTTTAATCTGAGGTTTCATATGGGGCGAGAGTATATTTATTAAAAATTGACACAATTTTTTTGAAATTCTAAATGTTTGCATAAACTGATGGTGCATCTTCAAGGTTTTCAGTAAGTTTGATACGAGTATATTCCATGTCATCTATTTAAAAAATATATCCTTTAAATTAAAAACTAAACACCTATGACACAAGTCAATTCTTTAAACGCACATGCAAGTAGTTTGCGAATGATAATACCATGGAGGTATAATACTAATGGAGATGCCATGAGGCAATTGTTTTGCATATGATACGTTTTATTAAAAATGACCTCACTAGGCGTGGCTTAAATGGTTGACTAAGCAGGGTCGTATTCAAATATAATTAAAGTCCGTATGCAGAATTACAACTTTTAAATGACTTACCTAAGATTTGTTTCAACATGATCGATTCGAAATTAATTTGATGACATTGCGCAATTATGACTTCTACACTATTTACCATTATTTGTTAACCGTTTTCCGACCAAGCCAATGCCAAGACCATAAAAGAGAATAATATTATAATATTGTTCTGTCTTCGCCGAAACCGTCCGATATATGACCTGTGTGATCGAAAATCAACGTTCGAATAACACTGTGCATCAGATTTGTTAATCTCTTTGTGCTTTAACACTAAAACCCGAACTACGATTTTTCGTTCCAGGGCTCTCTTGTCTTGATCAAAGCTGCCAATATCAAATTCTGAAAATGAGGAGAATTATGACATCAAATTACCAAACCAAAAACCAAACCACTACGTGAATTGTGAATAAATATATTTCAGTAAAAATACAACCGAGTTTGTAGAAAGGACAATTAATTACTTTTAAATGCAAAACATGTAGGTCTTTCTGCTGCAGATGACATAAATTAAAAATATGACCCGCTACAGTCAAAAGTTTAAAAAGACCAAAAATTCAGCTAGGTATGACTTTATGGTTAAAAGTAGATGAAAGAAAACCATGATCAAAACTACTCTGTCAAAGCCAATCGGAACTAAAAAGACTCAGATAATAGTTGTTGGTTTTATTTATGTTTGAAATAACTAATTATATAGGGTAGGTACATATATTACTAAAATTGCAAGCAAGTACTTACTAAAGATTTCTATAATTGGTACCTATGTATAATAAACAACAATCTCACAGATGCACAGCATACAACTATACAAATGGAAATATAGAGATAATTTATTTTAAAAATAGGCATTCAGTTGCGATTTGTGATTACAAAAAGAAAACTTTAACCACTGTTTCTGATCAGTAATGTTAGTGTTATTGTGAAAAAGTTTCTAGAAACTGGTGTTTTTAATCCTAATAAAGCATTGTGAATTTCCAAGAAAAGTGCATGATGAAAATTGTTTTGAACAAAATTTTGAATATCATGCCATTTAAAAAGAAACCCTGTGGCTATGGATAACATTTGACATAAAATCTTATCCTAAAAATAACTGTTGGGTTGCATTGGAGGAATAATTTCTTCATTAGTACTTTTTTTAGGGTGCAAGGATGACTTGATATTACTAAATCTAAACCTTTGTTATAAGTTGTCTTTTTGCTTTAATTTCTGATACACCTGTATTGTACATACTTGAAAAATATAAAATTGTTCAAGTGGGAAGTTTATATACAAGGTCTCATTGAGAAAGGGGCACAGAACAACTGAAGATCTTATTAAAAATAAGACTATGCTTAGAATGCAAATATTCTTCATTTTAATTTTGAAGTTTCTTATAAGTTCCCAACAAAAGTACTTATATGATTTACTTAAAAAACATCAAAAAATATATAATTATAGTTCAAATAAGTGTAACGTATCTTATGACACCAAAAACTTTTGCCAAATTTGGTACAATTATAGGTAACTCTTCAGTTTTTCTGTGTCCCATTCTTAATAAGACACTACAAAAAAATTTTTATTATTTAAAAAAATATTTATTGACCTTTAAACAACACTATTTTGTTGTTTTGATGTGTTATGCTAGCAGCTTTATTAACTCTAGTTTTAGTGAGATATGTTAGTCGGATATTAACATATTTATCAACTATACACTTGATTAATAATATTCTATGATTATACAACACAAACTTGTCCAAACTGTGCTGTATAATATTCGAAAAGACATTAGAATTTATAAATTCTTTTAAAACTAATGTGCTGATGATATCAACTGATATTTTTTTCTTAGAGTCTTTCATAATTTTTAATATTTTTTCACATTTTATTACATCTTCCGATGGATATTGCAAACCATTTTTATTCTTTATATCAATGAATGAAAATAGAAACAAATCTCTAGTTTTACTTATTAAAACAGCTAGACATTGTTCACAAATGATTTTCTTCTTTAAATAATAAACAACATATCCAGAAATGTAAATGATTATATAGTTAGAAAAGGAGGAGACTGGATCTGGTAAATTATCATGATCATTTTCAATAACATTCACTTTCTCAAAATCGTCAATATTATCAGACATTGCATATTCCTTTGAAGTAACATTTAACTAGCTTGTTATATTGCACTTTAAAATAGTTAATTCCTCCAAAGGAATACAATTTCTACGGAAACTATCTCTTAATTCAACATGAACTAAAAATTTTTTACATGCAGACTGAAATTGCCTGACTGTAGGATTATTGTTAAAAGCTCCATGAGACCGTATTGAAATTTTGTACAGAGGCAAAAATTTTAAAAACTTATTTTTTACAATTAAATTATTGTATAGTAATTTTAGGCTTGCAATGCATATTTTTAAACCTAGAAAGCCAGTGCATCTATCAGTTTCTAATAGAAGTTTACCATCAGCATGTGTTCTTAAAGAACTAATATATTTATCGACAGAGTCAAGAAAAATACATGTATTATTGTAATTATTTTCAGATAGAAGTTTCTTATAATTGAATTGCAAAAGATTTCGTGAATTCAGGATGTCAAACAGAATGTTCATTTTTCTAATAAAATTAATTGTCGCCCCAGCATTTTTAAAATCTTCAATATGTAGAACGTTCGCACAAAAATCTAAGGCAGTTACGACGCTTTCGCTAAATAGTTGGGTTGCAAGACGAACTTTCATTTTTTGTTTTTTAAAAGCTATATGTTGCGAGTTTAGCTTATTTGCTAAGTGGAAAGATTCATTTTCCTGTAATTCGTGAAGTTGTTTGAAATACTTCCACTCAACAATTTTATTTTCTTCATTTACAAATGAATACTTTTCTGCTAAAGTATTTCTAATTAACTTTAGCATATGTGGCGGATCTAAAAATATAACAATTTCTTCATTATTTGATGGATGCTTGAAACTAGTTTTTAAAGTTGTATGATGTAAATTACAGCCCAAGAGTATGACCATTGTTTGATTATTAGAAGCACCATCAAATGTTAAACTTACAACACTAACACCTACTTCATAACATTTCTTTAAGCATTCTAATACCAGCCCCTTTTTCTGTTCACCTGTTATACTTGAAATTAAAAAATATCCTACTGGAATTTTCCAGCTTCCATTTACACAATTTAATAAGAAAACAAGAGCATTGTTTGCAAGCGTAGTTTCATTTGCACCCGTTCCTACATCTACACAACCATAACTTCTACGTTCGCTTCCAACAAACTCCTCATGTTGACGAATGGCCATTTCATCCATAATAAGTGCACAAATTATTTTTTCATTGGAAGAATTTGATTTAATCTGTAGGGCATTGAAAGCCTCACTTGTGAATCCAGGCTCATCTTTTATACTTTGATACCATCGACTGATTGTACGGACATGTGGTAAGCAAGTGTCAAATGTTCTTCTTACATAATTATAAGCAGCAGGTGAGTAATAGTGAAGAGTTAAGGAAAACACTTTTAGCTCTTCTGAATACTTCTTAGATAGGTTAGACTTTTTTTTTAATTGCTTGCTACATATCTCGATGGGGCCCCCAAGTTTTGACATTATATCTAACTCATCTTCCTGTATCAAACGTTTTTTACATAAATCATTTAATATATTTTTTAAGTTGGCAATTTTATTCACTTTTCGAGAAAGTTGTCGTCTTAGCAATTTTAATTTTTGCTTTCTTTTTGCACTTGTTGCCTGGACAGAGGAGAGTGTATGTAATATTTTTTGTTTCTTTGGCGTCAGCGGTTCTTCATATGGGATATTTAGAGAAGAAGTAGTGGGTACAGGTAATTTGATCTGACTGGTTTGATTTGCTGGTTTAATAAGAATATTTTATAGAATCCTGATTTTTGGAGAAGGAGGTGTAGGTATGAATGGGTTAGTCTGGAACAAGACTTGGTATGTTATAAAGCCTTAAATATAGATCAATGATACAAAAACTACTAGTTTAAGTTCCAAAACTACTAATTTTTAAATATCATTAACTTCGTAATGTTTTAAATTATATTTATTGTGTATTGTGAACAAAGTCGGCAGGTTTTTAAATAAAGGAACATCAATTTAATGTTTGTTTATTTAATATTAATAATAATTGTAATGTGGTACATGAGCGGGCATATTATTTTATATCATGAGGATGAGGAGGTACATAGCAGTGAGTGATGGCCACAAATCTAATTAAATAATAAAAATACATCACCAGTATTTATTATTATACAGTATATTCATTATCAAAACGGTATAATAATAGGAAATTAGGATCTAATAAAAACTGCTTTTAAATACTTATGTGTTACTTAAAAAGTTAGTCATTTAAGTGTAATTATAAGTTGGTTTTTAAGTTTAATTATAAGTTGGTTTTTAAGTTTAATTGTAAAGTTAGTTATTTAAGTTTTATTATAGTTATCTAAGTTTTAATATAGTTATTTGTCTTTATTATAGAATTAGTCAAGCCAATGTTCTTTATTAAGTTAGTTATTTAAGTTTTATTGTAAATAAAGTGTATACTAACTAAACATTCATTTATTGTCGGAACAGCATTCTTCTTCAATCTGACCCTAAACTCACTCTTATCAAAAAATTCTTCCTTGAAGTGAATAGAGCACAACATGCTATTCGGTTTAGGCTCAAATTGGTCTTTTCTTACAAATTTAGACCAAATTTTGAGATATTGTGGGTCTTTTGGAAACCTATAATAAAAAAAAGTTAAGCATTCTAAAAAAAATTCTAAGTACACTCTTTATACTTACTTATGAAAACTTAAATTAGATATTTTCTTACGCTCTTTCACTGAAGAGTTTTTACAATTAATTTTGGCACACTTAGTCATGATTTTTATACAAATTAATAAAAAAAAACACTTGTTAAGATAGAAATAACGTCGAAATATTTAAATTTGAACAAAGTTCTGACAGCTCTTTGACAACTATGACATGACCACTAAGAGAGGGGGAAGGGGTGTCGTTTTTTTTTTTGGCATGTCATCTCCATAGTATTCAACCTCATTGGATAATACCCACTCGCACACTATTTTCTATTTCGTTCGTAATGTCAGACTTTACGAGTGACCTTGAAATTTGTGACTGGTCAAGAATAGGGCTGCTTGGCGACTAGTTGATATGAAATCAGGTAAAGTACTATATTGCTATGAACTATGATTTTAATACACAGGATGTTCGTTCATTGACAGATAAAGAATTTAAACATGCCACTG
The DNA here is from genome assembly GCA_927349885.1 of Psylliodes chrysocephalus. Classification (NCBI taxonomy): domain Eukaryota; kingdom Metazoa; phylum Arthropoda; class Insecta; order Coleoptera; family Chrysomelidae; genus Psylliodes; species Psylliodes chrysocephalus. The sequence continues at coordinate 29,383,777 of OV651822.1, read as the reverse complement.
AACAAAATTGGGGTAACTGCGTTGCATATGTCAGAGAAAAAAAGGAAAAATAAATGTGGGTCGCTGATAATCTCCAAGAAAACGTTGATGAACTCATTACAACAGTAAATTTAAGCGACAGTTTTGAGAGTTAGATTTCAGACCCCGAAGATGACTTACAATGTTATTTATTGCGTAAAATTTGTTGACTTATAAATTTGTAATTTTGATATTTATTGTTTATTATTATTGAACATGACAATTTTGAGTTAAAATTTAAACTCGTGTCGAAATTTGCCTGAGATCGGACCTGTTTTTTGCCGATCCCAGCACGGCGATGGCTGGCAATTGTGCGCTTTATAAGCAGTGTTGCCATACCTACTGTTTTAACAGTAGATCCACTGTTTCTGTCTCTATTCTACTGTTTTAGGCATGAAATCTACTGTTCGCCAACTTAGCAAATTTTGTTCTTAATTTATTACATTTGCTTCGTTCTTCAGCAAATGTGCAAAGGATATTTTCTCAAGTAAATTTGCTATTAAGTCAAATCAGCGTAATAAGTTGAATACAGCCAGTATTGTAGGTTTGCGTCACACAAAAAATATTTAACTTCCAGAAAATCATCATGTTTTGATTTAAAATGTAACAAAAAATTAATAGGGCATCCTAATAAGAATATGCATGACAAACATAACATATTTGAATTATGTGATTTAGACTGATCTGAAAGAAATAAATCCCTATTATTTTTCATTTTTTTTTGTCTCCTGACATTAAGTTATACAAATTTTATTTATTTTATTCTCTGTTTAATTTCTAATTTGGGTATAAAAGCCAAAAATGTTTATTTTTCGTTTCTTATATAATTTTTTTTTATTTATTGACTTCAAATTATAAGTATTTCCCCCTATATTGAAATCTACTGTTCAGTTTGGATGATCCACTGTTTTTTTACCACCCATCTACTGTTCCAGAAAATGTTCATTTGGCAAAACTGTTTATAAGACTTCAAACTGCATTCTCAGTGTGTCTCGGACTATAGTGGACTCGATAAGCATATGGAAAATTTTATCCAGACTTGAATTTTTTAAGCTTATTTGCCACTGAAAGTCGCAAAATGCTTACAAAGATCTTGAGCACTACACATACTGATTTTATTAGCTAAAACGTTTTTGATAGGTTTGTTTTATAAATATTTAATTATTTAAATGGTGTAAATGCATACTTATCTGAGTATTTCCATGTTTAAATAGACAAATTATATCGTCCCCTGAAAACCAAAAGTTCGATTATTAACAGAAACCAAAAACACACAAGACAGTTTGTGCATTTCAAAGCTATCTTTTAGTGATAGTTTCGCTCTAAAAACACTGAAAACTTCATCTTTGGATAAAGCTGGAAATGTCATCACTCATGAAAATTAAGAAGCTTTAAATCAATAAAACGTGTCAGATGGTTACTTTTGTCAAAGAAGATCATGCTTAACATAGGGGTGATCCCTATGCTGAACCTTTGATCGTCCTACAGTAAAATTGCTGTGGTATTATGTATATATTTTTTTTATTTTTCGATAGTCTCCCTCTAGAGTAATGCACTTCGCCCATAGGTGTTCTAACATCTCAATAGTCTCCTGGAAAATTTTTTACTCGACCATTACTGGAAAAAAATTTCTCACCTATGTTTTTTTAAATTAGGGAACAGCCTGTAGTCACTGGGGGCGAGATCTGGCGAATATCGTGGGATAACACCCGATTTCTTTTTTCGCACCACATAATATGATAAGCCAGTATATTTCACAATGTCACTGATGCGTACTAGTCAGTCTTGCGGTACCTTTTAAATGTTTTTGTATTTTGTAACCGTTTTGGGAGAACCACCATCCTGCTGGTTTTCACAAGATGTTCTTCCATATTTAAAATATCGACACCATCGTTAGATTATGTCACAAGAAGCTGCAGACTCCCCAAATAGTTGTCACGATGTCTTCATGAATTTGAGTTGGCGTTACGCCTTTCTGCTGGAGGTATTATATTATGGCTTTTTGTTTTACATGATCCATTTTTATAAACAATCACGACACACAGCTCAAGAATTAGTTATAGAACAACAGCGCTGTGAGCTACAAAGTTGATATTTTGTAGATATGATCTACAAAAGTCAGTTAACAAGCTGTTGAAAACAATATTCAAGCCACTACTTGGAAATAGGTCAGGGGCTGAGCAAAGAGATCCACCCTCGTATTTTTAGTGATATGCCAGTAAACACTCCAATAATATGGCTTCAAAGAAACGAACGAACTAATATGAAACCAAACTTAAACACCTCTGGTATGAGAATCTAAAAGAAATTTTTGCAGAATAGATGCTATTGCCACGCTATGTACTATAATTTCTACACATCTCTACCGTCTAGTTCCTACATGCCATTTTTTCAATTATGTATAATTAATTGTGAAATTATAAAACCAAAAGGTCGAATGTAGCTCCTAACGTAAAAAAATAATAATTTATAATATGATTTCAATTATAAATAACTACAAAAATCGATTTTAAAAACTTTAATCTTCCATCCTGAACCCCCAGATTCATTTTTATTAATTCCAGCAGTATTATTGACCAAAAAACATTACATAAAAACCTTTTTTAAAGATTTCTCACCTTTAGTGAAATCTTACATACGACCTTCTGGTTTTAAGGGGATGATATGATGCGATCTTAATTTAGTATAATAAATTTTTTTTAAAATAAAATAAATTGCATTACATTTTATTTCAAATTTGAAATTAATGGAAAATGAAGCAAAATCAAATAAAAATATAAATTGGCAATATATTTGACTAGTTTCAAATCATAAAGCAGTCATATTGTTGATTTATGATTTGTTACTAGTCAAAATAAGCCAATTTATTTTTGTTTTGTTTCATTTACTCCATTACATTTTGTACAGATGCCAGAAAATTGAATTTCAAAAAGCCTGGCCCTAGCGGCCATATTGGTTTTAGTACCACTCCAATTTGATAGATGGCAGCACATCGCCTTAGAATTTTACCATTGAGTTTCCTATCTATTCACCCTCCTCTAATCTATGGTATTAGCGGTCAGATAATTGATAACTTACAAAGAGAAGCCATAGACGGCAACACGGTTTTATTACAACATCGCCAAAATTCTTGGACCCCCTTATGATTGTCAAAATAAGACACTATTATTATAGATCAAGAAGTGTATTACATAGTACATTTAATTTGGTTATGTATCCAATGCAAATTGGCTAAATTAAATTTTAACTGAACAAGAAAAAAATAACAAACGCCTGTGCATGGAAACAATAAAGGCGTTAATGGTATCCATTGAGATGTTTTTTCATTCTTCTTGGGCCGCGATTTTGAGTCCTGAAGGGTGATATGAGGATTTTTTCTGTTTGAGATTGTTCGTCCAACAAAATCCCACATGTGCTCAATAAGATTCATGTCTGGCGAATTTGCTGGCCACGGTAATAATAAAACTAATCGCCCATACGTTCTTATAAAATGAGTTCGAAAAGCCGAGACCGTTATAGTTCGATTCTGACGTTCATAACCTGCTACATACCGATCTTTTCTTGCATAAGTTACCCTAAGACGCCCAGTACTACATCTCCAGTCAACGCTGTTAGTTTCCTGGTACAAACACACTATTCGGATAACTGAAGCGCGGGGAATCCCTGGTCTATCCGCGATTCCATGATTGGGCAGACCCTCATCATGCAAAGCCACTATTCTTGCTTTATTGAACACTGAAATTCTATTGCCAGGCATAATTGCAAAGAAAAACTCAACACTCACTTAAACACATTAAATCGGTATGAACCACTTTTTGAACATTGATATCTAAAATTGTTGGAAATTGTTTTTGTAAACATTTTTAGATGCGTAGCAACGGTGAAATAAGTAAAGATTTAATGTACAAAAAAGCAGCCATGATAAATATTTCGTTTTAACATTTACGAGGGGTCCAAGAATTTTGGCGATGTGTTATATTATAAGTTGCGTAAAGAAATAAAATTAAAATAAAAATCTGGATGTATACAATTTTAGATTTTGATCAAAGTTTAATTAGATCTCGAATATATTTTGAAGGAGTACATAGTATTTTAGTAATATATAAGTAAATATTTGAGTAATTTTTAAATATCAAATTTACTTATAAAATAAAAAGTGTTATTTGTAATTTGGATAATAGGAAGTGTTTAGAGCACCAATTCGCTCCGTGCGTGACAGTAGCGCAAATTCATTTATGTACTAATGGACTATTTTTGCCTATACTGACAATACAATTTTTAATAGAAATTATGTTTAAAAAGTGTATATGTTAGTTTTAATAAAAGTATATGAATTTGTAAAACAAGTAAAAAATTAACTTATTATACATTTTTATCGCTTAAACTAAAAAAAATCAAGTATAATCAATAAATAATAATAATAATAAAATATAGGCAGGCAGTATTTACGGGAAAATGTATGAGAAGTTGTCTTAGTCTAATAAAACTCCTATCAATAAGTCACAAAATTGCATTCTAGCCATATGTAATCGTCAAAGGCAGAAATTTAGTTCTTGCTGAACATTTAAAATTAAAAGAATGTTGAAGAACATCCTAAAAAGATAATTTATTGTTTATTTAATATCTTTGAAGTTTCTAATGTTTACTATTTCCAGTATTACGGTTAATGTTACCAAAATAAAGGTAATTTTTCTTCTTATTGTACATCTATCAATTTATTTCTTTGATTTAATTTCCACTTTGCTACTGAACATTTTTATAAATTTAACTTTTTTTTACTAGTATTTTTACAATTTTAACACAACAACTCTGGTTGCTGATTCTATTGTTTTTACCTACTTTTTTAGGAAAAAATGTATACGTGTATTTAATTTACCAAAATTACAAAATGTCGCCCCAAAATGCATAAATTATCCGCAGCTAGCGCTAGTATCGCTTCTGCTTCCCTTACCATGACTTTGCACTGAGCGTATAGAACCCAACCTGAGACAAGTGCCTAAACGTAAGAAAAAAACTTACTATTAAAATTGAATAAAACCATTTTCATGATTCTATTTACGAACTGACTGAGCAAATTTTATGTAAGCAAGGTTTTGGATTTTAATAAAAAATTAAATAATAAAACAAAATGAAATTAAACAAAAAGAAACCAAAACAGTACATTATACCATAGAGATATATTGTTACTCAATTTACTATTTTTAGTTGTTGTTGTAAACCTTATTTACCGTGTTACCGATAACTGGTGCATACAAACTTTTGGGTAATTGTTTTCTGTTCTGTTCGACTTAACTTTTCTGATATAAGTCTACATTCAGAACTGTTAGCGTGATCAAAAAAATATTTCCAAAGTAGGTCATGACAAATAAAGATAGAGTTACGAGTCATGTTTGTGATAATTACGCTCGGCTTAAAATTAAAGCCCAACTGACATTTAAAACGACAAAGAATTTTACCTTCGACATACGTACATTTTTCAAGAGATCGCTTCTTATTAAATTTAATATAAATAAAAATTTCTTAGGTTTATTCGGTCATGTTTTTATATTCTCTCATTTAACACAGGACTAGAGGAAAAGGTGCAAATATGGAATACCGTTTTGTTTGATATATAAAAAATTTTTTGTTAGTGAATAGATTTAAGCCAAATTTAAGGAAAAGGTACTTTGGACAGTTAGACACCAAAATGTTAAAGCAAATGTATAATTATCTTAAACACTTTTTCAAAAAACAAGTTAGAAAAAAAAAAAACTACAAAATTCCCACCTTAGAAAAGGTGGGGGAAATATGGAATACTTTATATATCTACATATTATTTGCACCGGTCACAAATATATTCGTCTTTTTCGGCGCCTCCACACTCATTATGAGCCCATTTTAAGCACATTAAACATTGGACCCATAGTTTTCCTTTCTTATCGAAACGAACTATCGCAAAACATGCAATGAGCATCGTCCTCATTCGGTTTCGGTTGTCCCGGCATATCTTCCAAATCGTTGTCAGAATCGTCAATTTTTACATCTTCGCTTGAATCCTCAGATTCATCAGCAGAAACTACATTCTTTTGACGTTTCATTTTGTACTTTGACTTCTCCTGTTTTTGAAAATATTTTTTTTGTTTCAAGGATTTTCCTAAAGACAAGTTTCTTTTAACGCTACGCGATTTTGCCTCCTTTTCAGTTTTGTATTTATTGACTCATTTAGTTCGTCTTTGTAAGGTGACGAGGTAATCACAATAGATCCAATTGTCTTGCGTTCTCTGTTGGTTTTTTTGCGGATTGTGTTTGGGACTGGAGATATTTCGAACGGTAAAACAAACTTCTTGGTTGAATCTACCTATTCATCTTGAATTCGGCCAGGTGCATTGTCTTCGCATGACGTTTTAGAGCATGAAGATTTATCGATAGGGGTAGTAGAAGCTTTTGTTGTTTTGACTTCTTGAATGTTAATGGTAATTCCTCTTTTCGTTGCTTCTTGTTCCGCAGCAATGAAGTCAGCTTCGGAAAAAACATTCCTGTTAAAAGGGTAAATACGAGTGATGCGAAAACCATTAGCCGCTATTGTGTATGTCTGAACTTTTTTGTAAGCTCTGCCAAATAACTCCATTATATCAAAAGGAGTAAGAGCTCGTTGGTTTTGACGGATCCAAATACGAATTTCTTCTTCTATAATAAACTGTTAATGGCCCCATAAATGACTTATCCAAAAGCTGGAGCTTGTGCGTCGAGTGAGGAGGCAGATATAAAATGTTAACATGGTTTTCCCTTGCAAGGTCGATAACGTCGATATTGCGAGTGTGGCTGTAATGGCCGTCAAAGATTAACAGGAGGGGGGTTTCTTCAGTTGGTTTAGTGCACTGGATAAAGTGACGGAACCACTGTGTGAAAATATGGGACTGTACCCAACTGGATGGATGTGCAATTCCTACGGACCCAGGAGGAGCTCCCTTCATGAGCTGAATGTTCATATTTTTCCTAGGAAAAATAACCAAGGGAGGGACAAAGTTTCCAGCCGCACTCATACAAAAAATAACTGTAATCAGAGTCCCTCTCTGCTGATGTTAATGAAGCAACTTGACGTTTGCCTTTCAGCCCTATTACTGACGATACTTTACTTTGGACAATTGTTAACCCTGATTCGTCTACATTATAAACGTTGTTCGGGCAATAGGGCATTTGCTTTTCAAGGAGGTCAAAAAAGCCGGCAACTATTTCTTTACAAAAACCTGCAGCTCTGGCAAATGATGTCCCCGTTGGCTTCCTTATTGACAATTTTGGATGTCGCTTTAAAAACAAATCAATCCAGGCTCTGCCTGCTAATCCAGATGTAGAAAATGGGTGTTTGATTTTATTCCTTATGGCCAACTGATAAGCTATGCGCTTCAGATCTGTCATTGTGAGCCCGTAAAATTTGGACTCCATTTTTAAAATGTAATCAGCTTCTCTAGCTCTGGTCCCAAAACACATTTTCTTTCAAGCCTGATTGCTGCAGCTTTATCTGGTGGAACTGTGTTAATTTGACTCAGACGAAAGAGCTTTGTACGAGGAACCCTATAGGTTTTGGATGCCTTGAGATATCCCATTGTTTTTTCTCTCACTGCCTGGATGGCCCTAGCCATGTCCTCTTCCTTGTATTGCTTTGTTTTATTATTGCAAGACGGACGTTCAGTTTTTCGTGGCATCCTAAAAAAAATAAAAACGTGGTGTAAATATGAAATACTAGTATTCCATATTACCAACAACCCATGTCACCAATATTTCAGGTTAGATCTAGGCTATCATAACAAAAAACTAAACAAATGCAACGTCATCTTAAACTTTAGTTTATATACAGTGGCATCGTAACAAATATTTAATTAAAACCTGCAAATAAAAAAAATTAGGCTTGCATATTCACTTACGTGTTATACTTTTCAGGACGCCAAATTCACATGTGCACACCTCAAGAACCAAAACCATACTAAAACGGCGCGGGGTAGATCGCCTACAATAAAGATGGAAAACAAGCATAAGTTTAGCCGGTTTTCGATAGGAGGCGGCATTTGGTTTAGTCAAAACCGAGGTATTCCATATTACATGCATATTCCATATTTACACCTTCTTCTCTACATATGTTTCGGAAACATTTTTTCCATCTTTAGGTGTAGTAAAAATTTAATAAAACTTGGGGATGATTACATTTTTTTTTAAATTACAGTAACCCCATCTTTCGGTTTTAGCGTGTGAAGGTGTATTCGAAATAATCATTTGGTTTAGCACGATAACGATAAAGTAGGAAAACAAAAATGTGAGTTTTTACAAAGTTAAAAATTACCAGTGGCGTTACAGTTAAGGATTAAAAAGCTTACAATCATTTAATAATATTAAAATAAACGTTTGACAAATTTTTTATATCTGTTTTATTATTTACAGAGTTGTTATGTTTTTTTTTTAATATATATCATCTCAAGGATTGTTCTTTTATTGAGGTTTGGTTCATTTTCGAGAATTCTTACCGTAAAATGGGGTGAATAGAAACAGGTTTCATGTTATTTTGTAACGCTACTGCGATGTTTGATGAGATAATGTAGTTTAAATTAGTGTAAAACTTGGGTCTTAGTCTCTTCTAGATGAAGTGTACTATAAATTATTTAAAAAAAAAATAATTTGTATCATTTTTTTTTTCGTTTTGTTTCTATTCACCCTACAAATGGGGTCAAAAGAAACACATACTTAATTGAGCATTTGTATCTATTCATAGCATTGTGGGGTGTCTAGAGACTTCAAAAGAAAAATTCAGTTTGATTAAATCAGTTTTATTTAACACAAAAACCTTAAAACGAACTAAAAACAAAAAGTTCAATATATTCATCTACATAGTATATGTAAATATAAACAGATGACAAAACCAAAAACATAAAAATTAAAAACATCAGTAAATAAAATTAGTATTTGTCAAATCACTGAGATTATCCGGAAAAGAAAGCATATCTTTCAATCGACCAGAGGAAAAAACAGTGGGAGAAGACAACGATCGAACTATATCAGCATGATCTATGAACGACTCTTTAGTTGTTACAGAAAACTTCATTGTCTCGCCGCCCTTTTTATAAAAAAGTCCCACATACCCATCATCAACGAGATAACAAATTTTGATCACGTACAATCTAACAGACTGCTTGGTCTTACCGCAGACTTTCGCAATTGCAAAATCTCCATGGTGAAGGGTCTCGGTACTTTTACGTGTAGGACTATTTGTGAAGGAATTTTTTTTATCTTCAGAAAATGATTGGTCCAATTCATCATCACTGTTTTGAGGGGAATATTTAGAGCTCACTGACGATGAATCTTCATCATTCGTTTTTGTATTTTTCTTTGAACGAGTAGGATGTTTGCTTGAAGAAGCTACCGGTGTTACAGCTTGGTTGAAATCTGCAGGGTCGATATCTGCTTGATATTCCTGTATGCCGATGCTTTTACCTGGTTGAACAACACATTTTTTCCTAGTCTTCCGGGGTTTTGGGGTGTCTCCTTGCCTCAAACTTCTTAATAATTCTTTAAAAGTGTCGTCGATTGATTCAACGGTACACATTTGTAATGTCTGGATGGGCTCATTATTAGGTAGCGTTGACAATACTTTGACTCGACATATAGGGACAATAGCACATTTTTTGAAAACGGAAATAACATTATCTTGTTTAAATGTTGAACATAGCTGATTTAGCAAACCAGGAAATTTGTCTTTTGGAACAGTCGACCCATTTCTACCTGGACCTTTTTTCCAAGTTTCTAAAATATGACGCCAAGATATCTTTACTGGACGAAAAAAGCCACGTCCAGTGGCTGGGTCAGGTGGGTTAAATTGCTTGGGAGAAAAATGAATTTAATATTGTTCTCCTCACACAATCTAATTGCCTCCAATGACAGATGTGATGCTAAATTATCACCAATCAAAAACTTTTGTCCCTCAAGCCTTCGCTACAGTTTCAACTCAATCTTGAAAACAGAAGGCATCGAACCAGCCCGATTTTGTTCTATTGTAACGAGAGTTCTTAGGGCCATTTTCAGTCCAACTTTGGTAGAGATGTAGATAAGGAGGTAATATATTGCCGTCCCCAGCAGCAGCAAACATCACAGAAACCGAAGATTTGGTAGAGTTCATTACATTATTTGCGGATATTTGCGTCCTCTTCTGGTAATAACTTTCTTCCTCCCTGGGTCATCAGATAAATTCGTCTCGTCATAATTAACGATGTTACCAGCTGGTACGTCTTTCAATTCCACCTCGAGGTTGTCAAAGTGTTCGTTTATCACCTCCGGAGAAATGGCAGCCCTGCTTCTTTTTATATTTTGTCTTTGAAAACTTTTATGCTTTTTCCCAGACGATCTAAAAACTCTTTCACTAAGAGTCTTAATGTCAGGGAATCAATGAGATAACCTCAGTCTCCACATACCTGTAGTCTGTTTACAAGAATGGATTCCTCCATATCAGATAAAGCCGTCTGTCCACCTTGTTTTTTCATTTGTTTTCCCCGTTTGAAATGTCTGTAAAGCACGCTGAAATGAATGCCATGCTTTTCTGACGATTTTCTTAAACTTACCCTGACCGTATATTTAGAATTGCACTTTTGATTTTTTCCTCAGAGTGCTTTTTATACTGTTTAGTAGTTTCACTACTTCGTTTGTAATTTCGGGGCATGTTTCGGGTACAATCTGAAAAAAAACAAATTATTAAATAATTATCTATAATATAAGGATACAACAAACTAGTGATGGTGGGTGAGGTTTTCCGGGTTTTCCTCACCTGTAAGTCAAATGGCACCATCAATCATCTTTAAGTCGCCCCGGAGCGCCACGGCAAATAATAATAATAGCCGTCCCTTTCCCCGGACAAGCTCAGCTTTTGGGGTTAAAATTCACTCGTAAGGGGGTGAATTAGGGAGATTATTATTATTATTATTATTATTATTATTATTATTATTATTATTATTATTATTATTATTATTATTATTATTATTATTATTATTATTATTATTATTATTATTATTATTATTATTATTATTATTATTAACTATAAATGACTGCACAAACGCCGTTTCTGACAGATCATCTAGTTACAAACCTACTAATATAAGTTTATTACTTGTGGAGCCAATAGAGAGTTATTGCAAGTTCACTTAAGGTCAGTCACTATTAGTGCCGCTCTAATTTTGACATCTAAGCATGCGCAGATCACTAACTTTAATAAAGATTGTGCCTGTCCTTAATAGAGAGATATTGCGAATTTCTATAAAGCCAGCCACTAATAGTGATATCGTAATTAGAGTCAAATAAATTCTATAATAGTACCTAATATTAAAGAGGCATTAGAAATTATAATTTTAGAAGGTTTAAATGACGAGCTCATTCGAAAGCTATAAAGTCGCCACTACCTGCTGCCCTTAAACATCTACAAATAAGGACAGGCACAATCCTTAATAAAGTCAGTTTTAGAACATAAACATCTACGCATGCTTAGATGTCAAAATAAGAGCGGCACTAATAGTAACTGACCCTAAGTGAACTTGCAATAACTCTCTTATTAAGGACAGGCACAATCTTTATTAAAGTTAGTGATCTACGCATGCTCAGATGTCAAAATAAGAGCGGCACTAATAGTGACTGACCTTAAGTGAACTTGCAATAACTCTCTAATAGAAACACTGTTTCTATTCACCCCACAGATTCTAAATAGAAACGTCACAAAAAACAAAAAATCATTGCTGACAAACTAATGTGAAATATCAAAAATTAAACATAAACCTATTGCTACAACACTGTGTGTAACATTTAAAACGTACCAGTGATATATTACATTCAGTAGTTTGGTACTCCAAAAAATCACAAATCTTAACCTCAAAGTCAACTGTCAACAGAAGGAATTTACAGGTATGCCAACATAACAAATTACAATTTTTCTATTAGTTTTAGATATAGCCAACTTCACGATGACCATAAACTTCTTCTTTTTTTTATTGTTTATTTATTATTTCCCGCCAAAAATTTAGCAATGTTTTGTTTCTAATTACCCCACTGTTTCTATTTACCCCATTTTACGATACATTTTAAAAAATCGAAAGAGTGCAAATTTTCTAAAGCATGTTTAGTTAGGGCAGTAGAATTTTCATTATTAGTTGCGATATTATTTTTATGGTTTTTAATTCTTTTATGTAAATATTGCTTTGTTTGTTCAATGTAAGTGGAATTACAGTATTTGCAGACAACGTTTTTGGTTAATTTATTTTACTAATTTTGGGCTTAAAATTCGAAAATTAAACATGACCAAATAAACCTAAGAAATTTTAATTTTTAAAAAAATTCTGCTACGGTCAGGAAATTATCCTTATTTAAATATTATATTTAAGTTAAACTGCATTTCCATAGAATAATATCTGTAGGCAATAAATAATTATTAAATTAAATTACTATTTCATGATAAATAAATTAATGATTTAAATATATTTGAAATGTACATCTACAAGCACAAGTAAATAACGAAACCTGATTACGATGATTGGCAACAATCCATATACGCCACTGAACTTGTTCGAGTTAGTTTGTGCTCTAATAACGGTTCCAACCCTGCAGTCCTGCCCCCGTAATTAAGCGACTACTGCGACTAGCACTCTGCTAATTAAATACAGAGAGGCACACACGTTTCTACCACACGCTCCCAAAATGGCCGCCTCCTCTGCCGCCCCTTTGCACGGCCCCATACCACAGCCCCCTCCATCCTCTTCCCACAACCCTATCCTCTCATGCTGCCCTGGACTTAAATTAATTTTAACTAAAGTTTCTATCCGCACGACGGGCCTTCAGGACTATGTTGTGGCTTTGTGTACTGCTTAGGATGAAACACTAATAAAGAGATATGTTTCAAATGAAAGCTTGTTTTGGGCTTAAAGCGAGAATAAATATTCGTTCCAATAGAGATTGACAACATTAAAATCTAATCTCATTTATTCAGATCAATTTATTGATATTTTTTATCATCCACCTATTCTTTGAAGGCGCCTGATGCTTCGAAATATATAATGTTATTAACTATAAATTATTGATTAATGTTATTAATCGTATATTATGATTATAATATCATGGTAATGTTTTCTTTTAATTCATCTATTCAATTATAAAAATAGATTAATTAAATTTATCTTTTATATAAAAACTATTTACCCATTGGATTAGTTTTATTTCTATAGAGTGGAGCGCCTGGGGGTTTTGACCTCGAACTTTTGCTGCAGTGAATAAATTTATAGGGTTGAAGCGGAATTTTCACTAGTAATACCACTAGAGGTCAAAAAATTTCCTGATATTAATTTGACCTCGCGTGGTATTCGGTAAGAAAATTCCACGCCGAATTATGGTTGATAATTAAATATTTTTAAAATTTATTTTTCGTTTCTCAACAATGCAAATTATTTTCTCCAAGTCACCAGTGAAACATAAAAGGTGTTGTCGCCTTGATTGTTGAGTTGTCATGGTAACTAAGTGAGACCCTAACCTCGAATATAATTTCAGTTTTGAAGTTGTCAAGCGGCCCGACGTAAAAAAATGTTTCGCTGCAATTATTTAGGCCTTCAAATTGCTTATTTCTACTCATTGTAGTTGCATGGGAATACCATTTGAAAATAGAAAATAGTATATTCTTTAATTTTACGTAAGTTTTGAATAACTACAAGTGGTAGAAAATTGTTTTCCTGCGTTTTTATTAACATGCGTTATGAGCGCTTTAAAATGGTATGAAATTCATAACCAGCGTCAGCAAGCATCAATCGTAGGAGGCTGTGATCATTGTATTTTGACAGTTCAAAACATTAAATAACTCGCGTTTTGTTGCGATAAAGAATATTGCACAGCAAGTAAAACCAACAAAATTACCTATTTGTTTAAAAATTAATCGATTTGAAAATCATACGCTATGCAAAATATGCGTGAAATTGTCTGATGTAATGATCAATCATTGCACCATGACTTACTTACTCGGATTAATAGAGGATTGTGGCTCCAACTTGAAAAACGAAAATTTGTTCCGAATTGTCCACGAATATTTGCACCTAAACTACGCAAAATTCAAAGTGCTGAATGGGAAAAAGGTGAATAAATTAGTGTCTAAATATTATATATATTTTATTAGACATAGACACATAATTCAAAGCATCCAAAGTCCTGCATTTTCGCCATTAAGAAGAAAATAAGTGGCCGAAGAATATAGAAAACACCTTAGCATTGTAACTAAAATGTATCAAAACTAAACCTATTATGTGAACAAATAAAAACCAGTCTGTCAAAAATGGTCTGTTATTGTAAACGTCAAAAAATTTCCAGTATAATTCACTGTTGGGTACCCCACGAGAAAAAAAATTCCACTAAAATACCTCCGTTGCCATGGTGATCTGTCAAAAACACGTATTTTGATTGGTTCAAAATTACAGGTGTGGAATTTTCATTTTTATACTATACATTCCAAAGTTTACCAAATATGTTTAGTGCTTTTGGTTTTTAATTATTTAAAAAAAAAATATTTGAGTAAAAATAATTTGCTTAAAAAAACGTTAAAAAATAGAAAAACATATATATACTCTATATTATTATTATTATCATTTTTGTTATTTACATTATTTTAGATAGTAAGGTTCTATATTTTTATTTTTATGTAAGTTTAAATACTTTTTTATATACCAATAATGTTAAAAAATGTGTAGTATACCACATACAAGTAACTTGCTTTACTTCGTGGTTTTTATTTCATTACTGTATTTCCGTTTATTTGTTGTTACTAATTATTATGTACTATGTATTTCTATGCAAATAAACATTATTATTATTATTATTATTATTATTATTATTATTATTACACTCGTTCATTCATTCAGCTATTGATTATACTGAGTTCTATTTAGTTAATTTAAATATTTTTTTCAAAAATGATAATTTTTTTCTAATACACCTGTATCTGTATATGACGTATAAGAACCACAGTCACGTTCCAATAGCTGACATTGTAGAAAATGGTCCCAATGGATGAGAATAATTAAACAAAGAGGAAAAAATACAAATGAAAATAAAATTTATTAATAAACATTGTTTTAAAAACATATTCTTATTTTACATATTCTATGTAAACATATAGGTAATACAATTTTTATTTTTAATGAACACTTATTAATGAACTTTTAAATACATATTTTAAATATTCACCAATGGAAACCACCTCAGGGTTTTCTAGTTTTCTGGTTTTTCAAAAATCTGACCAAACGAAACTGTTGAAACATCCTTTTCATTTGCAATGAATTTTTTTTGCTTTTATCAATACAGTTTAAAGCTATAATACTAATATTGTCCTCAACTATCTCCTGTACAATACATACATTTGTAAATTTCTCAGCTTTTTGCTTGCCTCCTAAAAAACTTCAATACAAAATCACCATTTTTTAGTTCGTTAATGTGCTATGGAAGCTTCATTTTTTCTATCTATTGGTCTTCTTCTTTATCTTCTTTATTATTCCAGTTTGAATCATCTGATTCTGCATATTTCACATCTTCGTCATCTTCACTAGACTCGTCTAATTCTAGTTTCTTCAGATTTTTATTTTCTTGTAATTTATATTTATTTTCTTGTAATTTATTTTCACTTTCTCTTTTTCTTGCCTTTAAATTGTTTTGTTGAGGTTTTCCCTTATCCTTTCGTTCCTTTTCAACCATCTTTTTTCTATTTTATTCCTGCTATGGTTCTGAAGGTATAACTGAAGGTGTGTTTCCTTTTTCCCCTTCTTAACATCTTTCTTTCTTCAGGCCAAAACAAGGCTTTTTGAATAGCGATGTTATTATTGGATTCTCTGAAGTTTTGCTAGCTGTGAAACTTCTTTTTGTGGTGTTGAATGAACTACAATTATATTGGCAAATGCTTCGTAAGTTATAGAGTTAGAATTTACAGGATATTAATTTTCTGAAGTTACTAATATATTTAAAATATCCGAAGCATTATCAGTCACCCAGGTCATTAATTTTTCACTGTCATCTCTTTTTCTTTCATATTTTTCCTCGTTACTATTACTTTGAGTTGTAGATTTACACTTCAAATATGTTTTTTTTTTCAAAATGCAAATAATGCTTTATACTCTATTTTCTATCTTTGTGTTTTTTAAACTGATCCAATGTTCATCGCAGGAACAATTAATCAATTGCCATCTTCGGATAATCTAATGCAAATGTTATTTTGTAATTGTAAAACGTCATATAAAGATACTTGTGGATGTAGACACAAGGGCTTATACTGTAGAATAGCATGTTCACAGTGCAGTGAAAATAGTTGTTTCAATATAAAATATTTAATGTGCATAAAATTGTAAATTGTTTAAATTAAAAAAGTTTCATTAGTAATTTTCTTTTTTTATTTAATTTTTTTTTCCGATAATATTTCATTTAAATTTTTAAATTTCATTGACTACAGCTCAAGTTTGAAGTTTGCATGTTTTTAACATCCTAGACGCTCCACTAATGTATACTTTTTTTTTAATGTTTATCACGCTAATTTATTTAAATAATTATTTGTTGTAAATTTATTTTACTCGAAACAAGTGACTACTCATTTATCGAGTAAAGTTTTATTCATTTACTTAATCATAATTATATGCTTCCATTTGTGTTTTCATACCAATATATTTTTGATTGGGTAAATTATAAATATCTTTTATATTTTTATAATCGAGGGGCTCATGTGTAAAACCTGGTAACTGACAAAATTAAACATTTAGAGAAAACAACATTAAATGTTCTGAAAAATATTATACTAACATACTAATTATGATATTTTTTCATTATATCCAAGGGAGTATATATGTTTTTAAGTTCATTAGAGCATATAAACTCTTGAAAATATTTTTTGGTTTTACAAAGATCAACAAAAAAAACATTAGTACTTACCATATTGTACATTAAAAAGAGTCACATACGTTTCCAGAATAGCATGATCAAAAACATACATGAAGAAAAACATTTATAAAAATGGTGAAAAATATGGTATCTACTAATGTTAGTTTTGCATTTTTTATATCCTACAGCAACAAAATTGGTAATTACAATTTGTACCTCAATTGCACTATTTGGTTCATCAGGAATATAGTCTGAATCTTCATCGGTCGTGTAAGGATCACTTGCTGAAGAAATTATTGAACTTTCATCCCTTTTATTAGAATTATAACATGCTGCAGCATGCTGGCTGATAGCCATTTCGACATATAACAGGTTTTTCACTGTAGGAAAAATAATTGTTGTAGTTACCACATTTTACATTGTTCAAGTAGCATCATCTAGCAGTGTTTTAAGTAAGTTCTGAATGAAAGCTTCTTTTAGAACAGTATTTACCATGGCTTACATGTAATCACGCAATTTTGACGAAAAAGTCACTGACCAGATTTCACACCCGTTCCCTTCAAGAGTTTTAAAATTTTGGTGGGAGCGATTATGTATCTATATTATGGTGGAGGAACTAGTACCCTACTAATTGAGCTAAAACCTAGGACAACTAAAAAAATAAACTCTTTTATAGCTTAAATTAATATTATTTTTTGTAATTCGTTGTCATTTGTCATATGGGAAACTTTTTTATTATTAGTTGTATGCAAAAAAGGTTTATAAAAAGTTTCTGCATAGTCTAAAATCTAAAATTCAAACATCATATAATTTTTTTTTGTAATGTACGAGGTTCGTTCAAGAAATATGAATTTTATGGAAGAAAAAGTTGTTATTAAGAAAAGTTGATCAAAATTGAAAACTGCTGTTAGATATCCAATAATTCCATCTACGAAAAAACGATTTTTAATGCTTTTTGGAATAAATACGAATTGTTTTTTCATGGTAGATGTGATAATATTAAATAATTGACCGTAGTTTTTGATTCTGATCAACTTTTTTAACAACAGTGTTCGATATAGTTAAAAATAATAGTTCGTAACAAGAGTTGTAAGTAGCCCATTACGCACGAAGTGAAAAAGATTACACACGAAGTCGTGCATCGGCGAGTGCGTTAAATTCACGAGTGCGTAATGGGCTTATAATCGTGTAACGTACTATACTTTTTCTACGCCCACTTATTTTCTTCTATTAAATAAAGGACATATGCTTGTGTCGTCAATCCATAAATATTTTGATAGGTATTTTCTTTGGATTTTAGCGGTAAAAAATTATGTGTGGCAGCTTAAGCTCTTTCTAAAATCTTCGGTGGAGTACTGATAATTTCATCACTTTCACTACTAAGAGACATATTTGTAGGTAAAGTTTGGAAAATGTTCGAATACAATATTTTGTTACAAAAATTGACAATATAAATGGCAAGACATTTATTTCCATAGCATGCTAAGAAAACGGGAATTATCTTTTGAAAAATTGTATAATATGTTGCCGACATATAGGAGCATCACATTTTTAATCCAAAGTGTATCTCGCTAATGCTAAAAGTTTTTATGTTTTTTAATTGACTAAATTTATGTAAATAGACCAAATAGAGTCAAACGCACGTTTATGTTATTAAATATCATTACGTGCATGTTATTGTTAAATGTCATTTACAAGGAATGTTGACAGTGCGATTTTTAACGTTTACTGACATGGGCGTAGAAAAAGGTATTCAACTGGCTAAAAATGATAGGTTATGACTGTTTTTTTTTTACTTTTATACCATGCACAATTTTACGAAGATTAATTTTTGACACAAAACTAATAATAAATAAGATTCCCATATGGTGCCAACTTAAGTAGACACACTGTATATAAAAACAATTGCTATTAGTAATAGAAAAATAGAAATAAAAAAATTTTACGATAATCTTGTAAAAATTAAAATATTTAAGTAAATTTACAGATAATAAGCAGACATAAAGTATTTATAAATCTGTTTTACACTTGTAATTCTACAAATATTCTGTGAATTCACGTTACCTCATAATATACATACATATCTAGTTATTCATAAATATATTTACAATATGCTTAAGGCCATTTTAGCATCTTAATTTCACAATAATTTTGAAAAATTCCGAAATTTTGTTAATCATTCAATATATTTTATATATTTCAATGAATAAACTCACGCCGTTGTAACTTCTACTGTGAAATTACAATTAGAGCTATGGTTTCTTAAGATCCTTGTGTGTCCTAGCCAATTTAATGTTTGCATAACTTAAGTCATCGTATCTCTAATAAGCTAAGAGAGAAATGCTTTTGTTTGACTCCAAAGTTTTATATTATAGGGTAAGCAATAAAACTCGTCCGAAGATGTATGTCTAATGTTAGCGTTGGCTCACAGTTTAAAAATCATATTTTAATTTTAGAAAATAAGCCTTTCCATTTTTGTTTCAGACCTATATAAAAGGTGAGATATCATCTTGGAGAAAACAACTATCAATTTTTGTCTTGTCTTTTGTAGTAACTCGCCCAAGTAACATTTTTAGATATATCAAACTACACAAGATAAGCATAATAGTATATTATGCAACGATCATTTATTAATAGCCATTACATGAGAGTTGCATATACTATTTTTTCTACGATCAATAAACTATTTCAATTCAACAACATTGCTTTATTTTTTTTATTTTTTAATACTTTTTTATACAAACAAGAAATAAATATGAAAGAAAAATAAGTTCTTCGATTTAATTTTTCTTCCTACAGAATAACAAATACAATAACTATAATCTTAATTTAACTATTAACAAATAAACGAATTTATATGTAACAGTAAACAAGATAAATTATAAATTACATTTTAATCAATTTTGTTTAAATACAAATTGTGAATAGTACAATTATTAAAAAGTAAGTGAGAGGTACCTATCTACCTTTTTGACTGACGCAAAAAAACGGAAACTGTCATAAAACACGAATCTCATAGAAACTGTCAAACATTCTACAGAAAATATGGGGTCTGCCTACTTGGTTATTTATTAATTAATTTTTCAGTTTCATAATGAAAACCTGTGTTATAATGAGTATCTTTATGAAACTGAAAATTACCATTTAATTAACAACTTATAACATAGGAGTAAAAAAAACCCCTTTTTTAAGACACTGATAAATCCTTTGAATCCTCGATATAGCCATAGGGTTGCTATAAATCTGATTTAAGACTAAATGGGAGAATCCTATAACGGTTCTAAGTATTTTTAAAACAAAATCCTAATAGTTTTAAGATTTTAAGTCAAAGTCCGTAAGAGTATATTAAGAATTTTATTTAACCATTTTTAAATCTGTTTTAAGATTATGATAATAAGTGGGATAGGAATAAAAACTGTAAGAATGTTTTGCAACGAACGAATGTTGGAACGACTGCAATATTAAAAATTAATTTTTATGTAGTATATGTTTAACTTGTTGGTTACACTTATTATTCTCTATTTTCAAACACATACCAAAGAACTGTTAAATGTGGGCAGAAATAAATGATGAGTCTTACATAATATGAAATTTATGTAAAAAAAAAGGATTAATATACGGATTCTAATCTATTTCCCGAAAGTTATTTAATAGAAAATAACATAAATATCGTATATATAGCACTATAAAATGAGTACATTTATCTTATTTATGTTTTTGATATAAAATATCACATTTTGTATTTTTCAAAGTATTTCACGGAAGTTACAATTTAACCGCCAATATAAATTATAGATTTGTCTTTGCAGAGATACTTGTAATGATAAAAAAACCATTTTCAAATGCGCATACTGGACTTTGCGTTTAATAGTCAATATCATCAGGCGAGGCAAGAGTTGTATAACATTATATTATAGCATATTCCAATATAAATTACATTTATGTACCCTAAAAGATATTAGCTCTAGATATATTTGACAAATTTGATATTATGTGGTTAAATGCAGTAAACGCACTCATAAATAATAAATCTACTGTCATTGGCACACTGTTGTCATTGACACACTATCACTGTCTTTGGTACACAAATTACGTAATTACTAAAATCGAATGAATTTAGAATTAATTGAATTTTGACCATAATTTATTTTAATATTTAAAAGTAAGTTATTTGAATATCCATAAGGTATAAGAAGACAGGTACTATTTTACATGATATGTTGTTAAACAGCTACTGCCATATTTAAAATAGAGGATTTCTTCATTGTGTTCTATCTGTACCTAAAAACCGACATTTGTTTATAAAACTAATAAAACAAGAAAAAAATAGAACTTTCCAGTTTTAACCTCATTAAAATATTTATTAATTATATTATATTATATTATATTATATTATATTATATTATATTATATTATATTATATTATATTATATTATATTATATTATATTATATTATATTATATTATATTATATTATATTATATTATATTATATTATATTATATTATATTATATTATATTATATTATATTATATTATATTATATTATATTATATTATATTATATTATATTATATTATATTATATTATATTATAT
Source organism: Psylliodes chrysocephalus (assembly GCA_927349885.1). Lineage (NCBI taxonomy): Eukaryota > Metazoa > Arthropoda > Insecta > Coleoptera > Chrysomelidae > Psylliodes > Psylliodes chrysocephalus. Next base: position 29,362,273 of record OV651822.1, on the reverse strand, counting down.
TATATTATATTATATTATATTATATTATATTATATTATATTATATTATATTATATTATATTATATTATATTATATTATATTATATTATATTATATTATATTATATTATATTATATTATATTATATTATATTATATTATATTATATTATATTATATTATATTATAATTATATTATATTATATTATATTATATTATATTATATTATATTATATTATATTATATTATATTATATTATATTATATTATATTATATTATATTATATTATATTATATTATATTATATTATATTATATTATATTATATTATATTATATTATATTATATTATATTATATTATATTATATTATATTATATTATATTATATTATATTATATTATATTATATTATATTATATTATATTATATTATATTATATTATATTATATTATATTATATTATATTATATTATATTATATTATATTATATTATATTATATTATATTATATTATATTATATTATATTATATTATATTATATTATATTATATTATATTATATTATATTATATTATATTATATTATATTATATTATATTATATTATATTATATTATATTATATTATATTATATTATATTATATTATATTATATTATATTATATTATATTATATTATATTATATTATATTATATTATATTATATTATATTATATTATATTAATTTATTTTAAAGTTTAATCCTAAAACACTTTTTAAAATAAAGTTTTAAAACCTACGTAAGATAATTGCTAACAAGTATGCCTCTGTAACACCAAACACACCTTAGGAGTATCTTCAAACTAAATAGTAAAATTACTTATTAACTATCCTTTACAGGACAACGATAAAGCATAATTTACTTTAGGATAAACTAGTTTTCTTAAAACAATTTAAAGAAATCTATAAAACCAAGCAATAAGATCAATTTATCTAGCAGTCCTATTAGCAAAAAAAATAACTGTAATAAAATAATTATTGAATTTTATGCCTTGAAAAAAATCCTAATAAAACAAATAAAACTTGTTTCTCCTAAAAATGTTACTTAAGCGGTTACTTCATATTTTTTTATTTTAAGAAGAAAATGTTTTATTGTTTGATATATAAAAAAATTATATAATATGTGTGTCGTATACAGTTTTTATATAATTACCTACCTACCATACAATGTCTAGAATGTAAAGTTGGATCACACAGTATATTTTGCCGGTTGATATATTGTTTTTTTGTGTGTCATCGGCATCAACTGCTACAGTTATTAGCCTCGTGTTCTGTGTAGGCTTGGTTACTGTTTCCCAGCGCCACTTTAGGAACAGCACTGTTAATTAGTACCCAACAGTGAATGGTCGAGTGGGGAATCCTACCAAGGCATAAGAATGAATTTTAAATAATTAAATTAAATGAAAAAATCCCGGCCAACGGTGGGATTCGAACCTGGGACCCTTGGATCCGCAGGCAGAGACTCTACCACTAAGCCACCCACCCTGTTGATATATTGTTAAAACACAAATAAATCATAACGTAAAAGGCAACCCAAATTAATTACAGGGTAATATCTAAATTTAAAATATATCATAAGGTGATATCACCTCTCAAAAAAAATTACAGTGTTATATTATACACAGGGTTGTAATGTTACATTACACAACTACTTGTAGGTGAACTGTAAAATAAATATTACATGTTTATTATTAATTTTAGATTAGCCATACAGTCGTCAATGCACTTTTCTAAAGCGACTGTAATATTACAGTACAATTCTTTTTGTTTTATTTTTTATATAGATGTCTTCTTTTTAAAGTTTTTCTTGTTATATTTGTTTTCGTTTTTGTCTTTTATTTTCCTGATTTCTCGCCTCCTATTAAAACAATCAAAAGCAAAAGCAGCTTTTATCATACCATCGAACTTTTAAGTTGTATGACATTGACAAGGAATATATGGTGTAAGGTTTGTGTCATAATAAAATGTTCAAAAGGGCCATTCTCATAACAAAATAAAAACTATGTGACGTCAAAGTGACTTGAAGGATAGCATTTAGTGTACGAAGCACTACAAGTTACCTACCATTTAAAGTAGCCATAAATAATTATTAATTTTCAATTACATATTTAATTTCCTAAATATTACTTCTACCTTTGGAAATATTTTTTACATCGGAAATGTAAACGGAAACAAAAGCCGTGCTATTCTTTATTTGTACATCAAACTTTTTCACAAGAACACGGATTTTCTTCCAGAAATGAGATATTTAAAAGGTTCTAACCCAGATTATTTCTCTTTCCTCGTCCAACTGATGGCTCTTTTCTCTCTCTGCAGCCTCAATAATACACTTACGTATTCAAATCCTAAATATGTGCGAGCGGAAAGACGGTTCAAAGGCGTAGTCAGAACAAATTTCTGCAGGAATACATGCAAAAACAAAAAAAGGATCGAGTCTATTATTTAGAATTACAATACCCAAATAACCTTAAAGTTTTACTTAGTGATTTATTTGTGGCAAATGTTCAGTATTTTGATGTCTAAATAAGAATCGCAATTGTTTTAGCAAATTCCACATGGAATAGGGCAAGATTTTTACTCTTTTGTTGAGATAAAATCTATTTTTAAAATTAAATCTGAATTTTTAATTATTACTTTTGTTTCATTTCCGAAATTTGTGCCAACTTTGGCACAAGTCAAAGTTTGACATTTATTTCCTTTAAATATCGATATATATTTTTTTTAACTATTTTTTCATAACTCCTAATCAATCATTCTATCGCATATATTTTTTTGACAAAAAATAAAAAATCATGTAATAAGAGGTTAAATATTAATCCTAAAATAAATTCGTAAAAAATAATTATCTTGAAAAACAAAAAAAAAATTAAAAATTGTAACCCCCTGTATCTTTCAAACAAAGCATCTGTGGATCCATGTTATTATTAATATTATTAAATAAAGAAACCCCACAAGCGAAGGCAAGTGTATTTTGAAACAGCCTGTATAAAGTATATGTCTTTCTTAATCCAATATTTGTTCACTATACTCTTGTAGTTTTTGGTTAAAATTTTATATATTCATATTTACAATTTTTATGTTCTATATTATCTTTTATATCATTATGAGAGAATAAATTAATAATATTGTGATATTATTTTAATTGTTATAAATATATAAAATTAACATGTCTAAGTACAAAAAAAAATATTAAACTGAACCAGTAGCGGCACAGGTCCTAAATATTGATACAATATACACAATGAAGGGTCAGGTATGGCCTCTTGTGAAACTTTGTAACTCCTTGATTCACTTAATTTATTATTGATTTGGACAGGAAAAGTTTAATTAGGAAAGAGTTTTGATATATCAAGTAGAGTATTTTCCAATTAAGTTTGTCCATTACCAATTCAGACTTTATCATTGCTTAAGCTAACGTCCATAGTAATTACTTCATTGGTAAAAGTCAATTAAGTTGGTATTGTTTTGGAATATCTTATTTCTTAATTTCATTTTTATTAAAACTTTTAAATGTATTATTAAATTATTGTTTATATATTTAGGTACTTCCTTAAGGGTTAAAAACCCGTTATTCCTAAAAAATAAATATTAAATATTTTATGATATTTTTAATTTTTAAATGTATGTTATTAACGAAGGAGCAATTTATTAAGTTATGGTTTAAATATGTAATATATGATGTAAATGAACTGTATCTTTAATTTAATTGAAATGGTTTTAGGATAACGTAATTAGTCAGTTTTTCTTAAAAAAATATATTTTGTTTTCATATTCAATCATTGTAAGCTAAGATTTTCATCGTTACCTATTTTACATTAAATTTCAAATTTGACAGTTCACAAATATTAAATTCGTCAGCTTAAAAATACTATATTGGTAAATTCATGACAATAAAAATTTTCAGTTTACAAAAATATCGTATTCATCAGTCTACAAATATTAAATTTATCAGTTTTCAAACGTCATATTTATCAGTTCACAAATATAAAATTCGTCAGTTTACAAATATCATATTCATCAGTTTACAAATATCAAATTAATCAGTTTACAAACATTATACTCGTCAGGCTACGAATATTAAATTCGTCAGTTTACGAATATCATATTCATTAGTTCACAATTATCAGATTCGACAGTTTACATATTTAACTCTGTTGAGATGCCAATAGTCTAGATAGATTTTATAAAAGTACAACATTTGCGTTGTTATTGAAATGTACTCTTCATCGAGAAGTATAGATACATTAAGGTCACTAGTTCTCTTATTTTAATAGTTTTTTACGTTCTTTACGTAGCAAGCAAGAATATGATCCAGTTATTTGGAATATTTGTTCATTACTTTGCTAAATAGATTTATTATTATTATGCACTGGTATGCATAACTTACAAATTTTTAAATTTTAAAATTGATTGTTCAGAACTTACTTATTTGAGGTTTGAAGACCCTTTATTACTAAATTAAAAATATGAAATCTCTTAGAATATTTTTAATTAGGAAAATGTTTATCTATATCAGACAAACAATTTATTAAGTTATATCTTAATAATTAATTTTCATGGCATCCACTACATGATGAAATTGTACTGTAATATTATTTTAATTTGGGTGGTTCCAGGATAACGTAAGGACTAAGCAAATTTTCGTTAAAAACATTTTTTCCCTACTTAATGACTGAACTATTAGATTATTATTGTTGCCTATTTTACCTTAATTCCCGAATTGGTCACTTGAAAAAATTAAATTCATCAGATCACAAATATAAAATTTGTCAGCTTAAAAATATATTCGTCAGTTTACGATAATAAATTTTGTCAGTTTACAAAAATCCCATTTGTTAGTTTACAAATATAAAATTCTATAATTTATAAATATCATATTTGTCAGTTTACATATATCTAATTTGTCCGTTTAAAATATCGTATTTGTCAGTTTACGAATATGAAATTCGTCAGTGTACACATATTAAATTGGCTAGTTTACAGATTTTACTTTGCCGAGATACCAATGGCCGTGATAAAGATATTTAATGAAATTTGAGCTGCTGTTGAAATGTACTCTGAGACTAAACAAATTTTCGTTAAAAGCTTTTGTTTTGTTTTGTTTTTTTCATTTAATAATTAAAAGCTTAAGTTGTCATTGTTGTCTTTTTTACCTTAAATCTAGAATTCATCAGTATGCAAAATTCAAATTCGTTAGCTCAAAAATATATTCGATGATTTACGATAATCAAATTTGTTATTTAAAAAAAATCGCATTTGTCAGTTTAAAATATCATATTCGTCAGTTTATAAATATCAAATTCTTTAATTTATAAATATTATCATGTTTGTCAGTTTACAATTATCAATTTCGTCAGTTTCAAACATCATATTTATCAGTTTACGAATATCAAATTCATCAGTTTACGAATATCAAATTCGTCAGTTTACAGATTTTACTTTGTTGAGATACAAATGGTCGTGACATAGATATTTTATAAAATTACATAATTGAGGCTGCTTTTGAAATGTGCTCTAATAATAAGCAAATTTTTATTAAAAACATTTGATTTGTTTTTTTATTTAATGATTAAAAACCTTATCACTGTTGTTTAATTTATCCTTAAAACTCGAATTCGTCAGTTTACAAAATCAAATTCACCAGTTTAAAAATATTTTCGTTATTTTACGATAATCAAATTTGTCAGTTTACAAAAATTGCATTCGTCAGTTTACAAATATCAAATTCTTTATTTTATAAATATTAACACGTATGTCAATTTACACATATCAATTTCGAGTTTCAAACATCATTTTTGTTAGTTTACGAATATCAAACTCGTCAGTTTACGAATATCAAATTTGTTAGTTTACACATAATAAATTCGACAGTTTACAGATTTTACTTTGCCGAAAAATTTAATAAATTTGAGCTGCTGTTGAAATGTACCGTAAGACTAAGCAAATTTACGTTAAAAACTTTTGTTTTGTTTTCTTATTCAATGATTAAAATCTTAGATTATAATTGTGGTCTATTTTACGTTAAATCTCGAATTCGTCAGTTTAAAAATATTAAATTCGTTGGCTTAAAAATATATTTAAGTTACGATAATCAAATTTGTTAGTTAACAAAAATCGCGTTCGTCAATTTACAATATCATATTCGTCAGTTTATAAACATCAAATTCTTCAATTTATAATTATTATCATGTTTGTCAGTTTTCAAATATTAATTTCGTCAGTTTTAAATATCATATTTATCAGTTTACGAATATTAAATTCAGAAGTTTACAAATATAAAATTCGTCAGTTTACAGATTTTACTTTGTTGAGATTCTTTTTGTTAAAAACATTTGATTTGATTTCGTATTTAATGAATAAAAGCCTTAAATTATCATCTTGTCTAATTTATCCTTAAATCTCGAATTCGTCAGTTTAAAAATATATCCGCCAGTTTAAAAATATATTCGTCATATTACGATATTTAAATTTGTCAGTTTACAAAAATCGCATTCATCTCTTTACAAATATCAAATTCTTTTATTTATAAATATTATCATGTTTTTCAATTTACAAATATCAATTTCGTCAGTTTACACATATCAAATTCGTCGGTTTACAGATTTTACTTTATTGAGATATAGATATTTTATAAAATTACAGAATTTGCGCTGCTTTTAATATATACTTTAAGACTAAGCCAATTATCATTCAAAATAGTTTTTTTCCTTTTTTTTTGATTGAATGCTTAGATTATCGTTGTTGTTTACTTTACCATTAAATGTTGAATTCGTCAGTTTACAAATTCAAATTCGTCAGTATATAAATATCAAATTCGTCATCTTAAAAATATATTCGTCTGTTTATGATAATTAAATTTCTCAGTTTATAAAAATCACATTCGTCAGTTTACAATATCATATTCGTCAGTTCATAAACATCAAATTTTTTAATTTATAATTATTATCATTTTTGTCAGTTTTCAAATATCAGTTTCAAAGATCATATTTATCAATTTACGAATATTAAATTCAGAAGTTTACAAATATCAAATTCGTCAGTTTACAGATTTTACTTCGTTGTTAAAAACATTTGATTTGCTTTCATATTTAATGAATAAAAGCCTTAGATTATTTATCATCGTGTCTAATTTATCCTTTAATCTCGAATTCGTCAGTTCAAAAATATATGCGTCAGTTTAAAAATATATTCGTCAGATTACGATATTCAAATTTGTCAGTTTACAAAAATCGCATTCATCTGTTTACAAATATCAAATTCTTTTATTTATAAATATTCTCATGTTTTTCAATTTACAAATATCAATTTCGTCAGTTTACACATGTCAAATTCGTCGGTTTACAGATTTTACTTTATTGAGATATAGATACTTTATAAAATTTGCGCTGCTTTTAAAATGTACTTTAAAACTAAGCAAATGATCATTCAAAATAGTTTTTTTTCTTTTTTTTTATTGAATGCTTAGATTATCATTGTTGTCTACTTTACCCTTAAATGTTGAAATATAAATTCAAATTCGTCAGTATATAAATATCAAATTCGTCATCTTAAAAATATATTCGTCAGTTTATGATAATTAAATTTCTCAGTTTACAAAAATCACATTCGTCAGTTTACAATATTGTATTCTTCAGTTTACAAATATCAAGTTCTTTTAATTTATAAATATTAAATTTGCCAGTTTACAAATATCAATTTTATAAGTTTCAAACATCATATTTGTCAGTTTACGAATATCAAATTGGCCAGTTTACCAATATTAAATTTGTTAGTGTACAGATTTTTTTTTAAGATATAGATAATTTATAAAATTACAGAATTTGCGCTGCTTCTGAAACATATTTTAAGACCAAGCAAATTATCATTAAATACATTTGTTCTGTTTACTTATTTAATAATCGAATGCTTAGAATACTATTGTTGCATATTTTACCCTTAAATCTCGAATTCGTCATTTTACAAAATAAAACTCGTTACTATACAAATATCAAGTTCGTCAGCTTAAAAATATATTCGTCAGTTTAGGATGATCAAATTTGTCAGTTTACAATATCATATTCGTCAGTTTACAAATGTCAAATTCTTTAGTGTGTAAATATTATATTTGTCAGTTTCAAACTTCATATTTTTCAGTTTACGATTATTAAATTTGTTAGTTTACAAATATTAAATTCGTCTGTGTACAAATTTTATTTTGTTTAGATACCAATGGTCATGTAATAGATACTTTATAGAGTTACTCTGCTTTTGAAATATACTTTAAGATAAAGCAAATTATCGTTAAAAACATTTGTTTTGTTTCCCTATTTTATAATTGAATACTTAGTTTACCATTGTTGACTATTTTACCCTTAAATCTCAAATTTGTCATTTTACAAAATACAATTCGTCACTATACAAATATCAATTTCGTCAGCGTAAAAATATATTCGTCAGTTTATGATAATCAAATTTGTCAGTTTACAAAAATCGCATTCGTCAGTTTACAAATATAAAATTCTTTATTTTATAAATATTAACATGTTTGTCAATTTACAAGTATCAATTTCGTCAGTTTCAAACAGCATATTTATCAGTTTACGAATATCAAATACATTAGTTTACAAATATCAAATTCGTCAGTTTACAGATTTTACTTTGTTAAGATACCAGTGGTCGTGGTATATATATTTTATTAAATTACAGAAATGAAGATGCTTTTGAAATTTACTCTAATACTAAGCAACTTTTTGATAGAAATATTTGATTTGGTTTCTTATTTAATGATTAAAAGTCTTAGATTATTATTGTTGTCTAATTTATCAATAAATTCGTTATTTAGAAATATATTCATCAGTTTACGATAATAAAATTTGTCAGTTGACAAAAATCGCATTCGTTAGCTAACAAATATCAAATTCTTTGGTTTATAAATATTATCATGTTTGTCAATTTACAGATATCAATTTTGTCATTTTCAAACATTATTTTTGTCAGTTAACGAATATCAAATTTTTCAATTTACACTTATAAAATTTGTCAGTATACAGATTTTACTTTGTTGAGATATAGATACTTTATAAAATTACAGAATTTGCGCTTCTTTTAAAATGTACTTTAAGACTAAATAAATTAATATTCAAAATATTTGTTCTATTTCTTTATTTTTTGATTGAATGCCTAAATTATTATTGTTGCCTACTTTATCCTTAAATCTCGAATTCGTCACTTTACAAAATCAAATTCGTCAGTTTACAAATATCAAATTTGTCAGTATACAAATATCAAATACGGCAGCTTAAAAATATATTCGTCAGTTCATAATAATCAAATTTTTAAGTTTACAAAAATCGCATTTGTCAGTTTACAATATCATATTCGTCATTTTACATAAATATTATATTTGTCAGTTTACAAACATCAATTTCGTCAGTTTTAAATATCATATTTGTCAGTTTAAAAATATCAAATTCGTCAGTATACAGATTTTACTTTGTTGAGATACCAATGATCGTGATATAGATACTTTATAAAATTAGAGAATTTTCGCTGCTTTTGAAATGTACTTTAAGAATAAGTAAATTATCTTTAAAAACATTTGTTCTGTTTCCTTATTTATTGATTAAATGCTTAGATTATTATTGTTGCCTATTCTACTCTTAAATCTCGAATTCGTCAGTTTACCAAATCAAATTCGTTAGTATACAAATATCAAATTCGTCAGTACACAAATATTAAATTCGTCAGCTTATATTCGACAGTTTATAATAATTAAATTTGTCAGTTTACAATATCGTGTTCGTCAGTTTACAAATATCATATTCGTCAGTTTATAGATTTTACTTTGTTGAGATACCAATGCGCTCTTTTTGAAATAGAGAAGCCTACAAAAATCTAGATTGCCAGTTCTTTCAGTTTAATACTTTACAATTAATTTTTACCGCTTTTAGTAAGCTAGGATATTATACTTCAGTTATTTGGAATCCTTGATATGTGAAGCACATATTAATACCTTTTTGCCAGACTATCGTACCATTTAAAGAAATGTCACTTACGTTAGTCTGGTAAAAAGGTATCGATATAGTCAAACATTAGAACAAATTTAGAGAAGATATGTTGAACACTTGCTAAATAGATTTACCTTAAATGATTTATGTACTGGCAGAAAATATCATTCTGTTTGAATATTTAACTACAAAATTTACTTTAAAGTATTACTGTGTCAATTAATGTTTAAAATTAGAAACATTTAATTTATATTATTTTGTTTATTTGTATTAATGTTGTTCTTAATATTTTTATTATTTATTTTTAATGTATCGATTATTATTTTTGTGTTCATCCTAAATCTAAATTGATAAATAAATAATCTAAACCAAAATTATTTCCAGTCTGACTTGGTGACAAATTCCACCTATGCCCAACATGGATACACCATTGGCGTTGGAGAGATGCAAGACCTTTATGGCGCTGATGGAATATTCGTAGTAAGGTTGAAATCGGTTGTTGGAGACCTTCGGTTGCTATAGAAACGGCAGCGGCAGCGGATATCTCTCCCAGAGGTAAGGAGATTAATTGCGATCGTTTCTCTTTGCAATCGGTTCGCGCATTTTCGAAATAGAAACATTAACCAACTAAGACACATGCTGTCTCTGATGGTTTTCTCTTTCCAGATAATTTCTGAGGGAACGACATTTCGCAAACGGTTCTAATACTCGAGGTGTACGACGTTAAATTATACCACTAATTTAAAATGTTACTAAGTAAGTAACTGTTTTTATAAACCTACATATATAACTTCAATATACCCTCCCAAACATTTTCTTTCGGTATACTACGAGGGGATATTCTTATCTAGTTAGCCTGGAAAGGTTCTAGTTAACAAATTTGAATATGGTTACTTTGGTTACATTTATGTTCTGTAAGTATAAAGATTAGTGTTATATTCAAAAATAAAAAAATAATATGATTAGTTCTCACTGTCAATGATTCTAGCCGGAAGAACGGGGTTAAATAGGAACAATAATTATCTGATTTTACAGTTGTAATTATTTCTATTAGGGTAAATAATTTGTGGTGATTAAAAATATTATAAAATAAATAAATATCCGACCTCTTTATACCTATTCGTTCAGTGCGAAGTCATGGCAGAGGAAGCAAAAGCGATACTAGCGCTAGCTGCGGATAATTCGTGCATTTTAAGGCGATATTTTGTAATTTTGGCACATCAAATACATGTATAGGGACCGTGCGTCTTGACTTTAACGATAACTGGTGACAAAAATGTGAACTTTATGGGCACTTTTATACGGCATTTATTGTTTAATAATTATTAATTAAATAAAGTCGAATTATTTTCGTAATATCATTATCGAAAAAACTTGTTGCATCCGTGGATGTACAAACACATCACTTTGGAAACCTAGATTTCATTCGATAGTAAAGAAATTTTACAAATTTCCACAGAAATGTCTTACACCCAATGATATACTTAATTACAAAGATTGCTTATCCATATGTAAATCAGACGACGAAAAGCGTATTTCACTAGTTTTCTTTTTATCTAGCTTGTATCAATTTTGAGCACTTAGTTGTGAAGAAATCATTTACAGAACCGGTTTAGAAATTAGAATCTTTAGTGTTTTCTTGTCACTAAGATTTTTACATATTTAAATGAACATTTTATATAAATATAATTTTACAGATAATTAATGGTTTATTCTGTTGATTAAAACTAATGTAGAATGTTTATTATGAAATGAGAATGTCTAATTTGACAAACATATCATGGCCCTCTTTACAATTTATTAACTATTTCTCATTTAATATTAAAATAAACAAATCATAAATAACACATTGCAATTACTGTCAAAAGAGATTGCAACAAACTTTAAAATATTAAAAATCCATGATTTTTTGTAAAAAATTTTTAGTGACATTACCATTAAACAATATTCAGAATAATAAATAAGTGTCCAATTACAACTCTTACCAAAGTTGTTTATACCTTATCTCAAAGTTGTTTACATTACCTTTTCAAAATTGTATTACATATTGCAATTATGTATTTTATATAGTATTATTTCTGAAATGAGAGTAGTCTAATAGTTATTTATGCAACAAGTGCAAAAAGGTTTATTGCACGCGGCGTGAAATTGTCGAATGCAACATTTTTTGCACGAGTTGCATACAATATTTTTTCTACGTTCATGCAAAAACCAAAAAAAATTTTATAGGACTGCAGTTGTATTATCCAAATCATAGTATCAGTGATCGGGTACCTTTACTTGAGGCATTTATTTACGTTTGTGTTCATAATTTGTAATTACATTTTTAATAAAATACATTTTTTTATAAATTTATTTATTAAATGATTGAAAATAATATAAAATTTGCAATTGTTTTTAAAACGTAACACAGAAAATGAAAATGAACTAAATATTTGGCGTTGATTTGAATATTTATGTTTGTCATGATCATAAAACGCTGTAGTAAAATGACAGAGGAGTGCAATAAAATTTTTATTGCACTAGTGCAATAAATACCCACTTTTTTCACTAAATATAGTTTAACAAAGTTTTGTTTTTTGCATGAACGTAGAAAAAATTATTTATATCCATCTGTTATAAAAATTGTTTGGATCTCTCAATTTTATTTAACTACATGGAAACTCAACTTTCCAAATACATAATAACATGTATTGAAGTAAAACTTTATTTAGTTTCTTTTTCTAAAGATTAAAATGCTGAAATTTTATTTTAAAACACATTTGGGCTAGAACGGCTCTATTTTAGTGAGCACTAGGAAAGGCACATTGCAACCCGCTTTTCATAATTTTTTTATAGATGGGTGAGCAATCTATAATGTGTATCATTGGACATCTCATAAACGTCAGTGGATGAATGACATTTCGACTAACATAAAGATTTATTTTTATTATTATCAATCTTTTTTATTAATTTACATTTTTTAAATGTTATTGTAATACTTTTAAATTCAGTGTTACTAAATACCGATATTTTGACATTGGTTACACTTGTTTAAGGTACAACTTTACAATTTATTGTCACATATCTATTTAAATCTTTTTGCTTAAAATGTATATACTTGTCCAGATTTTAATATTGTTTTACATTTTACGTCATTTTGACCATGTACACGATTGTTTGGTACGGGCCGGTATCTATTTTTAACTATATTTAATATTTTGAAAAATATCCTTTATTATTTACTTGCAATGTTTACCCCATTTAATTCTAAAATTAAACACTAGAGAGGGCTAACTTCGGCAATAGTGCTGCCTCTATATTTCACGCACGGTCCCTATACAGTATTAAAAAATAATACAATAAGCAACCGGAGTTGCTGTGTTGAAAATTGTAAAAATACTAGACAAAAAAATAGTGTAAATTATAAAAATTTTCAGTAGCAAAATGGAAATTAAATCAAAGAAAAAAATGGATAGGTGTAAAGTAAAGAAAAAATACCTTTAGTTTTGTAATATTAACAGTAATACTGGAAATAGTAGACATCAGAAACTTATAAGGTTTGAAATAAACAAATTAATTATCATTTTACGATGTTCCTCAACATCGCTTTAATCTTAAATATTCAGCAAAAACTAGATTTCTGTCTTTGAATATTGTATGTGGCTGGAATTCAGTTTTGTGACTTACTGATAAGAAACCAGTTTTAATCATTCATTCTGTTTTCTTTTGAACAAAAATTAAAATAAAAATAACAATCCTTCTGTTTATACATTTTAACTTCACGCTATTATTTAATGGTATTTTTTTATTTTGACAGAATAGGTTAATTCTTTAATTGGACATAGGCAACTTCTCATACATTTTCTCGCCTGCCTATATTTTATTATTGATTTTTATAGATTATACTTAATATTTTTTAGTTTGGGCTATAAAAATATACAGGTACTAATAATAAATTATTGTTTCACTTGTTTTATAAATCCATATACTTTTAATTACGAATTCTATTAAAAATTGTAATGTCAGTATACAGAAAAATAATCCATTAGTACATTAATGAATTGGCGCTGCTGTCACGCATGGAGCGAATATACAAATCTAGTGTAAGTGGTTAATAACTAAATATGTATAGACAATAGAAAGGGATTTTCTTAGTCTATATTCTACATATGTGTTGGAATTAAGGCCGGGCGTGGGCAGTGTATTTAATATAGTCATGCAGAACGTTTTTTTAGACACATTTTAACGGACATTACAACTAAAAAAAAATTATAATATAATAGATATAATAGACATATACTACCATTGTATTTAGATCAATCAGTAGAACAATACCAATGCAAATTATCTTGGAGGACAATGGACAGTGTCAATAGATGGCAGCAAGCTCCGTGGTTCCCAAGTCATAGCTTTGATAATTTTGTCGTTTTCTACCGAGCCATCGAACGGTTGTCGGTTGTCGGTATATAGAAATTATAGTAATTTTTACAATAAAATTAAAAGAAAATTATGTCAGTAATAATTTCCCGATGATGTAAATAGTTTTTCTTTGAATAGGTTATATATTAAAGCAACAAGTGGCACTGAAAAAAATCTAAATCAATTGAATCAATTTCGATACAAGCTCATTGAAGTAAATTTTAAAATAAATTAAAAGCAGCCATTTTTGAGTAAATATTATTACCTTGCAAATAAAAAACACTTCTTAAAACTGCATAAGAGTAACGAGATTAAATTCGGAGCTTTCCTAATAAATAACACTACATAAGTTCAGAATGTAAATTCAAATAATCAGGACCGCATTTAGGAGTTTACTAATAAGCTTATAATTTCTCTTGATATGGCCTGACATTTCTGACCAGATTCGGATTTTTATGTTTTTTAGTCCAGAAAATGTCTGTGTTGTTTATGTGTCAGTATCTGTGAATGTGGTGAAAATTTAAGTTAACTGTTTAGAAAAAACTGTTTTAAAAAAATTTATTTTGATTAGCTTTTGGCGGATATCCCAGAATGGGTGATATTGACAAAGTGATATTTTATGAGGTTGAATATTTCATTTCGAATGTACTTACAAATCTGATCTTTAAAAAATTGTTTTCTCATTGAACAGAATGAAAGTATCTACAATTGGACCCTCTTTTTCAATTTCCATTTACATGGAAATAATAAGGAACAGTATCGCTAAAACCTGGATACTAGCCGAATTGCTGCAATCTAGTTTTTGGACCTTGATATCTTAAAACATTACTTCCACCATGTTTGTAATGATCCTTCAATTCATTTGGTTACTCTCTATCTTTGGAATTGCTAGTTTCTGTACATTGTACTCCAGTACGTGCTCCTCAGATTAAGTATTGCTTCGGAAGGTGTTCTTTGTTACCAAAAAGAAAAGGTAACGCGATCAATCTTAAGATTTCAATGCTTTTCCAGGGACTGGTTACTGGCCTTAAAGGTAATATTGCAAAAGAAACTTATCGGAATCACAGGAAAACAGACAAGGAGGCATACAATGCTTCCCTGGAATGTAATCTTCCGAAGATGAGAAAGACTATAAGAACAACAACCGATCTATAAATGGCTGTGGATAAGTTTAATGACACAGTCAGTAGCACTTTCAACGATACCTGTCCCTTAATAGCAAGAAACTCTATCAGGAAAGTTCCATGGTGGAATGATGACCTAAGGAAACAGGTGAGAAAAAAATTTAATAAGGCTAAAATAACCGGCGAATGGGAACTATATAGAACCATACGCACCCGTTACAATATAGCCTTACGAAAAGTCAAGAGAGAGTCTTGGAGAAGGCACTGTGAGGAGATAGCAAGCAATCAAGAATGTGCCAGGCTCCAAAAAGTTCTCTCAAAAGACACACAACACACAATAAACACCATTAAGAATGAACTGGGGGAGTACACAAGCACAGGGAAGGAAGCAGTAAGGGAACTCTTAAGGGTTCACTTTCCTGGTGCACAAACCATAGCACACACATCGGCTAACCGGAATCTTAATGGACTGGAAGCTCATAATAAAGCCAACAGGGAGGATTGGAGGATAGCCAAACAAGTGGTAAACTACGATAAACTGAAATGGGCAATTAGCTCATTCGAACCATATAAATCACCGGGCATGGACGGGACTTATCCAATAATGTTACAAAGAGGTCCTGATATTTTACACAGCAGACTCTGTAACATACTCAGAAGTAGTCTGGCCTTTGGACATATACCAAAAGCTTGGAGAAATATTACGGTAACTTTTATACCAAAACCTAGGAAAATGGGACAGTAAACGGCAAAGTCCCTAAGACCAATAAGTCTTATGTTCTTTGTACTTAAGACTTTGGAAAAACTGCTAGATAGGCATATTAGAGACGGGATATTGGTTCAGAGGCCAATATACCAAGACCAATACGCCTATAGTGCAGGAAAATCAACTGAAACAGCTCTCCATCAATTAATAAAAAGGGTGGAGAACACACTGGAAAACAAGTAGGTAATGCTGAAAGCATTCTTGGATATTAAGGGTGCTTTTGACAATACCTCCGTTGAATCGATCATTAGATCTCTCAAACACAGAGGAATCGAGGACACTTGCGTGTCCTGGATCGACTCTATCTTAAGGGAGAGAACTATACATACAACCCTTATGGGAGAGACAATAGCGGCACGGGATGATGTCCACAGGGTGGAGTGCTATCTCCACTCCTGTGGAACCTTTGGGCTCTCAAAGATAAGGGACATAAAACCCTGGGATATGCCGCTGATCTAGTGATCATGGCACAGGGAAAATACAATACTATAGTAAGAGATCGAATGCAAGAGGATCTAAATGTATAAAATGGACAGAGGCGGAAGGACTAAACATTAGCCCAAACAAATCTGACATAATTGCATTCACCCGCAGGAGGAAATTGGAGGGACTAGGGCCTCTAAACCTAAGAGGTGCAAGCATCCAGCTTAAGGGGGAGGTAAAATATCTCGGGGATATTATTGACTTAACTGAAACCATCATCTAGAAAGAACCACAAGGAGAGCGGAAACCTCGTTAATGATGGCAAGGCGATCCTTTGGAAAAAAATGGGGGTTAAAACCAGACATGGTATATTGGCTTTATAAAATGGTGGTGAGACCGATATTATTATACGCAGCTTTAGTGTGGTGGCCAAAGACACAGCAAAGGAAAGCAATAACGAGGCTAAGCAAGGTACAAAGACTTGCCTGCCTCGGAATAACGGGGGCAATGAAAACAACTCCCACTGCTGCAATGGAAGCACTAATAGGACTCCCACCTCTTCACTATGTGATACAAGGGGAGGCAAGATTAGGTGCTTACAGATTAGGGAATACACTGGGAAATCTTGACATTAGGCCAGGTTACATTAGTATCTCAACGTTAGTGACAGGAGACGTGCTAGACATGAGATCAAACCACATAACCAAGGCGTACTCTTTTAATACTCCATTTGAGGTTTTAATACAGGAAAGAGCGGAGATCACCATAAGGGAGCCCAATGCCCAACGACAGGAACAAACCTGGTATACAGACGGGTCTAAGACTGTGGAAGGCACTGGGGCAGGAGTATTCTCCAAAACCCCTGATACTAACCATAGCTATGCTATAGGAATACATTCCTTGGTATTTCAGGCCGAGTTATACGCAATTTTTCAATGTGCAAAAACGAACAATGAAAGAGCTGTCGAAAATCAGCATATTCAAATAATATCAGACAGCCAAGTGGCACTTAATGACTTCTTTTATTTAAATTTAAATACCTCAAAAATATTTCAGAAGTTACTCCCCTAAGAACTATTTATTATGCTTTAGTCCAAAGTCGTGTACAATACGCAATCGTCTATTGGGGTGCTACAACCAAAAATCACATATCCAAACTTGAAATATTACAAAAGAGAATTCTAAAAATAATACACAACAAAAAAGTTAGATACTTAACAGATGCATTGTTCGAGGAAGTGAAAATAATGGATATACGACAATTATACATATACTCAGTTATAAATCTAATCTACAAAAATAAACAATTATTAAACAAAATTACCCATAACTATGATACAAGAAACAAGGATAATGGAAAAGATGGTACTCACCTTGTAAATAAACAATAGGACAACGTTTTTATATTTATTTAAGTGCAAAAATCTTTAATTATCTTCCGGATATGTACAAGGCATATCTACAAATCATAAATTCCGTTGAACTCTTTAAATCTATCATCAAAAAATTTCTTATTAATTCGGATAGAAAAACCCAAAGAGAAATAATTGATTAAATATACAAGTAAACAACTTATGTATTATAATTTAGTTGTAATTGTATACTTTTTACTTGATATTTTTATTTTGTACATCTTTATTATTTATATTTCATATGTATTTTAAATTATGTGCTTTTTAGCTAATTTTATATTGTTATTATTTAGTAATTATAATTTAATATGTATTCTTTAATTAATTTAATTAGATTTTTAATTAGAAAAAAAAATTGTTTAAAAAATAATGGTTTTAAAAAAAAGTTAGTAATTCGGCAGCCCATGCACAACCACATAGTCATAAATTACTCTTTTAATTAAAAATTATTTAAATATACCTACAATTATGATGTAACCAAAAAACAAAAATGCTGAATAAAGAATATTAATATATTATTATTACTTATAACTTACGTAGGCTTATTGACTTATTAGAAAATAATAAATAATTTTTCTCTACTCAACCACTACTTGTTGTCGAGTGGTTTTCTTCTTATAGCTTGTTGGTTTTCAAGAAAGTGTAATTCGTGACGTGTATTAAGAGTGGATCAGTGTTTTCGGTTATTTTGTGCAGATGTAGGATGAAAAATAGGAACCGAAACAGAATTATTATCAGGTTGTAAGTTCAATAACAAATTCTATTTAAAAATATAGACCTTTATTTCTTAGATCTATTCTTTAAAACCAAAAAAGGTTTATTTTTTTTCTTTTCGCAACTGCTGACATAATTAATTTTTCCGAACCAGTTTCATAATGTTTTACTTTATGTAAATGGTTACATAAAGTGGATTTTTTTGATACTTGCTGCGATTACAAAAGATGTTACTTTATATGTCAAAATTAGTAAAATAAGTAATTTTTACTTTACGAAATGTGTAAGTTTGCCTTTAAACTCTTTAATAAAATAAAAATCACTGCACGAATAACACTTTCTGTTACTGTTAGCATTCGGAAGAGAACCATCCACCTAATCAAATATTAAAAATTAAAACTTAATAAAAACTTGTACGTTAGATATTGATTAATAATTTGTAGGATAATTTTCTTCTAAACTGTGCTCCATTTCTCGCCACTATTTAGATGCCTGATTAATCATTTAACTCATATTTCTAAGTAAGTACTGACCCCAGCTATAAACATCTAAAATGTACCAGAAAATAATACGTAGAGTACCTAGATCTCCAAGTATTTCTTTAACATTTAAACTTTTTTGAATAGTACGATTTTTTCACTTTGTTGCAGACGAAAATGCAAAAAAAAATTTTCGTCTGGTCGTCTGTGTGTATGTGTGTCGGCACGATAACTCTAGAACGAAAGTTCTGATTGACTTGCGGATTTGATTTTCTTGAACAATTACTTCTTAGAACTTAGAACAAAATTGATTTTCAGAATTTTCTGTTCATCTTAACTACTTTAATATCAATTTTCTTAAAATCCGCCTATGCATTTCTTACGTGATAAGTTTAGGAATTCCAATTATTTCTAACGACAACATTCCTAACATTTTTAACATTCCATAAATTGCAAACTTTCTCTAAGGACATGTCAAACAACAGCTGTTGATAGTAATGGTGAAATTTCTAAGGCGGGTTGCGACCTTCATACTAGCCACCATAGCCATTTTAGAGGCTATTTTTATTCAAAATTAGTCGCCAAGCCTGCCAATTTATGAAAAATATATAAGCAGTTTTTTAAAAATGACTTTTTTATGGTGGTGCTAACTTAAGCGTACTACTATTTCGCCCCTAGCCACAAAAACACCTTTATCAAATTTGCTGGCTCTCTGTCGCAACCCCAAAGAATAATTAACCTGCCATTTTATTTGGCAAAAATCAGAATAATGCTTGGCTGTGCCTGTCAAGTATCAAGATGTCAACTGTGATGTGCGAATGGCTCTTAAAAGTCAAATTATTTATAAATGTATGCTTCTTTTGATATTTATTGCAAATAATTTGTAGTGTATCTCAATTCAGGCTTTCCATAAATAAAGGTACAGCAAAACAGATACCTAATATAACATTCTTATACAAAGCACTTTTTTATTATATAAAAGAGGGGTAAGATATAATGCTGGTTTTTTATAGATAATTTTAATCATACGATATTCAACCAGCGAATTATAAATAATAATTAGTAAACTCCTAGTCATAAATTTCCTAAAAGCATAAAATTTAAAAATGACTCTTCTAACCTTGGGATTTTAATGACGTAATTTGATCAACTCATTTCAAATTTTGATCAATTATGATACCGAGGTATTTTGTTGTGTTTTTCATTTGAATTTCATTTATTTGTATGTTGAAAGAAGGCCTTTGTAAATTACATTGCTCTATATGGATTTACTTTAATAAAAAAATAGTTTTGTGGCTATAAGTTGATATAATCTATCGTCGCGATATTAATAATTTAAACATAGTAAGTAGTATTAATATAACATCAAATAATTTTTGAAAAGAAAGTACATGATCTCAAAACGGAAATAATTTATAATAAATGCGGGTAAAACGAAGGGTAAAATAACAATAAATTAAGGAAAATACTGAAAATGGCAGGTTTGAAGAGTATTATCACAAGAAAGTATATCCGTTCTATTTATTTATCAAGTACTGTTTGAGGTTACTTTTGAATACATGTATTGCTGTTTTTTTTTTCTGTAGGCAGTCTATTAAATTTTTTAAACCTTTAATAAAAATTGTATTTTGGGAACTTTTAGTGATGGCTTGCCGTACATGAAAGTCAGATTGGCTTCTTGTATTATAGTTATGATATTGCGAATTATATTGAATTTTTCTAATACCCAGACAGCACAATTCAATCCATTGGATGTCCATCGGAAGTCCATTCGTGGACATATCGGCTGTCCAAAGGACGTCCAGCATTTTACCAAAGGACATCCAATGGACATCCACTGGACTATACAAATGTCCCACTCCTGGACGTCCATTTGGACTCCATGAAAGGTCCATATATGGACTCTTTTTGTATTGCTTTTGGACAATTTATGGACATCTGATGGACTCCTATATTAATATGAAATAAAATAATTGCAACTATTGACTTATTTTTATTGTCATAAATAATATCAAGCATGTATTAGTTTTATACACACTCTTTTCTGTTGACCTTCTTAGCCATTTTCTTAAGGTTATTTCGCTTACTTTTTAAGCAGCACCATTGTCACTCTCAGCAGCAGCTAAAAAGAGACATTACATTTTATACGAATATTGAGTCTTAAATCAATCGCTTAATATCAGGCAAAAGTGATAGTTAAAAATGTAAAATTTTTAGATAAAATATTATTAGCTAATATAAAAATATGCATAAAAATGTAAAATTTTTAGATAAAATATTATTAGCTAATATGAAAATATGCATTGGCTAATGTACTTTACCCCTATACTTACATATAAACAAAAAACTGCTCATTGTTTCTTTAAATTACAATTTTATTTTCATGCCATCATATTATGTGAATTCTTTCGTAAGGGTATTAGAAATTATGGAAACAAACCATCTTTTTATAAGTTCGTCATGTCCTTGTCCCTGGTTTTGGTAACGGCTGAATCTAAAATTGCAATAAAAATATGTATTTGTGAACATAAAAGAGAAATAACTTATGAAACCACTTTCAATGCATTATTTCTTAAACGTTACAAAACGATTCTATTTTATTTAATAAAAGTAAAACTTACAGCTTCTCTTCTTTAAAAATATTTGTATCTTCTAAATAGCCTTCTACTTCTGCTAACATCTCATGCAGTACAAATAGAAACTTTTCTTCTGCTTTGAATGTTTTCTCACCTCTTAGTTACAATAATAATTGTGTTGACATCATCTCGAATTTGCAGCATATTAGTTAGCTCTTAGCCATTTTCTTAAATAGGTAGGTACATCATTTGACAAAAGGTCTAAAAGAAAGGGATTCTTTGAATGTAAATCGAGAACATAAAGTTTAAAACATAATTGATAGGTTATATTAGTTTAAAACAAATAATTTGCTTTTTAATTTTTAGATTTTTAAATGATTTAATTAATAATTAAACTTATTTTCTTACCAGATAAACATCTATGTGCTACATATAAGCTGTGTATTCGATGGCTGTTTTCTTCTTAACCTCTTTCTTCTTTTCTTCTTTGACTTTACCTGAGTGGCCTTTTACTTTCCTATCTTGTCAACAGAGGCGAGAGGAGAGGAAAATTATTTGATTTATTTTAATTAAAACCTAGTAGTAAATAAATTATACAAGAAGAATTATAATAATTTATTATAAGTTAGTCATTTTTATAGTGTAAATCATGGACATTTTTTGGACATCCATTGGACTTCTGAATGGGTATATCCATTGGATAACGGAAAACGGATGTCCAATGAATATCCATATGAAGTTCATGGACATCCAGGACATTATTTGGTCAAATTATGCTATCTGGGTAGATCTGATGCGATAATAGTATGTCATTTTTATTTTATAAATAAATATAAGTCATGTACTGAACATAATTCTGAACTGAAAGCCAATTTATTTCTTTTAACATAGTTGCAATACTCATCCTTCTGTCGTTTATTAATAGCATATAAATAGGCGTAGTAAGGAGCCCAAATATTTTACATGAGCAGGCTTAAGAGGTAAAGGGGCCAATTATTGGATAAATTGTTCGAACAAGTTTTTAAACCCTAATCAAAAGGCGATATAGAATGGGTTTAAAAATCAAGGCTTATGAAAATAATCACATGGTTTAACTTAAGTAATGCCAATGCTTCACAAACCAAAAAGTTTAACGTCCTAATAATATCTACTATCGGCTTTCGGTCTTTCGTTCCAAGTTAAATCATTTCTCGTTTTTGTTACGCTACGAGTTTACCCTTGTGGGCTCAGTCTCGATAAGGTGGGAACCACCATTTTAGCGTCTCTCGAATTCATCTTTGTTTATATGAAACCAATAAAATTAAAACATTAAATAACACATTGAGGTTTTATCCGGTACACCATATTTTTAAGGTAAACAATTATAAGGTTTCTATGCAAACAAATGTTTATTATATTAACATCAAACTCATTGACAGTAACTGCAACAACCAGAAGTCAAATATTAAATCAGAAAATACATATTTTTAATATTAAAATAATTTTCCTAAAAGTTACAATATTGCTAGTATTACGATAAACGCCCTTGGACTGTACCTAAGTGTAATTTCTAGGTCTTGAATATTTACAAACCTCACCTTCACCCTCAGTTCTACGGGATTCTACCAGCTTTGTAAAATAAATAATTAATTATTCCATAGTAATTAAATAGGTATTTATTTAATGTTAATTTGTAATTGCTCATATCTGAACGTATTAAAAAAATCCTATCCCATACCCTACCTACTTCTTGTTTTCACAATAAGTGACAAACTATTATACGCTGATAACACATAAAATCCCTATTCTTAAATTTCTATTAATGTTTATGACATTCTTGTATTTACAATAAAAACGTTTTCAATTATAGAATGTTCGATTCTTTAATTTTTATCAAAATCAGAATTAAATCAATTAATTAAATAATAACGTAATTGAAGCTGCCTATCTCTGAGGTAAAATTAACCCGGCACGTATCTCCATCCAGTGGCTGGTAGTGGAACTATTGAATCGGGTGAATAGACCATTTACGGCCACTATTTATTGAGTAAATCTACTTCAAAGGGGCCGGCGTTACGTAAATTCAATTTAAGGAAACTTGGAATGGATCAAGTATAAAATAGAAGTTATATATCACTTAAATAATAATTTAAGTAGACATTTTTTTATTTATCTTCTACGCAGGGGCCTAGGAAAGTTTTGAAATTTCGATATTTATTTAATTTTTAAGAAATGTATTTAATAGAACATGGCCAAAAATTATTCCTCTAAGACTAAAATGATGGTAAGATTTTTTATAGAAAAGATGAAGAATTTACTAAATACTTTTTAGATTCTCCAATAATTGTTCTTTAAAAATAATTTATGCAATTTACATTTATGTACAATGTATAAAATTGTATGTTGTCAACAATATTGTAAAAAGTTGCACTAGTATCATTTTATCTGATAGGTTCGGATCGAGCAATATAACCCTACCGAGGCAGGCAATAATATGATCCCGGATGTGACTATGAGGGATCAAATAAAACATTTGACATTTTCTCCTTGTCCCATAAATATTCTGTGTAGATGTGAAAAGTAAAATGCAACAAGAATGCAACGAATATAATTAAAATTTTTACAGTTAATATTTTTAATATAATAATTATGTTGTTATGAGATATGTTGAGGCTAATCTTTTAACTAGTTTCATTGAGAGAGCACTAATGCACTAATAAATGGCATTCCAATAGCACAATATCGTTTGATTGTAATAAATAGCACAATGTTTTTTGAATGTAATAGCACAATGGCTTTTGAATGTAATAGCACAATGTCTTTTGAATGTAACAGCACAATGTCTGTTGATTGAAGACATCTTTAGCGAATACATAGTTATCTCTTTAATTATTGGTCTTTAGTCTTCGATCAAATTTAGCGAAAACACTCGGGATTTTGGATCTACCTGCAATTTGATTGATGTTTATTCCTTTACTGGCCACGGCAGGAATTGAGTGTCTACTGATGACTAAAATGTCAATACCACTTATGTAGAACATGTTTTATCCGTCTAATAATTATTTACAGCGTTACTTTATACTTGATGGATACTGATGGAAACGGCCGGCTTAGGAGGTTCATTATTGTGTATTGATATTTGTAGTTAGATGAGACCGCGGGCATTTAAGTACTGAGTCGCTATCTTAAGGAAAGTCGGCGTACCTATAACGTCTAAATAAACGGCTTGCGTAGTTGCATACCACAGCTGGCAGGCGTTATATCAATGAGTACGAGGTATAACGTGGGGTGTATCATCCTTCAGAGTAGCTGTGAAGCCATTGATCCCGAATCGACAGATGTTGGGCTTGTTAAAGATATCTACACCTTTCGCTGGAACACCAGAGGATTTGGCTATATTTTTGGTATTTGGGGTAATGTGCAACTTAGTTAGAAAAAAGTCAACTTTAAATAAATTAATTAAAAACGAATATAAATTCTAAGTTCTTTGATTTTTAGTAGATCTGCTTTGCTTAGATATTTAACCAAGTTACTGGAAACTCAGATTACTGTCTCTACGGTAAAAAATAAAATGAAAAGATGGGGTAAATTTTTGTTTGTATCGAATGTTTACTGTTATTCTGGGCAATTTAATATTTTATTATTTTATTTAAATATTTTGTAAATCAATAGAAGATATTATGTGTAGCATTATGTGACTGGTAGCTAAAAAAGAATGGACAGCTTCTTTGACAGGTCCCGAATGACGTTTTTACCTAGAGCTCCGGTATATATTAGAACCATCAATATAGAATAAAGTAGAGACGACATAAAACTATTTTGCGAAATGACGCATCAATAGTGTTATTAAAATGATGACTTGGGCAAAGTCGTACTTTGATTAATTTGAAGTAAATAATTTTACATTTGAAGATTCACGGAATGAAAATGTTTAACTTATTTTAAGAAAATATAGTAAATGTGATGATGGTATATAAATTTAATTTTAATTTAAACAAATATTTTTTAGAGTAAAAAATTGTGTAAATTATTAAAAGTCAAAAATATTTGTTTTTGCCAAATTTTTTTTTTATTGTGTTTTAAATAAAACCATCTTATTAATTGTGGCACTGGGATTTTACATGCAAAATAACTTGCTATCTCCTCTTATGTGGACCTTGGTCGTTGATGACCTCTTATGGGAGTTAGAGAGAGAAAACTTATACACGCAAGCATTTGCAGACGACATAAGCATCGTAGTAAACGGTAAATTTGGGACTGTTGTATCCGAAAGGTTGCAGCGGGCACTAAATATCGTCGAAAGATGGTGACTAAAAGAGGGATTGTCCACAAACCCGACAAAAACCTCTGTTGTTGCATTCACAAGGGGACAACATCTAAAAATGGCAAAGGAGGGTAAATATCTTGGAATCACTCTCGTTAACAAGCTTAGCTTCTGCAGCCATATAGAAAAAACAACAGAAAAAGCTGTAAGAATACTATGAGCCTGTAGACGGATGGTAGGGAACGCATGGGGGCTTAAACCAAGTATGATGCACTGGCTTTATACTATGGTTGTAGTACCTGTTATAACTTACTCATCAGACATATGGTGGCACAAGACTAAAAGCATAACAGCTAATAGAAAATTAGACAAGGTACAAAGACTAGCCTGCCTAATAATAACAGGGGCATTTAGAACTACGACCACAGCAGCAATGGAGCTACTGCTAGGTCTTCCTCCACTACACCTTGTGGTGGAGAAGGAGGCTATGGCGGCGGCATACAGGCTGTTTACTAATGGATTTAGATGAGAACTTTCGAGAAAAGGACACCACACAATGATATTAGAGAAATTAAAACAAAATCCCGTACTAAGAATGCCATCGGATAGAACGCCCATTATTCACGACTTCAGGAAACCTTTTGATATTCAAATACCAGAAAGGGCCAAAAGCCGGGAAAAAAGGGAAAAACAAAACGAATTAATCTGGTATACAGACGGTTCGAAAATGAAAAACAGCACAGGAGCTGGGATCTACCATGTGAACTCAGGGAGGACAATTAGTTTGAACCTGGAGTCACTGACAACAGTCTTCCAGGATGAAGTAACAGCAATAAATGCCTGCCCCAAAGTCATGCTAAATGACTCTCTTAGAGATAAGAGAATCGTGATCATGACAGACAGTCAGGCAGCCCTTAAAGCACTAAAAAGGGTAGAAGTACAATCTAAATCAATATTTGATTGCCAACAATCCCTCCAGGCTCTGGCAGAACATAACAAGGTTACCCTTGAATGGGTGCCAGGACATGAGGGAGTATTTGGAAACGAGAAAGCAGACCTCCTAGCAAGGAAGGGAGCTAAAAAAACTCTTATTGGACCAGAACCCACATGTGGTATCTCATACCAACATGTTAAATGGGTGTTAAAGGAACAAATAAAAAGAGAACACCATAGGCTCTGGATGGAACTTCCTTGACTTAGACAGTCCAAAAGATTCATAGAGGGGCCATCCACGAGCAGACAACAACAACTACTAAACCTTAGCAGAAGCGAACTCAAGGCCGTAATAGGACTCCTTACGGGACACTGCGGCCTTAGAAGACACCTAAATCTCTTAGGGATATCTGATGACTCCCTATGCAGAATATGTGAAGAGGAGGACGAAACTCCTATTCACATACTATGCCACTGCCGGAACCTTAAATGGGAACGGGAATGGTACTTCGGGGTACAATATCCGGAACCTGAAGAAATCGCGAAAGCGCCCATCAGACATATTCTTGAATTCATCAAGAAAACCAATCTGATGGGATAGAAACTGTGAGGGGTACAATAAGCCTAGAGCTTCAGAACAAGTGGGCTTTGAACCACGCCCTAATTCAGATGTTGATGAAAGTTGATTCTTCAGAATAAATTAATGTTTTAAATTCTCATATAACTAGGATGTTTGCAGGAATTAGGTTTTATCTGCATTAAACGTGTGTTACTTCTAAACTACAATGTTAATGTGATAAACCCAATATGGAGAAAAAGTGACTTAGGTTGTTTCTGAAATAAGCGATTCAATTGTAAAAGCATCTATTAAGAAGTTTTGTTCTTTTTTTACAGCTAGTTAAATAATATAATACTTCGTAATCAGTATGTGTATATAAAAATATTAATGATACACGTAAAGAAACAATTGGAAAAACTGTGTTTGATTTTTAAAATGAGTGTTTCAAATGCTATTGCTAAAATATTCCTAATCGAAAATTTAACTTCCAGAAAATATTGTTAAAAATGCAAAGAAACCCATACAAATATTGTTTAATGAAACAATGCTCCATTTACATAATTAGCGTTGTAAACAAATGTATTTTAAAAGCCGCTATAGTTAAAATACCGGTAGGGTATTCACCGACAGCACTAATCAAAACTGTCTGTACG
Source organism: Psylliodes chrysocephalus (assembly GCA_927349885.1). Lineage (NCBI taxonomy): Eukaryota > Metazoa > Arthropoda > Insecta > Coleoptera > Chrysomelidae > Psylliodes > Psylliodes chrysocephalus. Next base: position 29,334,000 of record OV651822.1, on the reverse strand, counting down.
TTAAACATTGATTGAGAAGAAGGCGACGACTTCCGAGCATCTGCATTATAATCACCCTCTGGGTTGTTTGTTACCTCTCCGGGAGATACTATTTTTGGCATTCCACCCTCACACTCGAGCAATCAAGATTTATCGCTGGCTAGCGTCTGGACCGGCTATATTGGTCGCTGTCTCAACTCAAACAAGATGGGCTAAATTTAGTTTAGACTCCCCAGAACTTCTTATTGACCTTGAAAAAGAAACGAGAGTTATCTGTGGTCATAAACATTCTGGATTATATGCGTGTGTTCCTTTAAAATGTAAAAAAACCGAGTGTGCATATGAGTTTGCTTGTGTTGATATACTAGATTATAGCTGAAATTAATAATGCATACACTTTAACTTAAATAAAATATTTTAAAATGTAATACCACAAGATGTGAGAATTTTTTGAGAACATTTTGTTGTTTCTTTGGAATTTATGCATTTAAAAATCAGGAAAAAAATCCTCCTTAAAATACCACGAGACGATAGTCGAGTGGTATTTCGGGAGGATTTTGTAGAGAGAAATTTGCATAATTTGTAAGGAAACAAGAAAATGTTTTTAAAAAAAAAATCTTACCTCACGTGGTATTTGGAATGATTTTTTAACAATATGAACAGAACTGTTATAAACAACATTTTTCTTTTTTCTTTCCATAAGATGATGTCGATTCTGTATTTGAAATGTATATTTTAATAACAAAAACGATTTTTCCCATTTTTCGACATTCCTTTGGCAAACTTCACATTGACGTTTCGTGTAAATCATTGAAGTGTTATTCTCAATGACATATATAGTTTATATAGACTGCTTATCCGTATGTAAACAAGACGACGAAAAGCGGGTCAAATGGTATTTTTAAAAAGAATATATATTTGTTTAAGTCCTAAAGTCTAGTTCCATATTTTCAAAACATTTTAAAAGATCTAAAAATTTTTGAACAGATTTAAACAATTTTATACTCCTGTATAAACATCAAAATAATGCATTTAACTAAGTTTAGGCCACTGTATAGTGGCACTATTTAGACACTTAATTAATCTTTTAAAATTTACTTCGAATTTTAAAAGCAGATATGCAAAAATTGAATAAACTTTTTAAAGATTTTACTAAAAGTAAGTAGCTTCTTAGCATTCTAAAGTTTTTTCTCTTTGGCCATTGGACAATTATGGATTATTTCGGCGGTGAATGTGAATGATTTGATGAATCAAAAATAAAACTCTAAAGGAATATTTCCCGTATATATTAAGCTGCAAAGACCAATCTTTTCGGCATGATCTTCAGAAATTGCTATTAGTTTATAAATAAACAGTTTTATTGTTTAATGCGTTTGTTAGATCTCGTTTGAGTTTGCATGTCTATTTTGGTTTCCTATTTATTTAAATAAGATCTATTTTATTGAAAATGTTCAGCGGCCGTTCTTTAAATATGGTAAAGAGGTTATCTATTAAATGTGTTTTATTTTGACTCTGGCTGTGTTTTAAAAGGTGGATTACAGTGAATACCTTATTATTGACAAGGGGGGTAGCCATGTGTGAGTTGAGGTAATTTTAAGGTGAAGGGTGAGAAAAAGTCCTTTATATCTCACAAGGAAAGTCAATGTTTAATTGTTTAACAAAACATTGAGTGCGACCGGTTTCGCAGTGTCATCACTTCATCTTCAGGCTCGCCTAGTGGAAAGGAGAATATGTGGTGTAAGGTGTGTTAACTTGGAAACAAAACGATATATAAAATAATAAAAAAGAGAAAACTCACCATACTCTCCATCCACTAGGGAATACTACAAAAACAAGTTTCATCAATTTTGGGTTGAAATAAATTGTAAAATGAACCGATTTACACGTAATAAAAAGTTAAAAATATTTGAAAAAACAAATATTAGTCAATTATAGTAAAAATTTAAAATATTCAAGACTATACAAAAACAAGTCACATACATTAAACAGATTAAAAGATAAGGCCTATTTTAAACATTGTTGTTTTTTAAAAAAACTAACATTTTTTGAAAGGAGACCTGTCAAGTTAAGGCCTCTACAGGTGGTGGTAAGTATTATAACGAAAAAATTCTTGGGTAAACTTATGACAGGGTATAGTTAATAAGATGTAAACTATGAGTGAAGAATTATTTATTATCTATTATATAAGATTTGGGCCATGAACCAATCACCAAGTGTATGTGATGTTGTAGGAAGAAGAAAGAAGAAGAAATGACTGGGTTAACTGTTGTGAAGCAACTGAAGAATAAAAGAAGAAAATGACGCATGTGGATATCAGACAATCTAACCTAATCTTTACACGTGCTCGTTGATTTCTTATGGGAAAAAATATAAAAATTACTTACTGAAATGTACCCCTTGCAAGAAGATATGTGAATAGAAATAAAGGGGGGAGGTTAAAAAGGAAGTTAGAACGATAAATTTAGATTAGTGTTGAGAAAACAGGAGGAGAGTCTGACAATATCTGGGCATTTAAGCAACCAACAGGATTTAATTTTAAATGTCTCAATATCTCGAGGTTTTCCAAGCTATTAAGAGTAAATCTATTGTAGGAACTATGAAGGATTTCGAAACCTTCAGTTGAATCGAAGTCGTGATTTGAGTCCAGTAGGTGGTTGGCAAAATGTGAAAAACCTGTTGTATTTTGGTTAAGACAACGTAAATGTTCTTTTAAACGGATCTTGAAATTTCGAAATGTGCGTCCCACATAGAAAGAATGGCAAGATTTACAAGTTAATTTATAAATTCCAGATAAGTCAGAGGGATCTAATTTATCTTTATTATGAACAAATAACTTATGTAATGAAGAGGGGGTTTTGAAAGATACTTTAAAGTGGTCTTTGAGTAAGCTAGCCACTTTATAGGATGCTTTTCCAATAAAGGTAAGAGAAATGTATTTCTTACTGGTGGTTAGTTCATGTACCATATTAGGATTGTTAATATAAACTAAATTTTGTTGAATTTTATTTTGTTTATGTGTTAGCATTTTATCAATAATATCTAGTTCAAAGTTGTGATCTATAGCAATAGTTTTAATTATATTTAGTTCCTTATTAAAGTTTTCCGTAGACAGAGGAACGTTTAATAGCCTCTCTAAGTAGCAATTAAAGGCAGCCAATTTATGTGTTGCTGGATGGTTAGAGGTATTGTCTATAACTGTGCCTGTATGTGTTGGCTTTCTATAGATGTCAAAGTTGAACTTGTTATTATTGTGTGAGATTTTAAGATCTAAAAAGTTAATAGATTTGTTTATTTCAATTTCTAATGTGAATTTAATATTAGAATGTAAGTCGTTAATATAAGTCAAGAAGTCATTTAATGAGTCTAAGTTACCTGACCACAAAATCAAAATATCATCAACATATCTATAATAGAATTTCACATTTGAGTGGAAAAGGTTGTTTTTAAGGATTTTTTCTTTTTCAAAATTGTGCATAAATATGTCTGCTAATATTGGGCTAAGTGAAGATCCCATAGAAAGTCCATTTGTTTGTGAAAAAATTTCATTGTTGAATGAAAAAAAGTTTTGTTCTAAACAAACCTTGAGAAGGTTCAAAAATTCTACTAGTTTTTTTAAAAAACAACAATGTTTAAAATAGGCCTTATCTTTTAATCTATTTAATGTATGTGACTTGTTTTTGTATAGTCTTGAATATTTTAAATTTTTACTATAATTGACTAATATTTGTTTTTTCAAATATTTTTAACTTTTTATTACGTGTAAATCGGTTCATTTTACAATTTATTTCAACCCAAAATTGATGAAACTTGTTTTTGTAGTATTCCCTAGTGGATGGAGAGTATGGTGAGTTTTCTCTTTTTTATTATTTTATATATCGTTTTGTTTCCAAGTTAACACACCTTACACCACATATTCTCCTTTCCACTAGGCGAGCCTGAAGATGAAGTGATGACACTTCGAAACCGGTCGCACTCAATGTTTTGTTAAACAATTAAACATTGACTTTCCTTGTGAGATATAAAGGACTTTTTCTCACCCTTCACCTTAAGAATACCTTATTAATTGTATTTCAAGCGAGTTATTTCTACGATACTTTATTGTATAATAGCACTAAACAATCGAAATTGTTGTGTATTTGGTTACAGTAGTAGGAAAGAGAAAATAATCCCAATTTATCTGTTCATAAATTTCCTTCAGTTGATAGAAGTATTGAAATTGAAAATACGTTTGCAGCAATGGAAAATGCACTTCAAAGAAACGTTTGTATAATTAAATTGAAAATGGGAAAGGCAGTTATTACTGATAATAGGTATACGAGTTTGCTCTCACCAGAAAAGAACTTTTCATCCCTTCAGGTTTGTAATTTTTTTTAATAATATTAGTTATTAACTAATATTTTTACATTTCTAATATGAATGGTTTGATCTGCTAATTTATGTTTTGTAGGTCTTAACAAGAAGAAACGTATGTTTGTATCTACTGTAGTACCTAGTTTAAATTTGCCTAAACTAAAAGCTAAGTCATGACATTAATAAAAAGAAAAGGAATTCAGCAAAAACAAGAGTTATGGCTACTATCAATAAAAATTATGTTTCCGGTACTAGTAAAATGTCAAGTTGTGGTGATAAAGTGTTGAATTATCTTCTTCAGGCAATGAATGTACATATGCATAATTTAATTATTATATGTTTAATAATATGTTTTTGCAGTTAATGAACATATATCTAATATTAAAGCAGATAATGAAGATATGTGTGATGCTGAAGAGCTTTGCATAATTTACATAATATTCAAATATTTTAAAAAACTTAAAACAGAACATAGGTATAATTAAAACTTAATCAAATAAACAATTCAACAAAATGTTCAAATGAGCAATGACAATGACAACAAAATCTCAACTAGACTAAACTTTCTTCTAAACCGGTTCTGTAAAAGGTTTGTTTACCAGTGAGGACTCACAACTGAGACAAAACACAAAATTGCATGTATTAGACAAACGAATTGAATTATTTTTTAAATCCAATCGGGATGGAGTAAAAACACTGCAGAATGTGGTGTTTTGAGATGCAGTTTGTGTTCATTGGCGTCTGTTGGAATAAAAGATGATTGTCATTGGTTGATGTATTATAGCGTTAAATAATCATTGACAATTGCATAACATATTTCGAAATTCACAACACTCTTTAAGGGTCCAAAGTTTAATAGTGTTTTAATTATGAGAACACAAAATTAATTTTAAATAAAACAGAAAATTATTTAAAAGAATCGGGGAGAAATCAGGGTACACTATCAAACTAGAGAAAATTTTAAAAATTACTATACCGCCAGAGCCTGAGTATCTGGTGTCGTAGTTGTTAATGTGAGTATTTAGATTCGATCCCAACTCAATTTATTAGAATCTTTTCCAACTCTACAACCCTTCAATAGTTACCTATGAGGCATCGTCGTTGCATTAAACCCTCGTTTTGTCCATACTGTAAAGCAAGCCATTTCATAATTCAGTCATGCTCTAATCATCTAAGTCCCTCTCTGTTTTATTTGGCCTTTATCAACTTGTCCGATTATCATACATAATTAAATCCTTTGGTGTAACGACTATGGCGAAGGCGCTTTCGAGTACATTCCAGATTGAACGTGATAATGTTACTAGTTTTGGTGAAGAACATTCCAGAACCTTCACCATAATTTTAAATGTGTATATAAATATTGATGGAGGAACACGGAGCAGTCAGTCGTATACAAGCAGTTGTGAAGATAAAGAGTGAACAATTTAAAGACATACGAAATATATAAACTAGAATAGTATTTGTTTAAAATAAATAAGTGTTCAAATAAATTATTTACAAATAAACTATTATTAAAAATAAACGTAACAATATGTTAAGTTAACTAGTAACGGAAACGCCGCGTTCACGAAAAATTATTGAAAATGATGACTAAACTGAAAGTTTACTATGAAAATTTGTTGGTTTAAATTGCCGAAACAAATGCTAAATAAATCGGAAAGAAATCTGGGTACGCTAACGTGATGTGATAGACCCTAGACCAGCGTTACTCAAAGTGTTGTCCGCGGAGCCCTGGGGCTCCGCAAAGCCTTTGTAAGGTCTCCGCGAAGAAAATAGTAGTTATAATAAAAAAGAAGTATCACTGCCGCACTACTGCAGCCGCACTACCGCTACAAGAGGAAGGGACTTGACCTAAGGACCTTTTTTTGTAGATGTCACTAGCTCACTAGCAGGATTTTGCTTGAGGATTTTTTTTAGGAAGAAGGATATTATTTTGCTTCAGGGTTTTTTTATATTTAGGAAGAAGGATATTATTTTGCTTCATTAACTTTTTTTTTTTCAGAAGTCATTAGGAGGAAGAGAAGATATGTTTTTTAAGGCTCCGTCAAATATTGCGCTTTTCAAAAAGGTTCCGTCACAAAAAAAGTTTGAGAACCACTGCCCCAGACGATGCCTCATAGGTGAGCATTGAAGGATTGTAGAGTGGAAAAAAGTCTGATAAACTGAGTCAAATTAAAAACATGGACACTAGATACACACGATCTGGTAATCTAGTGGTTATGAAGATGGAATTTTTTTATATTTTTCAAATTTTCTTTATTTACTTCGGCAATTTAAACCGACAAGTTTTCATAATAAACCTTCAGTTTATTCATCATTTTCAAAAAAATTATTTACTCACCAATCAAATATCTTAGATACTTAGAATGGATCAAATTTATTTATTTCTTTTTTAGAACAGGTCCTCCCAAAAAACGTACATATATTCTGAAAAAGTTTATCTCGAATCAAAACAAAATTTATTTGAAGTAAAAAAATATTATGTTTTAATAGTGTAATAATTGACATTATTATTTGAAAATATAAAAAATTTAGCGAAAATAAAGAAGTATTTTTTAATGTTTTAAATTAAGATTCAAAAGAAAACACACGTGGGTATGGCAAAAAATTAACAATTAGGTTATTACTCTAGTCAATGACTTACATTGAACTAGAGAATTCAAGGTAGGGCCTTGACATTTTTAAAAATAAAGCGTAAATTTTGAGTTTATATAGAGAGACTAGACAGAAAAAAAAATATTCGAGGAAGACTGGGGTCCAGACTCTCGCCGAAGGCGAGATCTCTCGTTTTCGGGACACTAAGTCCTGAAACCCCGTAATGTGTAAAGTTTTTGTGCAGCGATTTGTGAATTATGGGCAAATATCTTTAACTTAATTTTTAAGTATTTTGTTTGAGACGATTAACTAATTTACATATAAATGCCAATTTTACATTTTCGTCCCGAGTATTATCTTTATCTCATATATGTTATTATATTATCATTATTATATAGTAAAATTTTCCAAATTTTAGTTGTTAATAAGTCCAAATTATATAATTCAATAACATGTTTATCTAGTTGTTATAAATCTTTATTTAAAGTTTGGATATTATCACAATGTGCTTTATACCCTACATATAATTTTATTCATCCATTCTTGAGACTATTAGTAAAATTTTGTACTTATTTTAAATATACATTTGTTAATGTTTTAATGCTTATTATTAATCTTTCCCCTCCTTTCCAAAACCAGTGAGATATTCCGAGCATTTGAGAAGCCTCTGCGTTTCTATTCCCTTAGGACTAGAAGAGTCTATAAAACTAGTTGCAAAGGACCGCTCGACTATGCTATTAAGGGATAATTTTTGTTGCTTTATTTCATTTTTTTATATTTATTTGCCACTGGTGAATGGATGTTCCTTCTAAGACTCCAGTGTCCTTTGGCTGGTGACAGTGCTGCCTTAATCCCTTAATAGTATATTAACAACAGTAGCTAAAGACATATCAGTAGTTACAAATAATCTTTAGGCTAGTTGGTTGTTACATTTGGTGACAAGCGGTGGTCCTTTAACTAGTTGATTGTTACAATAAGGCGAACAAAACTTACCCAGGTGTTTATTTAAAATGACGGTTTATTTAAAATTTTTATCAAAAATAGTAGTCATGATAATTCCAAAACCAGGCACTCCACCTAATGAAGTATAATTATATAGAACAATTTTATTATTTACTGTAATATCAAAACTATACGAATAATTACTCCTTAAAAATTGAAACTTATAATAGAGGAGAAGAACTCAATTCGTTCTTATCAATTTGGCTTTAGAAAAAGCAATTCTATAATAAACTAGGTGCACACTATTAATAAAACCATTAGAAAAAAACAAAGTTTGCTCTACAATCTCCCTAGATGTAGCGCAAACACTATTGTCAAGATAATATTTAGATCTATTTAAACCATATTTAATAAAAAGACATTGTAGAATTAACCAGGAATGACTAATTTACTGAATAGAAGGAAATCAAGGCAGGAATACTACAAAGGTTTTGTACTGGGTCCTGTATTTTTATCTATTTTATACTAATGACACACCTAACTTTGATCAAGATACAGTTGCTATATTTTCAGACGACACTATAATTCTAGCTACGGAAAAGACCACGAAGATGTGGTTGGCAAAATTTTAACAATAATAAACCAGATCCGTACTTGAATGAAAACAAATCCATTCACGTCAACTTTACAAATAAACGAAAGAAACACATTCCAATCCATGATGAGTCAAAAAAATACCTAAGTATGACTCTAGCGCCAGACTTAGATAGAGAGTACATATCGAAAAGATCCACTAAGAAATTAAAATAAATTATAAAAAAATGTACTGGCTCTCTACGTATAACAATTGCTTCTCTAGATGCAAATCCTAAAACTTATCTGGATAAGTCAAATAAAAATAATTTAACAACATAATAAGAAACATCGTAGATGCACCTATGTACTGCCACCATGGGCGTCGTTTGGGGGGGGGGGCAATGGGGGGCAGTTGCCCCCCCCCTGGCTTTTAGCGACTTAATCAACAACGCGTAAAATTATGCATACGAACAACAATCTCATAGAAATAATAACATTAAGGCTAATATAGTTGAAGAATATTATAGGTTGAATATATGTATTGAATATCGTCGGTCTAAGATGCAAATGGCCTAACTCCTAAAATATAAATTTTTCAGGAAATGCAAAAAATCTTTTAGACCTAACCTTAATGTAAAGGGGTTATACTAAATGAGTCATGTAATTTTTGGTGCGAATATTTAAAATAGGCTTGACAGGCCATTTCGAATCGACAGTACAGATCTTTAACTAACGGGTAGCCAATAAAACGAATCTTTGGAAAAAAGTGTAGTCAGGCCATTTGCATCTTAGGCCGACGATATCTGGAATCCCTTATTTCGTCACTTACATCACGCTTTTCCGAAGACTGATAATTTTCCTTAAGCCTGCTACATCCCAAAAGCATAAAAACAATACTTTTTTCATTACCGATTAATGAAAGTAGTGGAAAAATTTGGAATCTACAATTTTGAAGTTGAATACCAAACTGGAATATGAAAGAGCTTTCTACACACAATGAGCTTTTCATTAATGATATAGCATCCAAATATTGTGAATTTTATCCAGACATAAAAAGTGGTTTAAAAAATATTTATGGCTCTTCCACCAACGACAGAGTTAATCGAAAGAACGTTTAGCACGCTAAGGCATGTTAAAACATGGCTGCGATCTATTCGATCAGTGCGAAGTCATGGTATGGAAAGCAAAAGCGATACTAACGCAAGCTGCGTTACTTTAGGGCGATAGTTTGTAATTTTGGCGTATCAAATACACGTATACATTTTACTTTTTACTAAAAAATAGGTTAAAAACAATAAAATAAGCAACCGGAGTTACTATGTTGCAAATTTTACTAGCAAAAAAACTGTAAATTATATAAATTTTCAGTAGCAAAATCGAAATTAAATCATAAAAATAAATAGACAGCTGTATAATATGAAGAAAAAAACCTTTGTTTTTGTAATAATAACAGTAATATTGGAAATAATAGACATCAGAAAAGGTTTTAAATAAACAATAAATTATTATTTTATGATATTCTTCAACATTCCTTAAGTCTTAAATGTTAAGCAATTGATTTCTGCCTTTAATTATTGTATATGGCTGAAATGCAATCTTATGACTTATTGATAGGAAACCAGTTTTAATCGTTAATTTCTATGGAATCTTTCGAACTAAAAATGAAGAAAATATAAATTACAATCGCAAATATACCAATTATTTTGGTTAATACGTTTTAATTCTACGTTATTATATAATAGTAGTGTTTTTATTTTGACATTATTTAACCTATTCTTCAATGACAACTTATTAGGCTTAGGCAAGATCTCATACATTTTCTCGTAAATACCTACCTATGTTTTATTATTGATTTTTATTAATTACACTACTTTTTTTAGCTGATTTTTTCACTTGTTTTATAAATCCATATACTTTTATTTTGTCTTTTTTTGTTGGATTATTTTATTTATTAAAGACTTGTTATGACAACTTAAGTATCAGTTCTGTCAAATAGGTCAGTGACATTGTTAGGGTTACTACTACAGTTCCACTCCCCCTTAGCCTCGCTATTCAGTGAGATATCGGATTAATTTTATTCTGTTTGAAAGACTTTCTTATGATGGATTCAATTGTTCTGTGACGTCATGGCTTACTTCCGATTTTTCCGAAAATAACAGATTTTTTTTATTTTTAAAATGAAACCCTCTTTTTTATTGCAAATTTAAATTTCTGGGACATTTTTGTATAATAATCGTGTATTGACAATTTTTTGTCAGCTGTAAAAATGGTCGCCATATTGGATAATATTTTTTATAAATATGTTACTATTAATTCGTTTATGGAAAAACATATAGGAATGTACGAACTTTATAAAATCTTATTAGGCATCAAAATTCCCATTGAGACCCATTAACCATATACCAGTGGCGTATCTAAGCCTTTTTATTATTAGCAAACCGTTTAATTATTCTATCCGCTTTTATCTTCGTTGTTAATTGAGATACTGGAATGAAAACTTATTTGTTTAAAAGGTTGGGACAAATACTCTCATATACTGGATTCAACTGGTGTGTGACTTCATGGCTTACTTCTGTTTAATCAGAAATAACATAATCTCAATTTATTTTTAATTTTTAAATAGAAACCCCCGTTTTTATTGCACATTTGAATTTTAGAGACATTTATGGATAAGAATCACGTGTTGAAAATTTTTTGTCAGCTGTCAAAATGATCATCATATTGGAACATATTTTTCTTAAAATGTTACTGAAAAAATTTTCAATACACGCTTCTTATACAAAAATGTACCAGAAATTCAAATTTTTAATAAGAAAGAGGGTTTTCATTTAAAAATTAAAAATAAATTGCGATTTTCTGTTATTTCTGGAAAAATCGGAAGTAAGCCATGACGTCACAGAATAATTAATTCCATCGTAAAAAAATGATCTTTTATGTTTCATTTTCTTTGTTTTTCAATAAATACACATACTAAATTTTTTCAAATTTTGCCCCCCCCTATAGAATTGTGTAACGACGCCCATGACTGCCACGACTCTGATAGACCTCAGAATGGAGTATGTCATAGAAACTATTGTCAACTTCGCAGAAAGTCATAAACAAAGACTTCTTTAATATGCGAATGTCGAGGTAATCCAGATCCTAGATAAAACAAAGCATGTAAGAATTCTCAAGAGGACTATACCGTTTGAGTTATTCTAATAGTGAAAAATCAGAGCATAATGCGAAAAGTGTACACTATTGAGTAAGACCTTAACCCAGGAGTACCAAAAAGTACAGTCCGGGGTTTTATAAACGACTGGATTCGGGAACAACATATTAACTATTGGGGAAGTACCCAAAACAGGCACATGGAAAAGCCTTCATAGGCAGACCATGTCTCAAAAGAACTGGAGAACTACTCTTTATAAATAGGAACCTGTTGAACAGGGTTTATGACTGGGCAGGCCCCAGTAAAGGGACACTTGAACAAAATTGGCAAGTACAATGGAGAACTCATGTGCCGACTATGTCACTACTAGCTTAACTGTTTCTTTTGTAGAAAACTTATTAGATCGTAATCAAGTCAATAATATTATCAAAGAAGAAATCCTAAATTTGTTAAACATTTGCCTATTTTCAATTTCAAAATAACATTTACTCAGCAAATGAAGGTCTTATTATGGGGAACCCATTAAGCCCGTTGCTTGCCTAAATATTTATGGATAATATAGAATATAAAATTCATAGCAATAATTTAAGTAAACATTGTCTTTATTGACATAGATATGTTGACGATATACTGACTGCTTTTACTGATGATACTAGTAGACAGTTAAATTCTTTATTAGTTTTTATCAATACTATACACCCTAATATTAAATTTACTATGAAAACAGAGAAGGATAATTCAGTTAATTTTTTAGACTTAAATATTATTAAAATTAATAAAGGCCATGGTTTTAGGATATTTCATCTCATCTATACAAAAAAAGGTGGCAGCATACAACAGTATGATCCATAGATTAGTTAATATCCCCCTTATCAAAGAGAACTTCACAAAAGAATTAAATATCATTAAACAAATCGCAGTAAACAATAATTTTAATTCAAAGTTAGTAGACAACATTTTAGGGAAAAAACTTTTTAAACATGCTATTCAACAAATTTATCCCATAATTAAAGATCAAAATTGCAGATATAAGACTCTTACATATACAGGGTGTTAAAAAAAAGGTGTCACAAAAATTAAATGGTGAATAGTATGACCCAAAATAAGCAGAAAAGTCTTAATAAATATATGACCGCAAATTAACGGTTTCGGAGATACGGACCATTTTGTGTTTATAACAATTTTTTATTATTATAAAAAAACAATGATATTTATAAACAATCAATAACAACATAGAGTTAAATGAGATGTTCAAAGTGCCCTCCCTCCATTTCAATGCATTGCCATTTGCACGACCGTACATAAAATGCATGTCAGCTAATTCAATATTAGTGTAAACAGGCATAACGAAAATTTATAAAATTATTCACCCACAACAAAATAATAACTGCAAATAGTATCTATGAAAAAACATCGGTAGACTCCGATAAGAAAAGCAAGTTTTTGAGAATAAAAAAAGATAATCAAAAAATGATACAAAACACAAAACACTCCGTATCTCTGAAACCATTCATTTGCGGACATATGTTTATTAAGACTTTTCTGCATATTTTGGCCCATACTCCCCCCCGTTTTATTTTGTGACACTTTTTTTTAACACCCTGTATAGGAGCTCCTAGTGAAAAGGTATCATCATATTTAAAAAACCAAAATATTAACGTAGCTTTCAAAACCAATAATACGCTTGGGAAGTATATTAAAAACAATAAGGGTAAAATTAGTCCTAATAATAAATCGGGGGTACATAAATTAAATTGTGGTAGTTGTCCAAAATTGTATATTGGTCAAACAGGCCGTACTTTCAAAAAGCGCTATTCCGAACATTATAGTAGCTATACAAAAAACAAATAATTCTACATACTCAAATAATATTTTAACTAAAAATCATTCTTTTACAGACAACTTTGAAATTTTACATATAGAAAATAAGGGCATTAAACAAAACCATTTAGAAACACTTGAAATAAATAGATTTAAAAATTCAGATAACCTACTAAATGATCAATTAGATATTAATAACTCACCCTTATTAAATATCTTTCCTAGTTTTCTGTGAGATAATTCCGGTAAAGATACTATCTTATTGTTATCTGATTGATATCATAATTACTTAAGTACCCTTATTTACTTTAAATAGTCAGTTTATTTTGTTATGTTATTGATGTATTTTCTTAATTACTTTGTTTGGTTAAATTACTTTGCATATTTATTGGACACCGAATTGTAAATTAGTCACATTTGAAAAAGAAGTTGTACTTCGAAACATGTCATGTGTAGTGTTTTTAATTGGTTTTTATTTTTTGTAAATAAAAGTTTTGTGTAAATCAACCAAATTTGGTTTTACTCATTTAAGGTATTGTGTTAATTAAAAAAAAAGAGGGTATATAAATATTTTTAACGTGTCCGGTTTTACTAATCCACATGGTACTTAACTGTAAAATGAGAGTTATTAGGAATGTTTATTCTATTTGCAAAGTTTTGTAAAAATTTCACATTCCCTTGTTAAATTATTATCCTACCCAAATAAAACTTACCCTGTACAAACAGCTTGGTGTCATCCAATATAAACAAAACGACTTTAGTACGTAAAATCCAAAAGTTTGGTCGATACCGATGTGACCTCTGGCTAGTGCCGTACCAGCATTGTGAGAGTCACCGGTGCCACTTGGTGATTTCTCGATGTAGAAAGTCCCTGCGTGACCCTTGGCCACTCGCGTGAGCCCTAAAAGGCCTAAAGCTTTTCAGAGCGGACACCGGGACCTCCGTTCCTGGCACAGTTCAATATGATTTCGCATTAAAAGTGAATAATATAAAACTAAAGGAGATTTTCTATTCTGAAACGTGTTTTTAAATTGTTAGAACGCGTGTACAGTTTGACATAGATTTTCTTTTTTAGGAACACTGAGTAGATAAATTAAAATAAGTTTTTTATTATACAAATAAGATTTATAAAGCAAAATTCAATAAGAAAGGCTTTAATATAGTTGATAATGTACAGAGAGGACCAGATGACGGGTATCCCACTGATATTGCTATTAGAGTAAAATTACAATTATTCTTCTCATCAATCCATAAAATTGGAAAGGTTATTGTTATCACTCCAAAATTCAAATTTAAAGCAACACTTATTTTGATCTTCACGTTTCGGGGTTTCAGTAGTTTGTGCAATAATAGTGAATATGGACTAACCACTCGAGTTGTACAGTATATTTTTTCTACGACCCACTAACAAAAAATTACAAATTTAAAAATAATTTTAGGTTATTAAGATAAAATAACTAACTTTAAAATAATTTATGACTTTCACATATTTAAAAAATCAAATAGACATGAAAAAAAAACAGCCTCTCGCGTATAAGGCAAACGACGTTGCTTCACCTCCACTGCCACTCTTACGATTTTTTAGTTT
Source organism: Psylliodes chrysocephalus (assembly GCA_927349885.1). NCBI lineage: Eukaryota > Metazoa > Arthropoda > Insecta > Coleoptera > Chrysomelidae > Psylliodes > Psylliodes chrysocephalus. The sequence continues at coordinate 29,318,998 of OV651822.1, read as the reverse complement.
TAATACTCGTCATTAAATTAGTTTCATAAAAGTAATTTGTTTAAAATTTAAGATTTATTTCTAGATGTGGACAAAAAAAAAATAGAATTGCTATTATTTATCGATTCTACACAAGAATAACTTATTTTTACGTACATTTAATCTCAAAAACTAAAAAATATACTGACAATTAGTTTGAAAAAATTTGTACTTATATAAAATTTAAAAATAATAGATGGGTGACCCACATGGATATTAGCTATTCTACGCACCAATCACAGTTCATTTTTTGTTCACCTGTCTACTTTTATTTTTTTTAATTCTCTCAAACTAAATGTCAGCACATTTTTTAGTTATTGAGATTAAATATTCATTAAAATAAGGTAAGGGATTATCAACCATATTATAAAGGACCAGGCACCTTTCTTATGGAAAAATGGCTTTTCGTCAAATTTTTTGAAACGTTGATATGTTGTAGAACTCGATGCTCTGACAAAAAGTGTCCATTGGCCCAAACCGATCCTATGACTAGTTTTCGAGGTACAGGGTGTTAAACTTAGTTCAGGTTTAAATAAATGTTCTTTTTTTTGTAAACAATAAGATTGTCGCAAAATTCGAAAATTACTAATTTTCTCAATTTTGTTATATGTGCAATTTATATAAAGAATAGCTTTAGGAAGATTTGGAATAGAAATATACAATTGATTGGCGAATGCAGTATATGGGGCAAAATTCTGGAATAATGATAATTTACCTAGTTATATAATTTTACTGGTCATTTTCTGAATGCAATAATTAAATATTATTTGTAAAAAGGTATGGGATATACCAAGCCTCAATTTAAAAAGAATTGTGAAAAGTTGTTTTTCTTTTGTCGAATTGATGTCGCGAAATAGATGTTAGTGTCTTAAGACGTTCCTTTAAGAAGCTGTTAACATCTTCCCAATTACTTTTTTTTTGTCGTGAATTAGCAACAGATCTCGGCGATTGTTTATGTAAGACAAAGAGCGATTTAACATCGATGCTGCATTGTATAACCATCTGTACAACGTTCGTAAGATTTAATGACTCAATTAGTGACGTCGTAATAAATCAAATCGTCTCAAGTATAAACAATCGCGAGTATTATAGCTGACAATAAGGCCTGTATATTTGATTTTGCTAAGTCTGTATACACATATACATATTAGCATCTTTATTTTTGTCGTGTATAAGCAGGCAGGGTTAGGTTTGGCACATACCACTGCGGCTTCCTGGGTCTATTGTATTCTCCTGGTTTCCCCGTATTCAGGTACTATCGTTGGAATAGTCCTGTGCCTTTGGTAAGTTTTACTAGGTTCTTGGGGCGTTTTTTCTGGTTTTAGACCGAAAAGAGTAAAAAGCCGCCTAGCGGGAGCTTCGCATTCCAAGATAACATGATACGAGGTCTCTTCCTCTTCCATGCAGTCTACACGTGGTAGAATCATTGAGTAGTCCCATCACATGAAGGTGTTTTAGCAAGCAGTGCCCCGTTAGTAATCCCACGACGGTTAATATCTGAGGCCTTGCAAGCTGTAGTACCTCAGCGGCCATGCGTGGGTTTAGTCCCATTAACATGAAGCTAGCTGCTTCTGTGTCCTCTTATCTGTTGTCAGCGAATTTGGTGTTTAGTGAATATCCATCTGTTCACTACCTGTCGGGCAGAGGTTTTGCTTAGCCCAAATACAGGTTCGGGTCCTGTAAATGGTAGATCTGATTCCTCTTTGGCGAGTACGTCAGCTTTTTCATTTCCTTGGATACCTTGGTGTCCCGGTACCCACGCTAGTTTTAGATTGTTGCGGGTTGCAAGATTATTAAGTATTCCAAGGCAGTTCCAGACCAGCAAAATAGATATTAAAAAATCGTTTAATTATAGTAAGTTTGGATTAATATTTTCAAAAAACTGGTCATAGAATTAAAACAAAATTTTGCTCAGTTAAATACTGAACTTTTCTTAATTTAAAAATGTATTAATTTACAAAGTTGACGGAGAAACTTTCAAAATACAGGGTGTTGCACAAAAAACTACTTTGCCAATTTTTAAAGTTTCTGCAATCGGTTTAACACCATGTATGACATAGGGTGACAGGTCGTACATGTACTTAATGTAATAAAGAAAATTCAGGATACATCGTTTATACAGGGTGACTCGTTAAAGCTGAAAAACAATATATACCCTCTGTAATTATATTTATGAGTCACCCTGTATAAAATGGGATTTATTAACCAGAAGCAATTACTTGCACTATATTTGCATTGTAAAATTATATTTTTTCGTTCATTTAATGCTGTCATAAAAAAAAAGATTTAAGAAAAAAAACTGTATTACTTATTTCCGAACTACCCTGTAATTAACCAGTTTCCACAGTAACTTACTTTAAAAAATTAATGGTAAATAATCTATAAATCATGTTTTCTACAAAAAGCGCGAATAAAATAGGTCATTTATGAGAAATCTGGTTACAAAAAAGTGGCATTTTTGAAGTTTAACACCCTGTAATTCGAAAACTAGTCATAGGATCGGTTTGGGCCAATGGACACTTTTTGTCAGAGCATCGGGTTCTACAACATATCAACGTTTCAGAAAATTTGACGGAAAGTCATTTTTCCATAAGAAAGGTGCCTGGCAAATGTAAATACCATGCTTGCGTCAGTTAAATAAATGTTCCAACTGTTTTATAGTAAAAAATAAACATTAAATTAAATAGTTTATTATATTTTGTCGCTACTTTACTTCTCCAAATAGAAAAAAACTTCATATCGAATTTAAGGACAACTGAACAACCTATGGTTTTAAATAGGTACATAGTTCGTTTTATTTATTTTGTCCATATTTTCTCCAATCACCATTATTCTTAAAAAGAAATCATTTACTATCTTTTTTATTTTCATACTCATGTGACAACCTAAATTCGACAGTGATGTCGAAAATATGTACACAATGCACATATTTTCGTCTTATGGAAAAATACCTTGTCAAATAATTAAGTACTTACTTAAGTACTTAGGTAATACTTATTTGTATGGATGGTTTTTTTCAAAAATTTTATTTTTAGATGACATCAACTAAATATGATAGATATAGTAAAGAAAAGTTGAAAGCTGCTTTAAATGCCATCAAGAGTGGACACCTGCGGCAACTGCGGCTTCAACTTTTGGTACTCCAAGAACAAACGCTTATTGCAAACATTTTAGAAAAAAAATCCAGAAGAGTGTAAAAGTTGTGTCTCTTCTGTGTTAACAAATAAAAAATATTTTTTTTTATCGGATTGGATAATAAACATGGCTAAGATGGGATTCCCCGTAACTAAAGCGGTGTGGCACGATTGCTCCGATGGTTTACTATGCCTGTTAATCTTAGGGCATGATTGCACCGTCGACCTTTTATAATCCGTTTGCTTGCATTTATAAGTTACTTACGTACCTATTGTAGAATTTTCTTAGAAATATATTAGAACACACTTTCAATTTCTTTTCGCTAACATGCCATACATTTACTTAATACGTATTTTTAACTTATTTTTTTAGTTAATGATACTTTAATAATAATAATAATATTAACAATATTAAAGGAATATACATGGTAATTTTGTAAAGAAGCAAATCAATCCAATAAGTGCTAAAGTATTACTATACAAACCACTTATGATTTATATGTATGTATGTAGACAATTAATGTATTTAAGAAGAATCAGATTAATAATACTCGTATAATTACAATTTAAATATTTAACAAAGAAAAGGTGAGATTGCGAAGAACTATTAAAAGTATTTTTTGAGTTTTTTTCTAATATACAGTTTTTTATTTTTTTTGTATAAAGCTTTCAGAAGAATATTTTATTACATGCATATTTATACATAATAATAAATAAAACAATGTAGTCATGAATAAAAGTAGTTATTTAAGTGATTACAAAAATTCACAGTACTTAACTAATAACTATATACATACTTAACTAAAAATAGTCTCCCATAAAATCTGATTAAAAAAATTAAAATTAGGGCTGTTGACTATGAATATAAAAAAACAAAATAAAAAAAATAATACACTAAATTAATATTTAGGGAGTTAGGATATGATGAAAATTGTGAATTTATGAAGGTTTAATGTTCATTTTTTTTATGCTACAACCACTGATTTTTTTTATTTTATTTTTATGTTATACGTGATGCTAATAATGGGATGTACGTTGTATTAGGTCAAATCTACTGATAATGCCGCTTTTAAAATTATTGACTACTGAATCGAGATAACTTAATTTTAATTTATATTTTCTGTTATTTATTTTTACAGGGAGGTGGGTACTGTTTATCTTGACATAGGTATTAGCTTGAAAATCTTTAAAACTTCCAAAAAGTTGAAAATATTAGGATGCGGGCTGTAAAATTGTTCGTTAAATTTCGAATGAAATTATTCACAGGCGTTGGTGGTAAGTTCAGAAGTTGCAGCACATGAAGCCCCTATTTTTGGTGGAAATGGAGACGCATCAAAAATGTAATTATTTAAAATGTAGTCTGAAAATAGTTGCACTCTTTCATCCTGCGGTTGTAGGTTACATATGTCCAAGAAAAATGCATCAATTACCTCTTCGGAGGGTACGAATGCCAAACCAAACATTAGTCTTAACCATTTTCCTATATCCGATTCTTTGTCTTTATAAACTGCGGTCAATCCTACATTTTGTATTTTTCTCCACCAACTTTGTGCCAAATGAAACCTGCAACCTTTTAAAGATGAATTAGGCCATATTTCTGCCGAGTGAATAGCTTTTTCGAAATCGGCAACTACTTTAACTGGATAAAATGTATACCCAAGTGATAAACATTTTCTTGAAATAATATCAAATATAGCCTTGTACGAGGCTTTTTCCTTATTTGGTAGAAGACAAAACACTAACGGTATATAGTTGCCATTTTTAATTGCATGTATGGTGAAAAATTGGTAAAAATATTGCGTATTGCATTTGAATGTGCCATCTACATAAATCCTGTCACAAGTACAAAGAAACATGAGATTTGTTTTACACGAAAATTTAATAATATTGTTAGTACAATCGTTTTCCAATAGAAAATCTTCACCACTTACTGTTCTTACAGCTACAGAATTTAAACACTTGTGAACATCACTCATATTTCCCGGTAAAGGAGGCATTATAGATCTCCTTGCGACATATGCACGCTTGCGAATGTTATAAATATCGTTTGTCGTCATTTTCATCACCATCGGAGAAGATCGAAGGACACTAATAATAATTTTAGATGGTCTTACTGTGATATCGTCCACTGCTTTTCTTTTCACAGCTGCTGATACAATTTTTCTTTCCAAATTTTTAACGGGTGAATGATTATGGGCACTTGGTTGCGTTAAAATTGTTGTTCCAAACTCATCTAGCACTACTTTTCCTGTACAAGTTCTGTTTATACATCTCCATTTTCTGCCGATAGCAGTTTTATCACTACTATAATATTTATATGAATTTAAAATTAAATTGCTTTTTCCGCGTTCACTTAAAACAAATTCCATTTTTATAATACAATAATTCACTCTCAAATGAATAAATTTCAAAATCTCGAAGAACATTGAATTTTTCAAATAAATATATACCAGTTATATATACATTTATTAATAGCTTATTGAAGGGTGAGTTCTAAGTACATTACAGATTAGGGAAAACCCAATAGATAACGATAATTTCATGACCATCGGTTCGGTGCAATCATGCCCATACTTTTTTACTAATCCTTTTCGACCCGGCTTATAGATTTGACCATCGGTACAATCATGCCCTGCTCAACTAAAGACCAGTTATTAACCCTATTGGTTTAGTCGTTAAATAAGAAACATACTTTTACAAATGATTAACCTGGCTGACATTAGAGATTGTACTCCCTAAGGGGTTACATGAATACTGGCACATCAGAATGGTAGAAGACTTACAATCGAACCACAAGTGAAGATTTCTAATGAAATTGGTATGAAGGATTTTTAAAAAAGAACACCGAGTTGTCTATACGAATGGCCGAAAATTTAACAGCAATACGGGAACTGGTTACATAAACTAGTACAAGAGGTTAGTTCAATGAAATCGAGGAATATTTTCTGCAGTCTGGCACCAAAATTACTGATCCCTGAAGAATCTAAATATAGTGGTGCTCAACTTCTTTTTCAAAGTTATTCGAGTTATTTAATAGCCTATCCCACGCCCAATCAATTGAGCTTAAACACATTATAACAAATAGATAAAATATCAAGTATCACGTAACAAACTGACGCAAATTTGATAGATTTTTTAAATACTATTTAAAGATCTTGGACTGGTGGCAAGAATTTGTGCTAAAATCGCTGAAAATTTTCTTATAACGATCTCTGATAAAGTACACAGATATACTTTTGCCCCTTTATTATAAAACTTTGGAAATATTAATCATCGTTCTTAAACGTAATGATAGACATCAATTTAAATGTATTAACTCTACAATATAAAAAAATAGCTAAACAGAAGACAACCAATATAATTATAGTTTCTTTATTAATGAAATTAATCGATTAATTCGTTTGATAATTCAGACGAACATAAAATATTGATTTATTTTTTTGAATAATGACAAATATAATTAACTGAGGTTCAAGGTTGATTTGTAATCGATAGTTTCAAAGAGAATTAAGATATATTTTATTATAGCTTTAAATAAAATGCAATGTCTAAACTTCTTTTCAAACGCTACAAAGTCCATTGCCACAATGTTCTATAAGTATATTGTTATTCGAAATAACAATAATAGATGATGGGTAGCTTAATAATAAAAAAAGTCTCAACTTTTAGATCCTTTGGTTTTGGCTTCAAATCCCACCAGGTTCTAAAGTTTTTCTTTATTTATTACAGTAAAATGTTAACAGGTCTACTACCTAATTCTTTCTCGCCATACTATTTTTAGAACAACTAAGAGAAGTAGAGAAAGAATACCAACTAAATTGGAGATATGTAGTATAATTCGTATTATTGACTAAGATAGACGAAGTGGAAACGTATTTATCTATAACTTCAATGAGACCACTTAAGTAAGAGCCTACAGTATTGCTTAAAAAATGGTGGTTCTTCTTCTTCTTCTTCTTCTTCTTCTTCTTCTTCTTCTTCTTCTTCTTCTTCTTCTTCTTCTTCTTCTTCTTCTTCTTCTTCTTCTTCTTCTTCTTCTTCTTCTTCTTCTTCTTCTTCTTATTTAGATTTTAAGAAAGTAGGTCATTTTGTTCTGTATAAGGAACAAAACAATATTATTACTAGGCTGTACGTTTAGGGTGAGATTACAGAACGTCTGCAACTTTGCATCTGCAACTTTGCAAATATGGCGGACTTAACAAATGTAAGTATTCCAAAAAATATCTGCAAATTCACAATATTTATTGTGGTTTATTACCCCCAACAACACTAAACCCAAATTACGAAAACTTGATACTTGCATGTGTAAGTCAGTCATATTTGCAGATTTTCAAAGATCTCCAAAGTTGCAGACGTTCTGTAATCTCACCCTTAATCAAATTCTATTTTTATAAGTCAACCTGTCTTTCTTTGATATAAACTTTCAATAATAATATATTGTAACGTAATTTGGTAATGGGTATTTTATTATTGGGTATTTTATGTACGCCACACGGTGGTGTATAATTGTGTATAATTTTGTATTTTTTATGTTATCTATGGTGATTTTATATCAATTTTTAAAATTTTATTAAATTTTGTGATGTCGTTGGGCGCCGATGAATTTAATTTATTGTTACTAAAATTTTATTTTATAATAATTTATTTGAAATAATAAGAAATGATTCCCTTGAGTTTCCAACCTGACCACTCCGCGTATGAGTTGTTCAATTTCTAGTCGTTATATTTGGAGCGTTGCTCTTTTCCTAAGGGTAGGGCCAATAATAAAAAAACTACCTTCGTTTTACTACTACTTGTTATTTACCCTTGCAATTGATGGATCAAATAATACCAGAAAATCAAACAGACATAAAAGAAACTCAAATAAAACACAATAATTGTATTTCCTTACATATGAATTCAGGAGAATAAATTAAAAAATTTAATAAAATTGAGCAATATAAATTTGCCACCTTTATAGCATCATGTGACTGAATTACCAGTCTGTCAGTTGAATTATATAAAAATACCCTTAAAAATACCCACGTGTCTTTATGAAGATATTGATAAAACACAGTAGTTATTTTGTTAAATTGATGAAGAATTATTGTACTAAAACACATGTAAGTACTGTGTAATGATAGGAATAGTATATTTGTTTAGGTGAATTTGGAAATTTGTTGTTTGTTGTTGACTACACCTATAACCTCAAATTCTTGTAGATCTTAACCTAACAATTGAGTATCATTTTTACAAATTTATCATTTATTTATATAATTTATTTAAGATCTTTTTCTATCTATGCGAAAATACGATCGTATTTTTATAATAAAACGTTTTTAGGTACCTGGGTCCGTACTGTTTTTTGACCGCACTCTCAACGATTTATTCGGCCTGGAAATTTCGTCCTATGTTGGGATTCAGGAATTTGTTACCGGAGCTGGGAAATCTTCTGATTTGTTTTTGCTGTCATGAATTTTCCGAGCTTGACTGCGTTTGATAATAAAAAAAAACTTGTGTTTTTGTTCCTCTATCAGGTAAAAGTTTTTATTTGTCTTTTAAATTCCTTCACATTTATTTATTTATTTTTCTCGTTACTATGGAGACATCATTTATTTTGTTTTGAATTTGCGAGTATGTTCACAGGGCAAGTGATATTAGGCATTCCAAACAAATGAATTACCAGTGGGCAGGTTTGGTATATCTAAGGGTTGCGACATATGGTGTATTCTATCTACTTTACGTAAAATCATGAATAATAGATTACATTTAAATATTTTATGTCAAACACAATAAAAATAATATTTAAAAAACCCACCTATACATTTCTTCATAAATTGGCAGGCTTGGCGAGTACTACTTCGAATAAAAATAGCGTCCAAGTTGCAAGACTATGTCGCTACCCCCTTAAATATACAAGAATTTCCCACTGGCACCTATTGTTTGACAGGTCGTTGGAATGCCTAATTTCTTAAGTCCCTTTTTCAGCCGGCGTTTTCGGTTTTATTAAAACCGATTTCCAAAGCCTTCTAGATGTAAAATTTGAATAAAATTCCTTGAATTTCATACGGGGTTAACCAAAAGATTCTTTTTTCCAAAATTTTATGCACATTGACTATATTTACATAATTCACTTAATGTCCTTTCCAAGTTTCATGACCCTTTATTTAATAAAAAAGATATTTGCGATTAAACATTTACAAAATTTCAATTAACAAATTACTTTTAACTTATTATTACTTGTACCTATTATTATAATTCCTGATGGTAATTGTTCTTTTATTGTTGAATTTAATTTTTATTAAGGATTTATTTTGTTAAAAGTTTTTTGTTGTAACATTTTTCTTGATTTTAATTTTGAGGTTATATTAGTTTTTCTTTTTTACCTAGCTTATTAAGTTTATTGATTTTGATTTCTTTTAGTGTTTCAGTTTTGTCTGTTAGTCTGGTTTTTTGATTTTATTTTATAATTTATTTCTAATAATTCTTTTTTTTTGATAAAATTGCCCTTCGAAATTCCATATGGGATTTCCATGTGCATTGATTTTTCATAAAAATGTGTTTTCATTTGAGTTTATAATTGTTAATTATTTATCATAAGGATATTTCTGACTACTTATATTGATTTGTTTATTGAAAACTCTTAAATATTACTGGATTTATAGGTTTCGGTTAATGATATGAGATGCTATCGTTGTACTATAATACTATATTATATTATATAATTTCAGTTTACCTTCGTTAATATCATTATAATATATTATTGATTTTAAAATAAAAAAAGGTTTATTTTTATTTGTTTTCTTTTCGCAACATAATGAATTTTTCGAAACCAGATTCACAATGTTCAACATTATGCAACTGGTTGCGAAGAGTGGATAATTTTCACACGTGCTGCGATTACAAAAATGTCACCTTATATGTCAAAATTAGAAAAAAAAATTTTTGACTTAACTTTACTTATAATTTTTCTATGAAATATATACTTTCTGTGTCTTTGACAGTAAAATGGACATCGCTTTTTAAGACAAAGGTATTTCTGCACGATTGTTTACGCTAATGATTTAGATTTTGATATAGATTTTCAGATGTTAATAAGTTGTAGGCAGGAGTATTTACAAAACTAATGGGTGTATTTTCTGAAATTAAACTCATATTATTGACTAAATTTTATAATGTTTTCAATATCTTTAACCCTACAGCTTTTTTTTTCCCAATAAATTTAAAACGGAAAAATCCATTTATATTTTAAACGAATCAAAACTTTTAGGTAGATTAAACCGACACGTTCTTTGATGCGTTTACCTGACCTCTGAATGATTTTATCCCATGTCCCACGCATTCAATAATTGCACAATATGATTGAATCTCCGTAAATAATTTCTTAATGGTCCTCATTTCTCGGTTTTTTAGATTCTTTTAGAATCTTGCGAAATGCCCAGATGGATTTACATCAAACAGGTCAGTGTGTGTTCAGGTGTGGCTTATGGTTTGTGCAAAAATTTTGTTGGTCGTGCCCGTTTGGTTAGTTCTATGGATTAGTGGTTGGGGCTTTGGCAAAACTGAAAAAAAATAACACGCATATAAATAACGTTTCAGAGATGTTTTTTTAGAGAAATAAATGAGAATAGTTCCTAAAATATATAACACTACAATTTTTTTAATGTTATAGGTTTGGAAAATTGAATGTTGGCATGCAGTGATGAAAAATACTGACATCCGTATTCACAAGAATTTTTAAATAGTTATCTACGTATAAATCATTAAAGAAACATCAACGGCACTTCAGAGAAAAATTATAGTACGATGGCTAGTTTTTTCAATCACACTTTAGGTTCTTTTCTTCGCTGTTGGAGCACACGGAAAAAAAATTGTAGAACAAATTTCTACAATTGTAGATTTTTTCTCTACAATAAATAGTACATATAGGGACAAGGACAATTTGTAGTAAAAATTTCCAAATATTTGTGGAGAATGTATTGTAGAGTTATTATCTACAATATTTAGTAAAAGATCCAAATGCATCAGAAGAATTGTTCTACAAATTGTTATAATTATTGCTATTCATTGTATGAATTTATATTAAAAATGTATTGCGTTTTATGAAAATAAATACGAAAATTTTACACAATAAATAGTAAAAATTCATACAAATTGTAGTAATTTTTAATAAAATTTGTAGTAGTATTCCATAATTATTATAATTATAACCTAGAAAAAAATGTTCCTTAATAAAATATTCAATTTATTGTTTTAATATAAAAGATACAAATTCTTAATTACATTATGTAATAAATAACAGTAATAATAGCGCCCTCAGTCTCAGTTGGCTTTTCTGCACCTGAAAAATATGAAATAAAAATTAATACCAATTGAATTGTTCATACCCTTAAAACGGAGATATTTATCACCTTTACACTGATTTGGATATTAAATGACTAAGTCAGATAACTAACAAAAATGAGAAAGTAGGTATGTCACAATTAAGACAAAAAACATCATTGAACTTGGCACAAAATTCGATCGTTGGGCACAACATTCGATCGTTGGCCACAACTATTTTTTTAAAATAATCTACTAAGGTTATTTAAATTAGTTATCTAAAGGTAAATTATTCAGAAACAATAATAAATGTACTTACCATCAATAGAATTTATTATTAAAATTTTCTCAAACGCATCGGTGCTTATAATATAATAATGTGTTATAGGTACTCGTATATGTACCATGCTTTGTTATGTGAACATGGCGAAGGGCTACTGCTGTCTGGCCGTTTATGATCGACGTCAGAAAACGTTGGCCAATAGCAGAATTCTGTTTTGTTCACATGACTTAGAATTTCTACAATATTATAGAATATTTTTGAAGAAGGGATGTAAAGTATTACTATTTTTTGTAGAGAAAATTACTATTTTTTGTAGAGATAATTATTAATATTTGTACAAATTTTTACAGAAGTTAGTAGTAATAATTACGATAATTGTAATAAATTTCTACTTCTACAAACAATAGTAAAATATACTAAACATTGTGGACTTCTTTCCTATTGTTGTAGCATTTTATTCGACAATTCAAATTGCTACAATAATGAATAGTTTTTAACTATAAATTGTAGTAAAATTTTTTACAAATTGTTAAGTATTTTTCTACAAGTCTACTACTACAACATTGTAGTAAAATTTTCTAGTCACATTTTTTTCCGTGCAGTATCCACCAGTGTAAATTACACCACCTTATTTACCTGAGTTACTTCTCCTTGTTCCTTACACACATGTCGATTGTAATTCAGTCTGAACTTAATTTAAATTATCGGAAAAATTGAACGTGTCTGTTGGTGTAGTTCATTCCTACACCAGTGGGACGAACGAAAGAACCTTTTGAATCATTACTGTGATTAGAAATATTCAAATAAATTAGTTTATGTTTACTCAAATCCAATAAAAAAAATAAATATTCGTTAATATTATTCTAGAAAAACATGTAAAAAAAGTCAATATAATGGGAATAATAATTAACAAAAGATTAGGAAAATAATTCTTAAAATAAAATAAATATATCACAAAGTCATATATGTAACACAAAATACGAGCGAGACCATTTCTCTTCGGAAAACAACTATTCTTTTGGCGGCGCTGACGTCATGCGTAGAGTTAGTAGAGTTGGCGCCAAGTAAATATCATATGACAGACGTACGTTGCAGTGGTTTTTTGGTTTTTAACATTTTAAGCGAATATTTGTATTATATTGTAAAAAGTGTTCTTTGTGAGTGGTCATAGTTATAAACATTAAAAAATGAGGTATACAATGTACGGATGTAAAAGTACAATCAAAGCAAAGGATTTAAAAAGATGTTGTTGTTCACATTCTTCGACAGTAAGAGGTTAGTCAGAAGTGGCCCAAGGGTGGCTCTAGTTGTGGGTCCCAGGGGACCTTGCCTCTTCCTTGATTAACATTTTTACATTCTATGAGCCTTTTATTAGAAAAATGTACTAAAAATGGAATTGTTATAGGCAATGCTACCCACTCCTTTCCGAAAATTTGACGAAGACGCCCTTGCAGTGGCCTTGGGCCGTGCAGAGGAATTTAAAACAGAAAATTGTTATGTGTGCTCCAAGTACTTTTAACATTTCAATTATAAGAGGGACCTCAAAGTAAACCTTCACGTTAGTTCATTCGCAACTCAGGACTTCTTAACTGGGGACTCTACCCTTTTGAAAGCTGAAAATTTCGCATTATATGGCAATAGGGGAAATTATTTCTGTCGCAAAAAAATTAAATTTCGACATGATGAAAGAATTAAAAAACTGTCGCTGACTATGTCTTGGAAAAATACAGTTGCATTTTATTTTAATTTTGTATACACACCCACCATGTAGTAGTTATTTGTATTTGGTACATTTATTTTCATGCTTTGCATTAGTATGAAAAATATTTTTTAAAAACCTATTTTCATTATCTGACTTACACATAAATCTCATCTTTTTTATAAAATAAGTTGTTAAGTATATTCAATTGGGTAATATATTGCAGAAAAATGAGTCACCAGTTGCAAATCCTAATCAAGTTAATATTTCCTCTGTCCCCAAAATGCGAAATTTTTAGCCAGGGTCCTCAGGTGAGACGATCCGAGTTGCTCCTTCTCATTATCCAGGTTATAAAAACTATTCTTTAGAAGTCAATTGTTCTTCAAAATTAAAAACCTGCAAAATTTGTATAGCAAAACTAAATCATTAAAAAGAAAAAATGTTGCTTGAATACATATTTCTTTTATGTATGTATTTGCGTTTATTTTCCTTCATAGCTCTTTTCTCAACTATCTCACAATATATATCCATAATATTATTCTTTAATATTCATGAAATTTCGTACTTATTAGGAATCATCAACAAGTAATAGATATATGGATCTATTCTGTAACAATTCCTTTATATTTAACGGCCTTTAAAAATATTGGCGGCCTATAAAAATATGTTCGTATTCGTTAATTTACTTCTGTCATTACTTAAACAGATTTCTTTAAGATAGTCCTCTAATGTATTTTAAAGATCCCTTTAAATAATGACAGAAGTAAAGAAGAAAATATTTTTAAAGGCCGTTAAATATATAGGAATTGTTACAGAATAGACCCCATAGTCTGAATTCCAGTCTCTAATTAAATTAGCAAAGGCGTCAAATTCACTAGTATACATTAATGATGGTTACAAAAGCACAAGCAGTTAAATGGTAAAAATGGTAACGCCATCTGCACCTAGTAAGCAAAATCAAGAGGCTATTGTAGTACCCAGGTTAAACACTAGGTGGAACCAAAATCTAGGTGGGTAATTTTAAAAGGGAAAAATAATTCCAATTTAAATGTGACTAGATATTGAACAGTATTGACAATTTAATACTGTCTATAAACCCACTTTAATTATGATTATTAAATAGTTCATGTAGGTCGTCCAAAAGTATCCCAAAATTTGGTTTCTATCGAACTATAATATGAAATATAAACATTAGGTAGTACCCCAAACTTTAAAGTTCATTATTTATTTTAAGTTTAAGAAAAAATAACGTACAGATTAAATGCAGGTTATTGTGGACCAACTTTTCCAAAATTTGGTTTAGTTTTTATAAAAAAGACAATATACTCTTTAACGATTTTTTTTTTGTTTTTTGAAAAAAATTAATAGAATTTTAGAAATATGATTTCAGAAGAACACAGATTAAATTAATATGTGTGATATATGTGTGTTGGCATCGGATTCGAAGTCCATTTGCCACAGATTGTTTATGGTATTATTACAATATGTTATATAACTATTTTTGTTCTATACATAAATTGTACTAATAGGTCATATATGTAATAAATGTACCTAATCTATTACAAGTTTTGGGTCTTTTATTGGTCCTTTATAAACATAGGCTGTACAGAACAATAAAAAAAGTTTGGACAGGCCAAAAACCCTGTGTATTAAAGATTACATAGCCGTATCTTAAGATTATTTTCAATAAGTACCTATTTGCCAATTTTGTTTTATTTTAATTCCAAGAATTTCTTAAAGTAATCTAATTATAAGTAGATAAATACCTTCCCAACAAATTTTACCGAAAATGCGATTATAAGTTTTCCATTTAGTAAGGAGTTCCAAGTTGTGTATTCTTGACAGTTTACTAAATGTCGTTTAGTTGCAACTTGCAAGGTGCAGTGTGAATTCTAGTGTGATCATGGAAAATTTGGAAGGGCCGCATAAACGACAAAAAATCTGTCCTTTAACAGTTAATGAAAAAACATTAATATTTAATTGTTTTAAATCATTTACAGACAAATATTTATGTAAAAATGTTGATGACATAGTGGAATTAGTAGTACGCTTGGTGTTGGGAAATCTACGATTTACAGAGTTGTTAAAGAAGAGAAATGTGGCGAGTTTCAA
Organism: Psylliodes chrysocephalus; assembly: GCA_927349885.1. Taxonomy (NCBI): domain Eukaryota; kingdom Metazoa; phylum Arthropoda; class Insecta; order Coleoptera; family Chrysomelidae; genus Psylliodes; species Psylliodes chrysocephalus. Next base: position 29,303,451 of record OV651822.1, on the reverse strand, counting down.
ACAGCACATAAAGCTCCAGGAAAACCAAAATTTCAATTAGAAAATCTTTTGAAAGAAAGACTTCGAAGGAAAGTGCATGCGTTCTTCTTTAGAAAAGAATTTCCGACAGTAGACAAAGTTCTTGCCACGGTTCGAGATGATAAGGATTACCCTGAAATAAGTCGAAGCACACTATGGAAACTTTTAAAAGAAATAGGTTTTCTATGGAAAAAGAATTTCAGAAAGTCTATTTTAATAGAAAGAAGCGATAATGTAGTATGGAGAAGAAATTACCTAAGGTAGTGATGCTTCGAGACGAGAGATTCTCATCCCTCGTCTCGTCTTGTCTCGTCTCGTACGAGACGAGAGAGACATTTTCTCTCGAAAAAAGATTCGACACGAGACGAGAGAGTGTCATCTCTCGACGAGAATTTCTCGTTTCTCTCGAGCTCTCTCGAGTTCTCTCGCGCAATTAACTTTTTACTTCTTTAAAATTTTCAATTACTTATCGTAACTTAAATTTTAAAAATATCAGATTTCCAGATAGTCAAAAAGTTAACTATAAAATACCTATTCCATATACACAGTGAGTTTTAAGTATGGAACGCCTCAATTATCTCGAAAACTGCTTGCGCGATTTTTATTTATAGTGACCCGTCAAATGCGCCCCGAATAAAGCGCTCCGACAAAAGCGCCCAAGGCAAAAGCGCCATCCGAAATTTCTTTGTATAAAAAACTAACCAACGGACAGAATCGTTATAATTTCCATGCATTCAAATTTTTCGGAGGTTACTTTTGGAGATAAATTAGAAAGACAACAATTATTAAGTGTTTTTTCGAAAAACTGTCAAAGAAAAAGTAAAAGAAACGAACGTATACTATATTATTAACGTGCTTCAAAATGTTTTCATTTGATATCATACAAAAAAAAATTCTAACTTCCAACTGACTTCTAAGATAAAGTATTTATAGCAGGGGCAGAAGTTGGAAAGGCTTTTGCTAGTTCTCCCACTTCATACACATAACTTGATAGGTTTGCGACGGATCTAACCGAAGTGGACGCGATACATTGGTGTACAAAATTATTTTTTAGATGTTAATAACAATTTCGAGTAAATAGTTTAATAAACTGTGAATAGCTGTTGAAATTTTGTATGAATTATGATTTGGGTATTATAGTACATGTTTAATAATTATTTATAGTCCATAAATATATGCGATTGTCCAGATCTTATTCTATAAAACGACACTGGCAGGTAAACATTACTGCAAAATTCTCGAAGTCGTTCGACGTGGTTTGACGTTTACCCCCTCTCTACCTACCAAAAGCTTTTCCAACTTCTGCATCTGCTATACATTCTTAGTTAACGCCCAATTTGGGCCACTGATTACTTTAAATTTCAATTGTTTATGTCAAATACTGTCTAAATAAAACGATTGTGACAGACGAACAGGCAAAGAGATACCAAGATAATTTCCCTAAGTGTTTCTTATTGCCAATTTGGGTACTGATGAGACACATTACTTGAAAAATTATTTGTTATTGTCTTCAAAATTTTACAGTTTTTTCATGTTTCGTCCTAAGTATATCTTTTCCAAATTTAAATTTGATATATTTTTATCACGAGAGAAACGAGACGAGACAAGACGAGACGAGAGAATGGCTCTCTCGAGCGAGAGAAGTGCCTTCTCGTCGAGACGAGAGAACAGTTTTCTCTCGCCCTACGAGACGAGACAAGAGAGGCATCTCTCTCGTCTCGTCTCGCGGCATCACTAACCTAATAAGGACTATAAAAGAAATGAGAAACCAAAGAAGAAATATATTTTATTTAGATGAAACATGGATCAACGAGGGACATAAACCAAATAAATTTTGGCAAAATGAAACTGTTACAAGTCGAAGACAGGCTTTTTTAAATAATTTATCTACTAGTTTAAATCCACCATCAGGAAAGGGGCGCAGACTAATAATAGTACACATCGGTAGTTCAAACGGTTTTGTTAAAGGTGGATTATTGACTTTTGAATCTACTCGTACCGGTGGCTACCATGAGGACATGAATGCTGATGTCTTTAAAGAGTGGTTCGAACAAATTATAGATCTTCTTCCTCACAACTGTATAATAGTAATGGATAATGCAAGTTATCACTCGAGACTTATAGAAAAAATGCCCACAACCAAGTGGTTAAAAAAAGATTTACAGAATTGACTAAATTCAAAGAATATTAAGTTCCATCCCGGTTCTGTGAGAAAAGAACTGTATCATTTGTGTTCCCTTCATAAAGAGAAATTTAAAAAATATGAAATTGATGAAATTGGAAAAAATCGTGGGATGACGGTGATTAGATCACCACCATATAATTGCGAAGTAAACCCGATTGAACTGATATGGGCACAGATAAAGGGAGAAGTTTCAAGAAAAAATAATTCTTTTAAAATGAGTGATGTTAAACAGTTATTTTTGGAGGCTGTAAATAATGTGAAGCCTGAAAACTGGGAAAAGGCAGTAAATCATACGATTAAAGAAGAAGAGAAAATGTGGGAGTTGGACAATATTACTGATGAAATGATCGAGCCACTCATTGTAAATATTGGTTGCGACAGTTCATCTTCTGATTTCGATTCTGATTTGGATTTGTAGATAAGAAGTAGTTTTTACATTAAAATTATTATTTATGAACATAATGTTGTTTAAAAGTCAAAGTATAAACCCTTATACCTACATAACCCGTTTGACACAATGTTCTTAACATACCTTGTGGAAAATTAAAACATTTTAGAAAAAATTGCACTTTTTTACCTTCAAAAAATATTTTAACTGTCTACTAAAAGAAGTGATACGCCTATGGATTACGAACGCTTTATTATTTTAATACTCTCTCATACATAAAAATAGACTATAAAGTCACGTTAATTGTAGAATAGGTTCTAGAAGCAGAGAAATATACATTTCGAATATCCTTTGGGAGGATGGGATGTATTAAAAAGTAATGGTTTTTTAGATCTACTAACAAACTCATTATATAAAGTCGACCATTTGTCCCTGATATTCTTCTTTAGTTTACACAAGTTATCATTATTATTTGTAGGAGCTTTTGTGATATTTACATGCTTGTTTGGCAGCCTCATCTGCTATTTCATTTCCTACAATACCTGAGTGGCCTTTATGAACTGTATGGCATTTAATTGATTCTTTAATTCTAAATATGATTTCATTGTTATAATGTTTCAATAGGCAGAGCTTGTAATACCGATTTAGAATCATATAATATTATAACTTTCTGAATTGAATTGTTTTCAACCCATTCTAGTGCTTTTTGTATTGCTAAAGCTTTGGTCGTAAATATTGAGGATATATCTAAAATACGATATTTTGCAATATGATTTATTTGTGGTTGAAACAAAAATTCCGAAACCAGTACCGATTTTACTTTTGGATCTATCTGTGTATATATTTATATCATAGTCTATGAATCTATTTAGTATTTCTTTCAAGATGGTATTATTCAAAGATGGTATTTCGAAGTATGTAGGAAATATGATGTCCAGTTTAACAATTATTGTTTTAAATGTATTAAGAAATATCGGGTATTGTTCGTATTTAGTTATATGATTTACGAGATCACTGGTATCAACAAAGGCTTCAGCTAGAGGTGGCGCATTTTTTTTCTGTCAATATCTATTTGTACGGTTTTCTATAGTAATAGCTGAGATTTGATTTGTTATGAAATTATTATATGATATATATTTTACTTCTGCTTAATTTGCCAAGCATTGTCTGCGAAATGCTAACGGAAGCTCTTTTATCTTAGCTAGAATTGCAATACTAACAAATTAGTATTGGATGCAGATGCGTATAATGTGCACCATAAGAGAACGAATGTAGGACCTATAGAACATAAAGGATAAGTTCCATATGTTTGCTTGCATACAACTTTTAGAAGATTTATGCCTTTCTCACATTTTGATCTTAAGTATTGTATATGTTTGGTCCATAATAGTTTTTTGTCTAGGAAAATAACTAAATATTTATAATGTTCGACAACAGGGATAGAATATTCACCAATAGTAATATTATCTGGAAATCTTCTTCTGTCTTGAAAAGCACATAATGGAAAATTTTCTGGTGACATACTGAAACCTAATTCAAATAATTTTTAAGGCAATATAGTATATATCGCAAATCTCAGTAGCATTCTTTATATGTTTTATGACAGTCATATAAGCAGATATCGTCGGCGTATTGGATAATATTAATATTGTCATCAAATAAACCATGCAATTCGGCTGTGTGTATGTTGAAAAGTAACAGACTTAAAATATAGCCTTGTGGGAGACCATTATAGACTACTTAAGCATTTTTGTGTAAAGTATGTTTAAATCCACAACATCATAAACTTTTTAAATCTATAAAAAGACACATTAAGTATTCGTTTTTAGCAAAACATCTCTGTGTATCTGTCACTAAATGAGAGACTCCATCTAGTATTCCTTTCTCTCGTCGGAAGCCATATTGAAATGTCGGTAACAATAATTTGCTCTCTAAGAAATGTTCTAGGCTTAACTTTCTGTGTATTCTTGTTTCATCCACCAATTTTTAGAGGTCGTTAAGAATTATATAGAATTTTATAGGTAAACCCGTCTAGCCCGGGAGCTGTATTTCATGTATTTTTCAAAGTAAAATCCAATTCAGAGTAGCTAAAAGATTTCAACAAATAATCTGACAGATGATATGATAAACTTTAAAAATGGGGTATTACTAACAGAGTGCAGGGATATAATTTGTATTCGTTACAAAAGACAGACACTAAGGACTCCTTAATTTAACAATGACAAATTGAAAATTGTGGTAGACCACAAATCGAAAGCCGAAAGGTCAGAATTATCTGAAAATAAGTTTTTAAATAAATTTGAAAATTTGGAAAAAAATCTCAAAAAAACTCTTACGATTTCAGGTTTCTTCTCAAATCAACAAATGGATGTTGTCTGGCTAGAACTACCATCTAAAATTTCCGTTAGGAATCTCGACAGACGATGTCTTCCTAGCCTCATGGTAAGGGCACACGTCCGGGAAGCATATTCGTATCAAGCGTGCAGTATCGCAGGCTCGTCTTTTCCGAGTACCGCCGAATACATCGACGTATCCAGAGCGCGAGAACGCATTATGCTAGATGTATCCAACGTTCGAAATTGCAATTATTAATTTTTGGCATTTGTCACTTGTCATGGTCACTTGTTTTTGTATCGTGCAACTAAGATGGAGAATTTTTATTTGCGGCCAGATTTTCCCAAAGTTATATAAAATGACACAGTAAGACTTAAAATCACATTACAATCAAAAAAAATATGCCGAAAAGGAAAAAAGATATCCGTTCAACCAACATCAGTTTCAAGAAGAAAGGTTGTGGACGTAGAAAAGTGCAAAGTGGACGAAAAGTTTCTTTTTTAGTTAAAAAGAAGGTGAAAGCACCCCACAATTTACTCCTGTGCGTGGAGAAAAATATACCTTTAGGAGAAAATAAGTTTTTAAAATAAGCAAATTGTGTATTTTCTTAAAAAAAAAACATTAAAATTACTTTGTTTATACTTGTAATAAAACTTTAAGGTGAATGTGTTTTGGATTATATGCCACATAAATTTAAAAATATTACTTAGGGGGCGCATATCTTGTCAATATGTTGCGATATCGAACGCTGAGTACCACGCGAAAAGTCTGAACAATGCGTTCCCGCGCGCTGTATACCTGAACGGATTCGAGGGAACTCGGAAAAGGTGAGCCTGCGATACTGGACGCTTGATACGAATATGCGTCCGTGAAACGTGCTGATATGGGTTCGACTCCCGCCAACTTTTTTTTTTCAAATCTACAAATATCTGTTCTCACATTTGAGGTCCGGGGTGGTCTTAATAATTCTTAAGGGGATTTTTGAGATTTGTTTCCGAATTTTCAAATTTAGTTATTCATAAATTCTTTAGTAATTTTGTATAATCCACTATTTTAGTACTTTAAATCTCATTAATTTTTTTTTATTTATTTAATTTATCTTTTTTTTAACACTTAAAGGGACATTTTATACTCTGTTATAGGAGTTGTCCTCCTTTTTACGGTGGTATGATACAAATTAGTGCGCTGTGAAATCTGCATCCCGTGGAGAATGGTAGAGATAAAGTCGTTACTTTTAGTTATCGAACATTTAATTGTGGTTAGTAAATTGTTGTGTTCTTTTTTTTTTAATTGCTTACCTTTTCCAATTATTGACTGAAAATACTATACCTACTATCTTGTGGGTGCATATATGGACACCTATTTGTTTTATTTCTGAATAATAAAAAAAAATAAATAAATAAAAATAACTAATTTTTATTTGTGTGATTTTATTCTCTTCATTTTTATTACATTTTTTTTAATTACTTTTAGATTTAAATATATGTAACTCAAATTATGAAATTCTATTTTTTAGCAATCAGGTAGTCTATTAGTTAGAAGTCTATTGTTATTGCATAATTTAATACGAGCTTCGCATCATTTGTCTCAGTTAACGATTGGATTTTCTTGCGTATGTACAAAAAGCCTCCGCTGCGTAGTCTTTGTACTGCTTTTAACAAAAGATAAGATAAAACGAAAATTCATTTGTTATAGAGAAACAATGAATCGTAGTCGCCACGCTTTTGTGTCCACGTGTCTTGCGGTTAAGATTACGTGTCAGTGGGAATAATGGTTTGTCGAAAGAAATTCGTTTATTGGTGTACATCGGCAAACGTTGATGAGTTCTTAATATAGCTAGTTTTCTTTACTATAACAGAGAATGTCTAACGGATTAAGTTAATCATAATATATCATTAAAATCCTCTTCTGGAGCAACTTTTTCTAGTGCTGCAATACAGTCCTACTCATTTCTAAATTCTTTATAATTGATAAAATTAGATAATTATTCAAATGTTTGACACATGATTCTATTAAAATAATTGGGGAGTTACTACTTTGTATACGAAATTGAATTGCTATGTGTTTTCATTTAAGGACATTAAATTACTATGTGTTATGTTATCAGATAAAGAAATTAAATTACTATGTATTATCAGATAAGGAAATAAAATTACATGTCACAAATTTCTTAAATCTAAAAGTGTTTAAAACGTTTAGGTTTGCATTATAGCCGTAGAAAAAAAAGTATTGTATTAATCTCGAATGACAAATTAAACCAAAACGAGTTTATTTTTCTTTTTATTGTTTAACAATTAGCATTATATTCAAATATAAATAAAAATTGTGTTCACCTAATAAATAATAATTTATAGTTATTTTCAAATTCCAGCGAGAACAATGCGGCAGGTAAAATGCAGATTAGCCATTGGTTGCAGGCAACAGTACCTCAACGGCCAAAAGGCCAGTTGTCAGCCCTTAGAAAATAGACAGGATGATGCATAAAATTTTAAAAGAAAAAGGCACATGTTCGCTGACCAAGGGTTGCTTGATCGGACAGGTTGCAGGCGTAGGTATAGAAATTAGGAACATTATTTCACATTTCACATTGATGAGGGTCTACAAATTAATGTGCGTATAGTCGGAATGTTATATTGAGATTGTAATTTATTTTCACCCTTAAGTATGGATGGCATTGGCAAGTGGAAGATTCTAAAATGGATTTTTAGGGGTGCGCGAATTTCACTTTGTTATAAAAAATTAACAGGTGGTTGCTGATCAAGCGTAGGTACAATAGATAATTTTTTAAGCATCACAATATGAGTTTTTATAGAAAGGTGTTATGTTAAGCTATAATGCCCGGCTTGATTAAGTTAACTATCATTTTTAATTTTCAAACAAGCGTACTACACAACAAAAATATACGTTTCAATATTTTTTAATAATTTGATACTTTTTTATGAATAATATACAGGGTTTTCAAAAACACTTGTATCACACGTGATCTGGTAAAATAATAAATTGAATAGAAACGGCTGTTTTTAGAGACTTTTATGAAACTTGTGTCAGTGATGTAAAAATATATCAGTAACATTATTTTGGAGTTATTGATAAGGTTATTCACTGATTTAATTAATTAAAAAACACAAGCCTTACAATTACTCACGATCTTACCCAGAAAGAAAGAGAGGAAAACAAAATATTAAGGAAAAGCTTTCAATATTGCAGAAGTACATCTACAGAAAAAAGTTATATAAAAGAAAACAAACTATATGTAGGAAGTAGACAACACAGGATAGAAAAATTAAAAGAAAACGATTATATTCGCAAAAAAACAACAAAGAAATCTGAAGAAGCTGGTAATAAAAAAGAAGAGGATAAGACAACAGAAGGCGAAGTCTTAATAAAGCAGAATAATAAAGTATCCACTGGACAATTTGTAAGAGAAAAATATTAGACATACAACTCGAATTCCGATATTTTAAAATAAATTATTGTTGAATCAAGCCATCACACTAATACATTTTATATCTTTGTTATATTAGTTGTTGGTGGAAGAATAAGTTTTTGGAATGGGTTACCCCAACCTAAAACTTGAACTACGTCATTTTTTTGGATTAGTTTTATTTTTATAATTGTAATATTCTACGTAAACAATAAAGTAGTTTATTTTTATCACTATTATTATTATTATTATTATTATTATTATTAATTATCTGGATTTTATCTGTTAATGTATTTCTTGTTTTTGTTTTCATTTTACTCCTTTACGGACAATTTAAATCTATTATAAAACGCCCTAAAATTTTTATAAAATCGATTGCTTTTATTTTTAAGTGAACATACTATTAAATTCTTGATTTTAATTGGTAATTATTATAAATTAAGTTTTTATAAATCACTACATTCATTAATAATTTTATCTTCAAAGATTGGAATGAATCAATACGCAATTTTTAAATAAATTCAATTGAAACCTACGATATAGATACATCAGAGATTATAAATGTTATAATTTCAAATATAACATAATTTTTAATGACAGTTGCTATAATCAATATGACGGGTTAGGGCATATATAAAAGCCGATTTTAAATTTGAATATTTCACTGTACATAATATGTTTAATAAGATTAAGGCTATTAATATTAGGATATTTGTAGACAATAAAGAAACTATTTTAATTACTGCATTCTATAGGTCCCCAAATATCAATGAACAAGAATTTAACACTGGCTTGTCTAATTTTTTAAATCAACTTCAAAATAGGACAGACGACAATTGTATTTTTTGGGTGATATAAATAACGATCTTTTGATTATTAATAAAAAAAAAAGAAAATTGATATTACTTTTCAAGGCATATCATGGGATTCTGTATTTAATTCAATGAATGCAGACACTGTAACCGATAATTTTATAAAAATACTAAAAAATGGTATTGGTGAGAGTACAGAAAAACGTAAAAATGATAAAATGGCACCTTTTGTAACTAATAATTTATTAAAAGCAATCAATGAAAAAAATAATATTTATAGAGAAGTTTAAAAACAACCCCTTAATGAATAATTGTTTAAAAACTATAAAATATAAGAATTAAAACTCGTGCTATGATAAAAAATCCAAATTTAATTTCTACAGTAAAAAAATCAATGGTAACAGAAATAGTTCAATAAATCTTTGAGAAGAAATAAGTAAAACATACTATAAAAAAACTTAAGGAAGCAAGTTCAGGGGAAATATTAACTTAAATTATTGATATAGCTAATTAATTTAATAATACTTTCGTCGACACTGGAAAAACTGGCAAATTCCATAAAACAAGATCCAAACTTCAGCTCTAAAAGACATACTTTGTTAAATTCATTTGTTTTCGAGCTCATCGATATATCTGAAATAAAACTATCTTTTAGTGAACTAAAAAATAAAAAAGGGGTCGGTTTAGATAATTTGAAGGCTAAAGTAAATAAAAAAATGACACCTTATATAACTGAACCTCTCGACTACATATTAAACAAAAGTATAGTCGATAGCATTTACCCAAACGCCTTTATTTAGTTGTTACTCCATTATATAAAAAAGATGTTACTGAGCCCTCTAATTATTGAGCGATATCATTAATAACAAATCTATCCAAAAATTAAAAAAAAAAGATTAGATATATATCTAAATAAAAATATAATCCTATCCAATAATCAGTATGGTTTTAGAAAACAAATATTTTATTAATTTTACCAATTAAATCTTACAAATTATTTACCTAATGGCTTTTGATGAATTTAATAACCAAATAAACTAACATAACTAAATATGGCAAGAAATCAAAACAAAGTATATGTCATATTCATGAACCCAATAAGAAAATAAATTCATCAACAGGAGGCACGGTTGGTCGTTAGCTTGGTACCAGGCAAAGGATGCTTGCGCAAGATGGTATGCAAAAATTTTGAGATCTTAATTTCTATCTTTACAGAAACAGTGAAATAAAAAAATCATGTGCAAATCCGCACCTATATATAAACATCAACGTTTAATTTTGAAAAACAAACATTTAACACTCTCCAAGTTGGAAAAAGTTACCTGCTTAATTCAGTTAAGATCAAATTATTAATAAGAAAAATATTAAACCATGAAATTTTATAATTAAATATAAATCATAAAACAAAATAGAAAGAAAATGTAACAAATACACAAAAAAATATTAATAACACACAAAAGATTATTTACTAAAACTCCCAGATTAGAAGAGGTTAATTTACTTAATCTAATCTCTGCCTTTTATGGGTCTTAAGAGTCTGCTTAACTTATGGTTAAGTCTTGTTTTATTATAAAGAAGAACTCTAATAATTGAAATGATGAACGTAGCCCTTATGTCCCGATATATGTATGGTCAATACCCAAGCCAAGACAGTGCTTAAATAACAAAATTTTGAAATAATACTTAAATTATTAAATATGTTGGTAATACATAAGTTATTAATAGAAAAAATCTAGAACATTCATGGGCTTTGAATATGCGTATACAATACAAATTTATAGGCTAGCGCCGTTAGACAGAAGTTTAGTCACCGAAAATGAGCCGCTGATCTCTGCGTAGTAAATTTAAATGTTATATATTAGGCGTTTCAACCGATCTTCAGCTCAGTGTGGCGAGTTGAAGAACTGCTCGTAAGAGATAGGTTCCACTGAATCCATCCACATTGTCGTCGATGTCGGCGTCGGTTATATGTTCATACAATTGCATACAATAGTTTGGAATTAAGAGCATCACACTTTTTTTTCTTTCAAGCCATTTGTTTTTCTGATATCTATTCCAGCACAGGGCCGACTAGAGGGGGGGGGGGTAGCCGGGACTAATTCCCGGGACCCGGGCTTAAATGGGGGCCCGGTAGCGCTGTAAGGGGGCCCGATAACAGCATTTTCTGTTCTGCATGAGAAATTCGACACAAGATGAGAGTAGGAAGTTAAGTTTCGTTTTTTTTTTAAGAAGAAGAAGTAATTGAAGTAGGGAGAATAGTTTTTTGTTTTATAGGGCCCGATCTAGAGAATTGTCCTGGGGCCCGGCCTGGCTCTCAGCGGCCCTGTTCCAGCATATGCATTGTCTTCAAAATTGGTCTATGAGAAACACTGAAAATGGTTTTCTTTATCAAGAAGTATTTTTATGTTTAGCGAATTCGGCTATGTGTCGGCAATAAACACTCCTACAAGAATACATAAAGATAGGTATAAGTTGCATTGATCACATATTTATTAAAAATAAATACAATCAGTTTGATACAATTATTCCTGTTACTATAGAAACTGACATAACTGACCATTTCACAACATTATGTTAAATAATATTTTTAGAAAATAAAAAAATATCTGATCAACCAAACAATACATTTTTCCAACAAATTGATCATTCAAAGCTCATTGACACTGTTAAAGCTGTAGATTGGAATCAAGTATACTTCATACATGATCTTGAAGCTGCAACAAATACATTTATAAATATTTTAAAAGATAGCATCCAAAAATGTACAAGATACACTAAAATTAAAAATATATATAGAAAAAGATCAAACTGGGTAACCAAGTCCTTAATAAAAACGATAAACAAAAAAATGAAATGTACAAAAAACTAAAAAATAACCCTGGAAACGAAAACATCAAAAATGAGTATATCGAAATTAAAAACAATGTTAAAAAACAAATTAAAAAAACTAAATTAAAATATTACAAACAACAAATAGAGAAAGAAATAATTCCAAATTAATGTGGAAAACAATAAACGAAGTCCTTACAAACCCAGAACCGGCTAAACTGATAAATATTGAAAATGAAAACGTAGAAACGTTGAAAAAAAATTGGCACAAAAAATTGAAGTTGACAAAAATTATCAGGAATCTAGAAAGATAAACAATCATCAAATTTTTCTCTTACCTACAAATCCACGCGAAATAAAATTACTTATTTCAGAATTAAAAAATAAAAATCTGATGTGTCCAACACATGACTTTCCTATCTAGTTAACCTATTGCAGCATCTCTAAAAATGTTTAGAGGATAAACTAAATATATACATTTTCTACATACATCTACCTCGAAACATTTTTCTATAGATATTCATTGAAAACGAAAATATTGAAAAATTTAAATTTAGCACTTTTCCTCCAATTTTTCCATTACGGTCCATTTTAAAAAAGTCATTTAAAAACAAAAATTATAGAGATCGATATCGCAAACAACTTTTAGTTTAACAATTTTCTTAAAAATCAGAATTTTGCACATTTTGTCAAATTTCTCGAATACGGACCATTTCAGGAAAATTTGACATAGAACAAAAATTATAGATAATAATAAGTAATAATAATAGTAAGTAACTTTTATTTGAAGAATTTTCTTCTCCAAACGTAAATAACGAATATATTCCATAAAATATAAAAATGACCACCAATAAAGTACCCCCCAAATGTTCAGAATCTAATCAGTTCACCTCAGGTCGAAATAAAACTTAAGTTTAAAATTTAATGTTTTTTCCTTTATCCGTTTTTGAGTTTTCTTCAAAATTCGAAATTTACACATTTTCTCAAATATCTCGAATACGGTCCATTTCAGAAAAATTATGTATAGGATAAAAATTATAGAGAATTATGTTACAAACAACTTTTATTTGAATAATTTTTATAAAAAATTATTTTTTTACATTTTGTCAAATTTCTCGAATACGGACCATTTTAGGAAAATTTTGCATAAAACAAAAATTATAGATAATTATATTAGAAGTAACTTTTATTTAAAGAATTTTCTTCTCCAAATGTAAATAACAGATATATTCCATAAAATATAAAAATGACCACCTATAAAGTACCCCCCCAGATGTTCCGACTCTGCCCAAAATCTAATCAGCTCATTGGACGCTGAAACAAAGCTTAAGTTTAAAATTTGATGTTTTTCTGTGTATCGGTTCATGAGTTATGCGTTATACAGACACACACACAGACACAGACACACACACACACACACACACACACACACACACACACACACACACACACACACACACACACACACACACACACACACACACACACACACACACACACACACACACACACACACACACACACACACACACACACACACACACACACACACACACACACACACACACACACACACACACACACACACACACACACACACACACACACACACACACACACACACACACACACACACACACACACACACACACACACACACACACACACACACACACACACACACACACACACACACACACACACACACACACACACACACACACACACACACACACACACACACACACACACACACACACACACACACACACACACACACACACACACACACACACACACACACACACACACACACACACACACACACACACACACACACACACACACACACACACACACACACACACACACACACACACACACACACACACACACACACACACACACACACACACACACACACACACACACACACACACACACACACAGACACACACACACAGACACAGACACAGAAGACACAGACACAGACACACACACAGACACAGACACAGACACAGACACAGACACAGACACAGACACAGACACAGACACAGACACAGACACAGACACAGACACAGACACAGACACAGACACAGACACAGACACAGACACAGACACAGACACAGACACAGACACAGACACAGACACAGACACAGACACAGACACAGACACAGACACAGACACAGACACAGACACAGACACAGACACAGACACAGACACAGACACAGACACAGACACAGACACAGACACAGACACAGACACACAGACACAGACACAGACACAGACACAGACACAGACACAGACACAGACACAGACACAGACACAGACACAGACACAGACACAGACACAGACACAGACACAGACACAGACACAGACACAGACACAGACACAGACACAGACACAGACACAGACACAGACACAGACACAGACACAGACACAGACACAGACACAGACACAGACACAGACACAGACACAGACACAGACACAGACACAGACACAGACACAGACACAGACACAGACACAGACACAGACACAGACACAGACACAGACACAGACACAGACACAGACACAGACACAGACACAGACACAGACACAGACACAGACACAGACACAGACACAGACACAGACACAGACACAGACACAGACACAGACACAGACACAGACACAGACACAGACACAGACACAGACACAGACACAGACACAGACACAGACACAGACACAGACACAGACACAGACACAGACACAGACACAGACACAGACACAGACACAGACACAGACACAGACACAGACACAGACACAGACACAGACACAGACACAGACACAGACACAGACACAGACACAGACACAGACACAGACACAGACACAGACACAGACACAGACACAGACACAGACACAGACACAGACACAGACACAGACACAGACACAGACACAGACACAGACACAGACACAGACACAGACACAGACACAGACACAGACACAGACACAGACACAGACACAGACACAGACACAGACACAGACACAGACACAGACACAGACACAGACACAGACACAGACACAGACACAGACACAGACACAGACACAGACACAGACACAGACACAGACACAGACACAGACACAGACACAGACACAGACACAGACACAGACACAGACACAGACACAGACACAGACACAGACACAGACACAGACACAGACACAGACACAGACACAGACACAGACACAGACACAGACACAGACACAGACACAGACACAGACACAGACACAGACACAGACACAGACACAGACACAGACACAGACACAGACACAGACACAGACACAGACACAGACACAGACACAGACACAGACACAGACACAGACACAGACACAGACACAGACACAGACACAGACACAGACACAGACACAGACACAGACACAGACACAGACACAGACACAGACACAGACACAGACACAGACACAGACACAGACACAGACACAGACACAGACACAGACACAGACACAGACACAGACACAGACACAGACACAGACACAGACACAGACACAGACACAGACACAGACACAGACACAGACACAGACACAGACACAGACACAGACACAGACACAGACACAGACACAGACACAGACACAGACACAGACACAGACACAGACACAGACACAGACACAGACACAGACACAGACACAGACACAGACACAGACACAGACACAGACACAGACACAGACACAGACACAGACACAGACACAGACACAGACACAGACACAGACACAGACACAGACACAGACACAGACACAGACACAGACACAGACACAGACACAGACACAGACACAGACACAGACACAGACACAGACACAGACACAGACACAGACACAGACACAGACACAGACACAGACACAGACACAGACACAGACACAGACACAGACACAGACACAGACACAGACACAGACACAGACACAGACACAGACACAGACACAGACACAGACACAGACACAGACACAGACACAGACACAGACACAGACACAGACACAGACACAGACACAGACACAGACACAGACACAGACACAGACACAGACACAGACACAGACACAGACACAGACACAGACACAGACACAGACACAGACACAGACACAGACACAGACACAGACACAGACACAGACACAGACACAGACACAGACACAGACACAGACACAGACACAGACACAGACACAGACACAGACACAGACACAGACACAGACACAGACACAGACACAGACACAGACACAGACACAGACACAGACACAGACACAGACACAGACACAGACACAGACACAGACACAGACACAGACACAGACACAGACACAGACACAGACACAGACACAGACACAGACACAGACACAGACACAGACACAGACACAGACACAGACACAGACACAGACACAGACACAGACACAGACACAGACACAGACACAGACACAGACACAGACACAGACACAGACACAGACACAGACACAGACACAGACACAGACACAGACACAGACACAGACACAGACACAGACACAGACACAGACACAGACACAGACACAGACACAGACACAGACACAGACACAGACACAGACACAGACACAGACACAGACACAGACACAGACACAGACACAGACACAGACACAGACACAGACACAGACACAGACACAGACACAGACACAGACACAGACACAGACACAGACACAGACACAGACACAGACACAGACACAGACACAGACACAGACACAGACACAGACACAGACACAGACACAGACACAGACACAGACACAGACACAGACACAGACACAGACACAGACACAGACACAGACACAGACACAGACACAGACACAGACACAGACACAGACACAGACACAGACACAGACACAGACACAGACACAGACACAGACACAGACACAGACACAGACACAGACACAGACACAGACACAGACACAGACACAGACACAGACACAGACACAGACACAGACACAGACACAGACACAGACACAGACACAGACACAGACACAGACACAGACACAGACACAGACACAGACACAGACACAGACACAGACACAGACACAGACACAGACACAGACACAGACACAGACACAGACACAGACACAGACACAGACACAGACACAGACACAGACACAGACACAGACACAGACACAGACACAGACACAGACACAGACACAGACACAGACACAGACACAGACACAGACACAGACACAGACACAGACACAGACACAGACACAGACACAGACACAGACACAGACACAGACACAGACACAGACACAGACACAGACACAGACACAGACACAGACACAGACACAGACACAGACACAGACACAGACACAGACACAGACACAGACACAGACACAGACACAGACACAGACACAGACACAGACACAGACACAGACACAGACACAGACACAGACACAGACACAGACACAGACACAGACACAGACACAGACACAGACACAGACACAGACACAGACACAGACACAGACACAGACACAGACACAGACACAGACACAGACACAGACACAGACACAGACACAGACACAGACACAGACACAGACACAGACACAGACACAGACACAGACACAGACACAGACACAGACACAGACACAGACACAGACACAGACACAGACACAGACACAGACACAGACACAGACACAGACACAGACACAGACACAGACACAGACACAGACACAGACACAGACACAGACACAGACACAGACACAGACACAGACACAGACACAGACACAGACACAGACACAGACACAGACACAGACACAGACACAGACACAGACACAGACACAGACACAGACACAGACACAGACACAGACACAGACACAGACACACACAGACACAGACACAGACACAGACACAGACACAGACACAGACACAGACACAGACACAGACACAGACACAGACACAGACACAGACACAGACACAGACACAGACACAGACACAGACACAGACACAGACACAGACACAGACACAGACACAGACACAGACACAGACACAGACACAGACACAGACACAGACACAGACACAGACACAGACACAGACACAGACACAGACACAGACACAGACACAGACACAGACACAGACACAGACACAGACACAGACACAGACACAGACACAGACACAGACACAGACACAGACACAGACACAGACACAGACACAGACACAGACACAGACACAGACACAGACACAGACACAGACACAGACACAGACACAGACACAGACACAGACACAGACACAGACACAGACACAGACACAGACACAGACACAGACACAGACACAGACACAGACACAGACACAGACACAGACACAGACACAGACACAGACACAGACACAGACACAGACACAGACACAGACACAGACACAGACACAGACACAGACACAGACACAGACACAGACACAGACACAGACACAGACACAGACACAGACACAGACACAGACACAGACACAGACACAGACACAGACACAGACACAGACACAGACACAGACACAGACACAGACACAGACACAGACACAGACACAGACACAGACACAGACACAGACACAGACACAGACACAGACACAGACACAGACACAGACACAGACACAGACACAGACACAGACACAGACACAGACACAGACACAGACACAGACACAGACACAGACACAGACACAGACACAGACACAGACACAGACACAGACACAGACACAGACACAGACACAGACACAGACACAGACACAGACACAGACACAGACACAGACACAGACACAGACACAGACACAGACACAGACACAGACACAGACACAGACACAGACACAGACACAGACACAGACACAGACACAGACACAGACACAGACACAGACACAGACACAGACACAGACACAGACACAGACACAGACACAGACACAGACACAGACACAGACACAGACACAGACACAGACACAGACACAGACACAGACACAGACACAGACACAGACACAGACACAGACACAGACACAGACACAGACACAGACACAGACACAGACACAGACACAGACACAGACACAGACACAGACACAGACACAGACACAGACACAGACACAGACACAGACACAGACACAGACACAGACACAGACACAGACACAGACACAGACACAGACACAGACACAGACACAGACACAGACACAGACACAGACACAGACACAGACACAGACACAGACACAGACACAGACACAGACACAGACACAGACACAGACACAGACACAGACACAGACACAGACACAGACACAGACACAGACACAGACACAGACACAGACACAGACACAGACACAGACACAGACACAGACACAGACACAGACACAGACACAGACACAGACACAGACACAGACACAGACACAGACACAGACACAGACACAGACACAGACACAGACACAGACACAGACACAGACACAGACACAGACACAGACACAGACACAGACACAGACACAGACACAGACACAGACACAGACACAGACACAGACACAGACACAGACACAGACACAGACACAGACACAGACACAGACACAGACACAGACACAGACACAGACACAGACACAGACACAGACACAGACACAGACACAGACACAGACACAGACACAGACACAGACACAGACACAGACACAGACACAGACACAGACACAGACACAGACACAGACACAGACACAGACACAGACACAGACACAGACACAGACACAGACACAGACACAGACACAGACACAGACACAGACACAGACACAGACACAGACACAGACACAGACACAGACACAGACACACAGACACAGACACAGACACAGACACAGACACAGACACAGACACAGACACAGACACAGACACAGACACAGACACAGACA
The DNA here is from genome assembly GCA_927349885.1 of Psylliodes chrysocephalus. Lineage (NCBI taxonomy): Eukaryota > Metazoa > Arthropoda > Insecta > Coleoptera > Chrysomelidae > Psylliodes > Psylliodes chrysocephalus. The sequence goes on along the minus strand of OV651822.1, from coordinate 29,283,591 downwards.
CAGACACAGACACAGACACAGACACAGACACAGACACAGACACAGACACAGACACAGACACAGACACAGACACAGACACAGACACAGACACAGACACAGACACAGACACAGACACAGACACAGACACAGACACAGACACAGACACAGACACAGACACAGACACAGACACAGACACAGACACAGACACAGACACAGACACAGACACAGACACAGACACAGACACAGACACAGACACAGACACAGACACAGACACAGACACAGACACAGACACAGACACAGACACAGACACAGACACAGACACAGACACAGACACAGACACAGACACAGACACAGACACAGACACAGACACAGACACAGACACAGACACAGACACAGACACAGACACAGACACAGACACAGACACAGACACAGACACAGACACAGACACAGACACAGACACAGACACAGACACAGACACAGACACAGACACAGACACAGACACAGACACAGACACAGACACAGACACAGACACAGACACAGACACAGACACAGACACAGACACAGACACAGACACAGACACAGACACAGACACAGACACAGACACAGACACAGACACAGACACAGACACAGACACAGACACAGACACAGACACAGACACAGACACAGACACAGACACAGACACAGACACAGACACAGACACAGACACAGACACAGACACAGACACAGACACAGACACAGACACAGACACAGACACAGACACAGACACAGACACAGACACAGACACAGACACAGACACAGACACAGACACAGACACAGACACAGACACAGACACAGACACAGACAGACACAGACACAGACACAGACACAGACACAGACACAGACACAGACACAGACACAGACACAGACACAGACACAGACACAGACACAGACACAGACACAGACACAGACACAGACACAGACACAGACACAGACACAGACACAGACACAGACACAGACACAGACACAGACACAGACACAGACACAGACACAGACACAGACACAGACACAGACACAGACACAGACACAGACACAGACACAGACACAGACACAGACACAGACACAGACACAGACACAGACACAGACACAGACACAGACACAGACACAGACACAGACACAGACACAGACACAGACACAGACACAGACACAGACACAGACACAGACACAGACACAGACACAGACACAGACACAGACACAGACACAGACACAGACACAGACACAGACACAGACACAGACACAGACACAGACACATACACATACACATACACATACACATACACATACACATACACAGACACAGACACAGACACAGACACAGACACATACACAGACACAGACACAGACACAGACACAGACACAGACACAGACACAGACACAGACACAGACACAGACACAGACACAGACACAGACACAGACACAGACACAGACACAGACACAGACACAGACACAGACACAGACACAGACACAGACACAGACACAGACACAGACACAGACACAGACACAGACACAGACACAGACACAGACACAGACACAGACACAGACACAGACACAGACACAGACACAGACACAGACACAGACACAGACACAGACACAGACACAGACACAGACACAGACACAGACACAGACACAGACACAGACACAGACACAGACACAGACACAGACACAGACACAGACACAGACACAGACACAGACACAGACACAGACACAGACACAGACACAGACACAGACACAGACACAGACACAGACACAGACACAGACACAGACACAGACACAGACACAGACACAGACACAGACACAGACACAGACACAGACACAGACACAGACACAGACACAGACACAGACACAGACACAGACACAGACACAGACACAGACACAGACACAGACACAGACACAGACACAGACACAGACACAGACACAGACACAGACACAGACACAGACACAGACACAGACACAGACACAGACACAGACACAGACACAGACACAGACACAGACACAGACACAGACACAGACACAGACACAGACACAGACACAGACACAGACACAGACACAGACACAGACACAGACACAGACACAGACACAGACACAGACACAGACACAGACACAGACACAGACACAGACACAGACACAGACACAGACACAGACACAGACACAGACACAGACACAGACACAGACACAGACACAGACACAGACACAGACACAGACACAGACACAGACACAGACACAGACACAGACACAGACACAGACACAGACACAGACACAGACACAGACACAGACACAGACACAGACACAGACACAGACACAGACACAGACACAGACACAGACACAGACACAGACACAGACACAGACACAGACACAGACACAGACACAGACACAGACACAGACACAGACACACACACACACACACACACACACACACACACACACACACACACACACACACACACACACACACACACACACACACACACACACACACAGACACACACACACACATACACACACACCACACACACACACACACACATCATCGCGAAAATAGTCAAAACGGATTCAGGGGACCTCAAAACGTAAAAATCCGTCGAAAACTCGAGGTCGAAAAAAATCATGATTCCTATACTTTCCTTATATCTGTATACAGATAGGAAAGTAAAAAATCACCAGGAGAAGATGGCCTAAAATCAGAAACATTAAAATCTATATCAGAATACATAGCAGATCCTTTAGCATTCTTAAAATGCTTCTAACTGGAATATTTCCTTCTGCCTTTAAAGTATCAGTCGTTACACCAGTTTTTAAAAACGGAAAGAAAAGTGACATGAATAATTATAGACCTATCTCTTTAATTTCCAATCTCGCGAAAATTGTTGAAAAACTAATAAAAACCAGACTAACCAATTTTCTAAATAAAGATAAAATATTATCAGATAATCAATTTGGATTTAAAGAAAAAACGAGTACACAAGACGATATTAAATATTTAACAACTACCATATATGATGCTCTAGATAAGGGAAGACCATCGCTAGGCGTGTTCATTGACTTAACCAAGGCATTTGACACGGTTGATCATACACTTCTTCTAACAACGTTGGAAGATAGGGGTGAGAGGTACTACACATAATCAATTCAAAAGTTATCTAATCGATAGGAAACAAAAAGTAAAAGTAAATAAACATATTAGTAAAGAGGAAACAGTTATATGTGGTGTCTCTCAAGGCACAGTATTAGGACCAATACTTTTCATAATTTATTTAAACAATCTATTTTTATTGGAAGAGGAAAATAAAAGAATAAGCTTCGCCGATGATACGGTAATATTTTATAATGACGATAATTGGTTTAGTCTTAAAAACAAAGCTGAAAAGCACTTATTAAAACTTAAAACTTGGTTTGATAGTAGATTACTTTCGATTAATTTTAAAAAAACTTTAAACCTACCGTTTGCTTATCATCAATCATCTCTTCCAACATTTAAACTAACCATCCAGAAAACAATAAAAATACCCCCTTCAAATCAAATAAAATATCTAGGAAAATATTAGTCTGAAATTGGAAGTAAAGAAATTTGAAAAAAAAAAAAATACTAATTTAAGTTGCCACAGGTGTTACAAACTATTCTTTTTTTAATATTTGAATGTTCTTTTCAGGCAAAATGTTTGCACTTATCGCATTTTCTGTCGGAAGATCGACTGCAAATTTTACATCGGCCACGTTTCCTGGGATTTTCAGTTGGCTCTGCATCTTAAGAATCGTCTGAACATTTTGGTAGTACAGTTCATCAAATTTCTAGAGGTGTTCGACGCCCAGACAGAGAACGCGCTACGTGTGACTAAGATAGCTATTGTACAGTCTGCTAGACAAGTTATTTTAAATAGTTTTTAATATTTTTAGGTAATTAAATTTTAAAAGTGTGGAATAGTTTAGGGATTAAATTGGTCTGATTGGACTTTCTTAGAACGTTTTTAAAAGCAGCTAAAGATAGTATGTAGAATTGAAAATAATTATTATGCCACAAAAGGTGTTTTGGAATTCCTTCAAAATTTTGAAATTGAGTCAGAAAATATAAATTTTATAGGATAGCGGAAAATACCTATAATTTTTTTGTAGGCCTTTGTAAATCGTGGAAATAGTTTATATTTTATTTCTACCTTATTAAGGAAAATGGTACCTATTATTAATAACGGTTGTTTCTGAAACATTACTAAAATTTTCGAAATTTTGTTTTTCTACAAAATAATAAACTATACTATTTAGAAAAAAATTTATTTCTCTTATAATTTTATAAAAAATAACACGGGAATATTTACATTTCTTGATCTATTAAACAAAACGATAAATTATCTCGACGAATGACACAATGTTCTAGTACGGAAGCTAGCTTTACATTTTTGTTGGTGGTTTCATGGGTTTCATATCAATTTTTTGTAATTGTAGTTTACACGTACATATACCTCTTAACACTTGTTTGCTTTATTAAAAAAGTGTGTTGTTGTGATTTACGTCGAAATAAGTCAAAAACAACTTGAAACCCCATATAAAATCAAAAAGGAGAAACGGAAAAAAATTGAGCCTGTAAATGAACACAACTCAGAAACAAAAATAGCTATCTAATAATAAAAAAATAAAATTTGATTCTTGTGCAGCTTCATCTATATCATTAACTGTTTTTGGTTTTTTAATGGTTTTTCTTGGTGATGAAAATTCCGATATCTCACGGTTATCGATTCTTTTTTTCTCTCCAGAAATGCGGACGACAGTGTTTTTAGATACTCCTGTGGCTGCAGCAACACGATCATTTACATTTTTAAATGGTATTGAAGGTGAATTAAAGTTTCCTTCTCTTCTCATAGACTCTATAACATTGGCTATTATTTCGCGAGATTGACTGTTAATCACGCGGCCTCTTAATTTGCTATTAAACTCCATACTTAGGTTCTATTAAACTGTAATGCGCAAAAAACACAAACGAAAATAAAAGAAATGTTTTAGCGAAATTTACATCTGACATTTACGTCTGAATGAAATAGTGAAATACTTGATGCGCAGAGTGTACTTCCATTGCGTAAATCCGTCGGGATGCCTGTCAGTAGTGCTTTCTCTGTCTAGCCGTCGAAAGCCTCTAGAAATTTGATAAACTGTAACATATCTATGGCTGTTTAAAAATGTCTATGTAAACCTTGACGCAATCGGGATTGTATAATGGGCGTATAAAAAAATATTCTTCGTTATGTTTGTCAATAAATTTAAATATGTAACTTGAGGCCACCGCTTTGTCTTACGACTGCATGTATATTCTTTGACCATTTTATCCAAACTATCTACTGCACCTTTGTGTTTATTATAGTCCAAAATAATTTGGAGCTTGTAGGCTGTTTCTTCACCGGACACATTTAGGTCAGAATGTTGCGTGCTTAGCAGCAAAAGGCTCCTATTTTTTTTTGGTGGTATATAGGAAACTAAAATGGCATCTTCAGTATACAAAATTTCACTTGAATGTTCCGCTCGGTTTTTGTCAAGGATAAATTGTTTGGGCACCTCTTTACGATTTTTTATAATTATCCTTGTAAGAGTTTTGGATTGTTGTAGAAGTTCCTTTGACAACAGCTGCGAGGTAAAAAATTTGTCCATGGTTTCACCATATCCAGATCCCAATCCATTTACTAAATCCAAAACGACACGATTACCTAAGAGAAAAAAAAATAGCACTATTTATGAGGTCGGTATCGATAATTATTACTTTGCTCTTTTTGTGGTTTGTTATTTATCATTCCTTTATATACTTGTAGATTCCATCAATACGAATTAGTCGAATCACACAAATTCCAAATTTGTATGCCATATTTATCTGGCTTTGATTTCATGTAGGCCCTAGATGAACATCTTCCATGAAAAAGCACAAGTTGTTTGTCGATACAAACATCAGACTTAGGAGTATAGGACTTCTTACAGTTTGAGGAAAAAAGGTCATGTATCTCTCGTATTGAAGCTAACTTGTTCGAAGTCAGCAATAAGTAATAATCCGATAAAGGCATAGAGCTCTTCTTTATTGATGGAGTTCCAGCTATCGCCTAAAATTGATTTTGAGTAATTATTAGTTTCGCGAATGAAAACATCTATAATTTTATCGAAAAACAGTTTGAAAGCTTCTGCATTAATTGTTAAATTTGAGCTGTAACTAGTTCTACCGGGCCTTTTAGTAAGGTTGTTCCTTGTTAAACGTTTGGACCTTTTAGGTTCCTGTTTATTCCACAATGTGCCATCTTTTACCAAAATATTTTTTCTTCGGTTTGTATCGTCGTCACTATCTTCTTCGATGTTTGTTGAACTGTTTTCAGCATTTTAAGCATCCTCTAACAATACATCCCTGTTTTCTGATATTACTTCATCTTCTATATCATCATAAAAATTACTTGCATTAGCTATCTGCTCTAACTCAACCGTGGTAAGATAATTGCGGGCCATATTTCATACACAAAACACTAAGAAATTATATATCGCCAGTAAATAAAGAAAATAACTAACTGCATATCCTAACGTCCCAATAACTGTACGCATAGATATGGTCTAAAAATAGATTTTTATTATGCGAAGTGAATTATTCGGAATTCCACATATAGACAACATTTACCTAATATAAAGTTAAAATATTTTTTTATTCGTAAAATATTGGAAATTTTATTACAAAATATGAGGATACTAAGCATGATAATATAGTCAAATAAAAAAATAATCAGTCAAAATTTAAAAATATTTTTGAAAATATTGGAAAAAACATACATTGGGGTCAAAATTGACCTCCCTTGGTCATCCGAAGGTTAATACACTATTTACCTGTCAAAAACTTAGGATTTCGTTCTCCTATCAAATAGCTTTTGTCATCAGAAGAATTCTTTGAGATATGCTAAAACTATCACAAAAATATTCGTTTTCCTATTTTTGATACTTCACACTCACTTTCACAGAGAACCGAATATCGAACTGTCACCAACTCTTCTCTATTATGCAGAAAACAATCAAGCTCATTGGCTAACAAATAACTATAGGTACCAGAATGTGGCCTAGATCTTTTTTGCAGTAAAGGTTACGGTTTCTTAATCCAATATTATGCGAAAGTCTAAACATCTCAAATTTGTGGGTTGCTTCCTTTCCGTAGAAAGCCGTCCAATTAGACATCAAAAAAGACAAACGGTCCTCATATAAGAAACCAACAATACCATGCTATAATAATATTGACTAGTACTAGGCTAACGGGAAGACGACAACACAGTGCGTGCCGGTCTCCTATTATAAATACATTGCCTATGTCTAGCCATACTTTATGCTCAGTGTGTCCCGAACTACAGACAGTTCGATGAAAGATGTGTACAGCTTTTTTATGACAATACAAGACTGTTTATAAGACACTTGGTATTCAGGTATAGTTGAAATATCACTCATCTCTTTTTATGATTAAGTCACAACGAATTACACTTAAATTAAACGTATTTTTTTACAATACGTTTTCACATAGGAAATTTTCTTGTTTGGTATGTTATACTTAATTTAATTTTTTTTATTAAAGTAATAGAAAATGCCCTGTTGTGTAAAATAATATTCAACCCCCTTTTTTATTTATTAAATCAACAAAATTTATATTCTTTTAAAAATTTTTTGAGTTATTTTACGAAAATATATTTTTCTTTTAAACATAGTTGAAATTATTAAAAACATTTATAATATAATTTAGTAATCAATTTTAATTAAAATGCATTATTGTAATACTATCATTTTAGATTTTAGGTACAATTATAATTTTTTTTAAATTGTTACCGTGAATCTTTTTAATAAACAAAAAGATATGAATCAACTTTTCAACCATAAACTCTTTGTAATCATTATATTTGAATAAATAAATACCATAAATAATAATAAAAAGTCTAATAGAGAGAAGAATGGATGAAGGAGAAAACTCAGATTATCATTTATATATCTAAGAGCGACGTTTGACTCAATAGAAAAGAACATAATATAGAAAGAAATTAGAGAACATAAAAACCATAACTGAAAAGGGAAAAAAGTGAAAGAGATGGATGGAAAAACTGACTTACATCTGACGCCTGAAAAAACAAAATAAAGGTGAGAAATAAAATAACATGCAACTATTAACATCATGTTAGTGAGGCTATATTGATGTGGGAGATACATTGTATTGAAATATTTATTTCAGTGTTATATTTTCCTGTATAATATTCAACATCATACTAACCTTATATAAATTCAATATTCAGTATTCGTTCAGTTAAGCATCGGTTTTGGTGGATATTTCTGTGTAATCCCTTTTTGCATATAAGCATATAAGTAGGAAATGATTGACAGATGAAAAGATGTAATTTGATAGTGAGTTGGAAACTTCTCCCTCAACGGTCAACGCTTATATTGAAAACCATCATCGTCCATAATCTTGGACGTAATGGACTGTATTTAAATGGCATCTCATTTGCGTAATATTCTCCGCTTTTTGTACGTTATTACGCCATACAGGGTGAAGAAAATAATTTTTCATATTAGCAAAAAATCCTCATATTATTTCTGTTTAAAATTATTTGTAACTATAGAATGTGCTTTATGACGTAAAAATTACTATAATTAACAAGAAATTTGTTTAGTAAGACATAATTTAATTTAGAATTATTAATTTTATATTATAATATCTAGGTTGAGAAGTGAACTATTTAAACTATTTTTTTTTTACTACTAAGACTGATATATTAATATATTTGATTTGATTACATTTTGATATTATTCATTTTCCACTCATTTTTTAATATTTTAAAATGTTAAGTAGCCTTCGAGTTCAATCAGCTAATAAAATGAAAGGAATGAAATGCAATTTAAATGCAATTTTACAGGAAATCGACGCTATCTAAAAGTTATAGAAAAAACGTGAGAATAAAACTGGAAAATGGGTGAAATTTTTAGTGACGGTCATTTAGAGATGGAATTGCGTACCCTGTCTGTACTTAGAAAGGCAGTTATTAGAACAATTAGTAATTTGTTGCATGATAGTGTAAAAAAAGGAAGCTGAGAAAATATGAAAAACTGTTTGATTGGCATATACCAAAAATCGAATCATGCAATAAAAGAAAACATTGACGTTTCAAAGTTTTTCTTCAGACTCGCAACATTTTTGAAACAGAAAAACAGTGGCTATAAACCCAAAAATCGAGTATGGGTAAAAGAAGAAATCGACAATAGAATTGAAAATCCTGATAAATATCAATTAGAAACATTGACATTTCAAAGTTTTTCTTCAGACGCACATTTCTGAAACAGAGAAACAGTGGCTATAAACTCAAAAAATCAAGTATATGTAAAAGAAGAAATCGAAAAATTTATAATTGAAAATCCTGATAATTATCTACCAAAAATTTTACATTTCTTTATTTATTTTGTGATTTACTAGCACTATATTCTAGGCTATTATGGTAATTGAGGCGGCTGGTGCTTGCAGAACAGAAGAACTATGCCATATGGTTCTTAATGAATTAGACATCCGAGATGGTGTTATTGTAATAAATATTATTCCTAATTCATAGGATGGACACAATATATTAATGTTGTTAAAAAATACTTATCTGACAGGCCAACTGACATTAGAACAGTTTTTATTTCATACGATAGACGTAAACACATTAAACAAAATATTGGGAAACAATAAAAAATAACAGGAGATGTAGCTATTCATTGATAAAATTTAATAATTATGATGACAACATTAATTCGACAGTCAATACGCTCTAGTTGTAGGTGCAGAGTGAAGAGACCATGGAGGAAGGATAATTAAGAGTTGCAAATTCCACACAGAAATTTTACAACATGTTTGCCATCAGCGACATATAGGATAGTTTTGTGCAACTTATACTCAGTCGGTAATATAGAAAGCTCTAATGCTATTTTGGTTTGAAAATTTTATTCGACAAAATATTTAACCCGCATTTCATGCGTGGTAAAAAATGCTAATAAAAATGTAAAATTTTGTGTTAAATAATTTTAGAGGTGTAAAATAAATAAAACAAAATTGTTATAAATAAATATTATTTGTAGAATCTTCATTGGTTACAACAATAAACATAATGTTACGCAGCACCCTGCAGTAGCCTGCGGCTATCATAGGAAACGTACAGATAGAAAAAGAAGTGGAATGTTACTCATCGCTCTACAATGTGCTGCGGTCATCATAAGTAAAAGTACAAGTAAAAGAATATTCCAGAAATGTCCAGAAATGTCATTACCCATCAAGAACTTTCTAGATGACAGGTCGAGAAGGTTCGAAAAGGTCAAGAAAGCTATATAAGTCGACGACCTGACGTCAGAGGGGAGTTTTATGATAGACGTTAAACGTTAATGTTATCAATTGAGGTTATTGTATCAGTTGTATAATTGTTGTTAAAGTTTAGTTAAAATAAATTGCGATACCAAAAACCAGCGTAACATTGGGGACGGCGGTGGGATACAAAGTAAAAGTTCATGGTAAATACTAGATCCACTGAGTACGAAACAGGCATGGATACTTCAGGCCCATTAGCATGGTTTTTGAAGAAGGAAGAGGAAAAGGAAAGGCGTAGGAAGGAAGAAGAGGAGGAAAAGGAAAGGCGAGAAGAGGAGAAGGAAAGACGCAGGATGGATGAAGAAAAAGAGAAGGACGAGAGGCGTAGAAAAACTGAGGTAGAAATTATAAACGCTTTGCTACAAATCCAGGAAACCTTTAAGTAAGAGGTTGGTCAGCTTAAAATTAGAGTAGATTTGTTAGAGCAACAACAAGATAATTTAAAAACTAATTTAGAACAGCAGCAAGAGCATTTAAAAACTAAATTAGAACAACGAGATAATTTAAAACAACAGGAAATGGCTAGAGTAGAGTTGGAAAGAAAAATTAGAGCCGAAATGGCTGAGTTAGAAAAAAGAATGTACAGCTAAGCTTCAGTAAATAGCATTAAAGCTGCAAACACTACTACCTCGTCTTCATCCATAACCGAACCAAGCCGCATTCGAATCCCAGTTTCACAAAACTATACTAGCAAGACCCGGAAACCACCCACGTTTGACGGTCAGACAACATGGGAATCATATCGACTCCAATTTGAAGCTACAGCTAGAGTCAATGGATGGACCGAGAAAGAGATGGCGGGCTTCATTAATAGTGTCACTGCGAGGTCAGGCAGCAACCGTTTTACAGTTACTTTCTCAAGAGGAATCCAGTTATTCATCTCTCGTCCAAACTTTGGAAACAAGATATGGCCAGCAGCATTTGCAACGGGTATTCCAAAGCCAGCTAAAGGTTCGTAGTCAGAAACATAATAAGAGTCTACAGGAATTCGAAGCTGATATAAGAAGGTTGATTCATCTGGCCTATCCACGGGTGCCGAAAGATTTCCAAGAACAACTCGGAATACAAGCACTCATTGATGGACTACAAGATGCGGAAATGAGGGGAGTTTTATGATAGACGTTAAACGTTAATGTTATCAAGTGAGGTTATTGTATCAGTTGTATAATTGTTGTTAAAGTTTAGTTAAAATAAATTGCGATGCCAAAAACCAGTGTAACAATAATATATATTTTCTGAATAAACAACTATTTTAAATAACACAAAACAATCAAAATTTTTCTTTAATCGTGCGAAATAAAACCAGAGTTGCATCCAAAAATCCTGCTAAAACAAAAAAAAAAACAATCTTTGAAAGCGACAAACTTCTTAAAACACATGATTTTGATTGTATGTGACTCATTACTTTTGCATTTGCAGCGATTAAACTAATTTTTAATTTACTACTTCTAATTTTTATTATAAAGGCCTAATTAAGATTTTCTGTAATGAAAATACTTTAGATTTATCAAGATTAAAAAGCTTGGTTAATACATATAATTAAATTCTCATATCTAGAATAATTATTATCAAAATGAATATCTGAATTAAGGCTTTGTTAAGGATTTCAATATTTGGGGATAACACAATTACGAATACGTATAATAATCCTTTTTTTCAATTATCAATAAAATAAAAATGTTAGTTCTAAAACAGTGTAAATGGGCCAGAACAACTTACTATTACAATCAAATATATGCATTTATAAGACATAGACATGTTAAAGTACGAAAATAAGTTTACTTACAGTAAATTATTCCTAAATTTATGCCTAAAACTGTATTAAATAAAAGTAAAACTCACTTATAATTGCTTATATCGACAGCCACATTGTTATTGTATTTTGTATCATTTGGGTTTCGGCTATCGAATCGACTCGAGCGTTAACGAGATTTGGATTTTGTTATCCAAAGTTAGATTTACATTGTACAAACAATTGAATACATTCTTATTTTTTTCAATTTTTGGATAGATAAATAAAAAAAATGTGAAAATATTACTTTTGGCATGCTACTAACATATTTTTATTGAGATATTCTGTAATTATTTTATTTTGAAACATGTCTTAAATATGGCTAATTGTTCAATTTACTAATTTTTTTTAAATGCGTTTATTATATCATGTATTATTTTAGCATAAAACTTCATACAAATATTTCTATACAATAATACCAACATGTTAGCCAATTATACATATACAGGTTGTCCCATTATTGCCTAATTGATCGATAGCTGTTTTATTATTGAAAATACGAAGACATTTTTAATATAAATGTTGTGTAATCATATTTAACAATTATTCTTTAATATACACGGTGGTCCATAAACGAGGTGTTGACCAAACTTGGGTACATTTTTTTTTAAAACAAAACACCGTGTAGGTAGTTACACAATTTTAAATCTTTATTAGTTTGCTATGTTGTATATAGAGTGTGCCAAAAGACGAGGATACGAGTTTCTCAATTATTTAAATATAATACCCTTTGTGTTATAGCACTAATTCATAATTTATTACTTTAATATTAACTTTTTTTTGAAATTTGAAATTTGTAAATTGAATTATTTTATTTGAAGAAGTATAAAAATCAATAGTTGTAGTTTTGTAACTGACCAAAGTTTGTAAAGCCAATAATAAGAATTAGAAAATTGCTAGTTTTTATAATAAAACCATCAAGATCTTGGGTTATAGAAAATGCCAAACAAAATAAAAAAATGACGGGACACCCTGTATATGTAAAATAGGCTTATATGTCGGTTGTCGGTATTGTTTGATAGATAAATTCATAACGAATTTAACGCTAAAATAATATAACTTAAACTTAAAATGAACAATATTTATTACTTGTTTTAAAAAGCATTATAAAAAGAACCAGTTCTGTCATCCCTATTCGTTAGATGCGTATCTTATAAACCTGTAGTTTAAACAATTTTGAAATAAATGCTAACCTACCTAAATTATGATAATTTTATAGAGGGGTCTGTATCATTCTATAATTTCACAAAAAAAAATTAATTGCTTGCCAAACCCGTAATATTTTTGAAAAATATTATAGCGTTAAATATAGTATTACTAGATCATTCTAAAAATAAAATAAAATACAGGATGTTCTATTTAAAAAATATACATTTTTATTTTTCAGACAGAAACGTAAAGTCCTGTAAATCCAAAAATATGCCTTCTTCAAATCCATATAAATTTTTTTTTTTTGTAGGTGTATCTGCATATAATAAAAATTGAGTTATATAACAATTATACATTACCTTGTATTATATTTGAAAATTTTCACGTAATTTATCACTCTTTATAGCATTCATTTAATAATTGTTTAACGTTATTAAGACTTTTTTTTCGTACGTTTTTTTTTTTCGTTGTACACTTTGGAATCGTATGTAAGGCGCTGAAAGCATACGGTTGGTAATTGTTTAAAGTGCATCGATTATTTTGCGACATATTTTAGCATATACAAATATTTTAAAAACTTCCGAAATGTATGCAATTTTTTTGCGCATATTTACCCAATACTTTCACATAGTTTACTTGCATACATTAAATTATTTTTCCTTGTAATTACAAAAAAAAATTTCATGTTTAAAACATTAAAGAAAAGAATCTATTAATCGAAAATAATCGATTAATTTAAAAGAATCGATTAATCGAAAGTAATGGATTGATCAAAAAGAATCGATTATTTCGGAATAGATATTTCAAGAAGAATCGATTATTGGAAAAGAATTAATTAATCAAATAATCAAAAAGAATCGAATAATCAAAAATATTCAATTAATCGAAAAGAATCAATTAATCGAAAATAATCGATAAATCGTAAAAAAATTTTAAGTAATCGATTAATTGAAAATAATTGATTATTTATTCTGATAATCGCCCGGCCTTAACGTTTTTAGCAATAACTTTTAGTAACAAAATTATTTAAATAGGAACTGTTATTTGAGTAATTAAATTTTTTTTATTAATTTACTAAAATCTACCAGAAAAACTGTCTACTAAAACTAGTCAAAAAAGGCGAAAATCTACCAAAAAAGAAGAAATCTACTAAACGACTGACCTTGGCCAAGCACAACAACGAATCGTTGGACCAAGCGTAGTTAACTGTCGTACATAATCTACGTGCGATGCAGAAAGTGATGCTTAAAATAGCGTGGTTTCAAGCAGGCACACGGTTTGTTTCACGAATCTGTTGACCTCTCTTTTTAACTACATGCATTCGCGGAAACCTCTTGCGTTCAACATATTGCACCGACAGACGCGATTAGCCAGAGCGCAGTGGGATACCAAAAAAGCAGAGGTTAACATAATAAATACCTATATTAAAATTTTATTTATATTTTTAAGTTATTTATGTGATTTTAAAATAAAGTATTTTTATGAATTTTAACTGGATGTTCACTGCATAAATGAACCAATGGAGAAACCGACTCTGGTTTGAAGCCTAAGACAGAATATCACTTACGTGTATCCTACAACTATCACAATATTCAATCAAAATAAAATGGATGAAATAAAGGAGCCAAAAGCAAAATTTAAGGATATTTTTAATATAAAATTGTTTTTATATGCGCGACACTAGGAATACTTCGCATTGATATGTGTCTCGAGAATATTTGAGAGATTTACATTTGTGCAACGATAACCCAGCACTCTACAGATACATTTAAGAAAAAAAGTGGGAAACATTCCCACTTAAAAATTACTAGAAATTTATTAAAACAGAAGCCGGATATTTTCATAGATTTAATACAGAAATTCCTTTTAAAAAATTATCAAAATTAATACTTTCGAAGGTAAATCTATCTATCTATACTATTTTGTAGGGTTGTTAAATATTAAAAATCTAAAACGTTCAATAATTAAACTAGAATGCACAGTATATTCAACAAAAATTAAAAAGTCTCTTTAAATATTAAATACAAATATGATTAATAATAAAACTTTTATAATGTTATACTTCAGATGATCTGGATTGACAGTAACCATCGTGCTTCTTTATACTTACTATTTCAATGCAATGCATGCGACGAGCAATAAAAATAAACTGACCCTCATGCAAATAAATACTGTCAATATCACAAAAGAACTAAATGACATATGCATAATGCGCCGATGGTCATTTTTGTATTTTTGTGAAAGTACGTAAATTGGCAAGCCGTACACAAATATTTTCCTGAGAGGTATTAATATTAAATATTATTTGCTCATAATAATATGTGGTCTAATATAATCTTATTATTTTTTAATAATAATCATAAACGCTGAAAACATTCTTGTTAAAATTACGCTAGCTTGATGTTGCCCAAGCAGAATTTGAGATGTAGATGATAGATTTCGTTGTCATAATAATGTGTCACAAATTAAAAAATTGAGATATATTCAAATTGTTTATTTTTAATAACTAATGGGTGTTAATATTTATAAATGGTAATTTTGTAAAAATGAAAACTAGCTAAAATGAATGTAAAATCAATCCAAGTTATGGTTTAAATTTAAGGTATAAAAACCAAATGTCATGCTTTTTTATCATATTTTTTGTTCCTATCTATTTATGCACAAAAGTGGAAAATATACTTAAAAAAAGCCAAATGTACAAATTTCAAAAACAATATTTTAATAACTATTTAGAAGGCCATACTGATAAAATTACCTACTTACAAGATACCTATTAAAACTGTAATAACTAAATCATTTTCTATTTTTTCCGCGTTAGACGATTAATTAAACCATCAAAAGCCATATTTTTAAGTTTTAAATGCTTATTGTTTATAAAATCAAAATAATTTTAAACTTAAAAAATGATTAAAAGGACCTGAAACAAATGGAAACAATAAATTTTCCAAGTCACAAAATAATACGAGCGACTGTGTCCCTTCGGAAAACAACTACTTTTTTTGAGTAATACCGCAACAGGTATTAAATTATATTCAAAGGAAAACAGCAGATATAGAAAATAATTTTCAACACTCCAACCCTTACTAAGGAGAATTTTATTCCTGGACTGGTTACGTCCTTATTAGGACTTGTCAGCAAGCATTAGAAAGTCTTGGTTTCAATTTCTAATTGAACCTGCAGAAGCGTTAAATTCACTCGCCTACATGGATTGACTCTATTATTACATTATTTATTTTTATGTTTATATAGATGCATGTTTATGTATTAATTTTTGAAGTTTTCAAATTATTATTCGCTTAGTGAAAAGTCATTGTAAGGAAAACAAAAGCGAAACTGACCCAAGCTGCACTTTGGCGTAAAAAATGCACATATACATTTAACTTTTTATTATATTCAAAATAGAAATACAATGAGCAACCTAAGTTGCTGTGTTGTAAATTGTAAAAATACAATATAAATACACAGTACCGAATTTGTAACTCTAATCAGAGTTGCTATGGAAGTGACACAGCTGTCAAACTTGTTTTAAACAAACACTAACTTGTTATCTGTCAGATTATACAACACTGTCTGTGAACAAGATGCTTACAACAGAAGAAAAACATTTTTCTACGATTACTATCGAAAGTAAGCTTTTGAACATTTAAATCTAATTGGAAAGTTGACGTTTTCCATGATTTGTCATAGTTTGACATTATTGCCGCATATAGCGGAAAGTTACTCATTGCACACGCCTATTTTCATTAGAAAATTTCATTAGAATGGTTGTTATTATAAAGCTAATCGGTATTTAAAAAAAATGTAGACTACTCTGAATCTTTTAGTTGAACATTTATCGAATACTCAAACTCATTTTCCTTAATATTTAAATGATAATTAAAATATTAAAAATAAATTACCCTGTTTTTAAGACTCATATTTAATATGTTTTGTTGGTGCATAGCCTAACGCGTTTGTCTTTGATCTGATGGTCGTGAGTTCAAACCTCACCAGTTATTATTTATTTTTTTTTTAATTTTATTTTTTGTTTGTAAAATTAAATAAAACCTAAAACATTAAGTTGCAATTTAAATATTCTAACCGATGATCTCGTAAGTTATTTTTAAGATGTAGGTACTTACTAACAAATATTTTTTATACTAATCATAAAATTAATCTTGGCGTAAGCAGGCAACACAATATACACAACATACTTTTCGTTTCCTAGTCAAGTTAGCCGTGTCTATCAAATTAACGCATTAAGATTTTAATTCGGCAAAATAAAACTATATACTTTTAATATCGTGTGATCGTAGAAAAAATCTTGTGTGTAATTCGAGCGGAAAGCTATTTGCCGCTTACAATAAAAGGCAACTTTTTATCTTAAGTGTCAAAGTAGCACTTTCGACTCTTAATACACAAATAGCTATTTTATCTTATTTTATCTCATACGAGTTGGGAAGAAGAAATGGACCCAGCATTACGTAGCCTCCAAGACCGTCTTAAGCTATGCGTCCAACAGAATGGTGACATATATTTGGCTATTATAATAGACACTAACTTTGTCATTTTCGTTAAATCTGTTAATATTTATAGGTGAACAATATATATAACAGGGTGTACCAATAAAAATTCCCAGGCCAGATATTTTGGTAAGTAATAGAGATATTTTAATTCTGTAAAAGACAGTATATAGAGCGCTAAGAGAGCTTCAATTTTAGATACAAAATAAATTTTAAATAGGTCAATATGTAGATGGCGCTGCGCTCAATATTTTTTGTTTGATGGGAGGCTCTTATAAATAGCATCTTGTAAAAAATACATTTTTATAAACGAATTCGGTAAATCTAGCCATTTTTGATATACAGAGTGGGTCACTCCAAAGTGCAAGGGAGGGGGTTGACACATGACAGATGTCTGTATTGCAAAAATGTTTTTCATTTGGAATAAAAATCGACCTGTTTTTGAATTTTCTTAAAATCCAATGATTAATATTGAAAAACAGGATGAAACAGTTTTGAGTGACCCACTCTGTATATCAAAAATGGCTAGATTTATCGAATTAGATCATAAAGCAGAATCTGCCTAAAAATGCATTTTTCACAAGATGCGCTACATAAGAAAGATCCTTCCATAAAAAAAAATTATTGAGCGCAGCGCCATCTATATATTGACCTATTTAAAATTAATTTGTATCTAAAACTAAAGCTCTCTTAGTGCTCTGTGAGATGGCTTTTGCAGAATTAAAATATCTCTATTACTTACCAAAATACCCGGCCTGGGAATTTTTATTGGTCGTTAAAAATTAAAAATTTTTCGACGCCTTAAAAAAACTTTCCTTTTGATGAAAAAATACGCGAATTTTTTTTTATTTTTAAACAACAAAAATACACGTACCGCAAGCCGATTTAAGTTTATTTTTTCATAGAATCGTAATTTTTTTAAATATTTCTTAAAGTAGACGTATTTGAGACAAAATCTGAAAATTTTTATTTTATGAAGTCAGTGAGTTTATTATTGAAAATATCTCTATAAATAAGAACTTTATGAAAAAATCAAACGAGACTTTTTTTGTAGAGAATTTTATTTCTGACATTATTAACCTATTCTTCAATGACAACCATTAAGATAGAATAAATAGGAGATGCTTTGAATTACAATTTTACGTCATATTTCAAACTCGAGATAGTCGAGCTGGTCGGTTTTGGTGAGAATAAATGCCATTTTTTTTTAAGTAGCTTCATTTAAATTATATAAAATTATTTTCATTCCGTCAGTCTTCAAACATAAAATTATTGACTTCAAATAAATCAAAGTACGACTCAAGTCAATAATAGTGTTTATGTCGTCTCTACTTTACTATATTTCGATGATGACAACTCATTAGACCTAGGCAACTTCTCATACATTTTCTCGTAAATACTGTTGCCTGTCTATGTTTTTTTTTTCGTGTTATCGGCATCAACTGCTAAGGTTATTAGCCTTGTGTTCTGTGTAGGCTTTGTTACTATTTCCCCGCGCTACTTTAGGAACAGCACTGTTAATTAGAACCCAACAGTGAATGGTTTTAATTATTTTTTTATTAATTATATTGTTACGCAGGTTTTTGGTATCACAATTTATTTCAACTCAACTTTACAATAACTCAATTCAACTTTAACAATAACGGTACAACTGATAACATTAACATGTAACGTCTATCATAAAACTGACGTCAGGTCGTCGCCTTATATAGCTTGCCTCGACCTTCTACAACCTTCTCGAACAATCTGGACTGTTTTTTGACAAGGAATGATATTTCTAGACATTTCGGGAATATTCTGTTCTTCATTTACTCGTACCTTTACTTATGACGACCGCAATACACTGTAGAGGAATGAGTAACATTCCACTTCTTTTTCTCTGTACGTTTCCTATGATAGCCGCAGGCTAAAGCAATAAAAGTACATAATAATAAATTAATCTTTTCACTTGTTTTACAAATCCATATATTTTTAATAAAACCAACATACCTATATATTTTTTAATTACGAATTTTATTAAAAATTATTTGGTCAGTATACGAAAATATCATCCGTTAGTTCATACATTAGCGTATTAAATAATTATATATAGATTTCCTGATTTAATAGGTAACAGGTTATGGGCCCAGGTCTAACCCGTGTGAATATTAAAAATTGAATTTTGGTAATCCAGTGATTTTAGTCCAGTAGTGGGATTCTCATTTTTTGATTCGTCGCGTCATGTATCGAGCCATCTATCTTCATTCGACCGACTGCGATTATGTAATGTCTTTCTCTATTTGATACGTATCGTATTGAGTTCACACATAAGAATTCATGTGCTAAACTATCATAAGTTTATCTGGGACTGGTATTATTTATCTGACAGTTTGTCATATAATTTTTTTTTGCAATTTAGGTTTTACAAAGGATGGACAAACTAATTCAATTAACTAATTTAAGCTTAAAATGTTACGTTTTTAGTTTTTAGTTCGGCGGCTTTGTCAATTTATTGGAAAAATGTGAAAAATTACTGAAAAATTGTTCATGACAGATATTAAAAAGACTTGGTATTGACAGTTTTTCAATGGATATATTGTATATTATTTCACTAAAAGCTATATTATTATTATAAATATTTTTTTAGTTTTAATTGACAAATGAAAAATAATAGAGCTAATAGAAACCTTTGACTTCCACGTAGTAGTGGGTCACACTGTATATCCTTCATGAATTAATTAATTAACAATAAAATTTGCTACTTTTATTTCATATTATCAATAATAAATTGTTATTTTATGAGGCTGAGGCCCTTTTATGAACCCTCGACGAACCGCTTTGGATAAATGTCCAGTTCCGAAGAAGTTAATCTCTGACCCCGATTCCCTTCCGTTTAGATGTGTTCACTCAGTAAAGTACTAACACTGAAACAAGCCGAAAGTGAACAAAAAGCAACTGGAGAAATAGCTGCAAGCGTGTTTTGTTGTAAAGACTCCCTATTTTTTTTCACCACAATTGCGTGAATTCTGTCCAAATATTCTGCGATTCACATATGGGGATATAAATATGAATATTTTTGTCAATTGCTACATGTGGAATTTTCTGGCTGGATTCTGTGTATTATTTTCGAGGAAAATAGGTAATTACTTACAAATACGGGTTGTAAAGATATTTTATAAATATTTGTTCTAAGTAGTTTTATACGTTTAATTAGTACAGGTGTATTTATAAAAAAAGTGTTCAATTAGGTATTAGAATGTGAGGTGCAATTTAAATAAAACTGCTTTTATCACATTCTAATAACTTTATTTTAGGTTGTTTTCATGAATACAGTTGTATATAGAATGTTAATTAAGAAGCAGGTCGATTTTCTATTTTAATTTTAAAACATTTTCAAAATACAGGTAAACCACCATAGAGTATAATGAGGTAACCGAAAGTTTTTTAAATAGAACTCCCTATATATTTTTCAGTTGTTACATTCTACCTGTAAAGCCCAGTCCAGAAATATACGATACATAAAATATGGTTTTAATTTATATACTGTGTTTTCAAATTCAAATATAAATGAATTAAAGAATTTATATCAAATAAATAATTTTCAATGAAAACTCTGAATAGTGTAAAATTTTATTGCTAATTTATCAAATGTTTTAACAAATTTTTAGAATATTGGGTAGTCCTACATAGAATTTTTGTTTATTTTTTAATAAAACACTTCATATACAGTGTTATCGCAACAAGTTTGCATCTCGGTTTGCAAAAATAATATTTGTATATATATTTTTTCAATTTATAAAACGCAGTATTGGCCAAGAACAATAAGCAACAATAAATAAAAAACACACTTGTTTTCTAAACGTTTGTCAGATATTTTAACACTAAAAGCAGATGCAAGAAAAAATAATTTACCTTTAATAGACAACCAACAATTCGAAAACATACCATTGTTACACCAAAAGAAGTATCTAAAGAGATTAAAACTAACCTTAACGTAAAGAAAGCACCAGGTTTTAACAAAAAGTGTGTCAAAGTAATTCTAAAAATTACTCTGTTGAAGGAAAATAAGTCTATTCTGCAGTATTATAAGATATTGACCAAACTTTTGACTAGATGTTGCATGAAGGTTTATTTTACAGACTGAATGAAATGATATTAATGCAGTATGTAGAGATTATAACATCGTTTATCTCATATTCAAATAAGAAAATGAATTTTCTAGTAAAAGAAATAGGAGGTGAAGTACCTAACTGAAGGAAGTGTACTTGGCCCCATTCGGTACTTACTATACACTATTGACTTGCCAATTTTGAAAGATATGACTATGATACTTGCTTTCATTACAGTTTATCAGACCAAGAAAGATCAGTATGGAAACTTTAGTTATCTGGGAAATTACGCTTAACGAAAAGAAATCTGTCAATGTGAACTTTACTGATAATAAAAAATAACATATCTGCTCTTTCTTAATATCAACGAAGAGACTGTATCTCATAAACTAATTGCAAAACAACTTCTTGTGAACCCTGATACTCAGTTATTATGAAAAGTACATTTCAAAAAGAAAGGAACTCATTTTGTATTAAAACAGAATCACTGGGATCTCAGCAGAAGTACAAAATTGTCTGTGCATAAAAAAATAATAATCTACAACTAGGTCTTAGGTCTTAGGTTAAGTTTTATAGCAGTCAATTATGGGGAGGTGCCATAACAACATAGTTAATTTTTCTTGGTATGTGTGCAATGGAGCTTTTCATCAAGACCTTGGAAATTCAACAGTGAAAGAAGAAATCAAAATGTTGATAATCATGAAATCAGACTTCACCTACATGTCAACACAGAATCTCTTCAGCTACTGGACACTGGACAATAGGAGCAAATTTCGACAAATGAAGAGGAGCAAGTTATTTGACCTTGGTTAATATGTTGTGTAGTAATCAGAACAATTTGATGGAAAGCGACTTTAGTGATAAGTACTTTGTTTAAGATTGTTTCAAAATAAATTTATTGTTATTACAGGTGACTAGTTTTAATGGCAGGTACCATAAGTTTTTTAAAAAAGTGTAGAAAGATCATATTTAACTAGATTAGATTTAAATAAAAACTATTACACATGGGTCTAAATGGATTTGTCCACATTAATTACGTTATGTAATAGTTGCTACAAAAAAGAATAAAAAACAAATCCTTTATAAAAAACATGAATTGGTGCAAAGAGGAGGAACTAACAGTAAACCCTCACAAAACCACAATAGTCAACTTTACAAAACGAAAAGTACCAACAGGATTATAGTCACCAGTACTGAAAGGAGTAAAGATTCCGTTTGCTCAAAAGGCTAAGTACTTGGGAGTCATCTTTGACCACAGGTTAACATGCAATCAATACTTACATAAAGTCACCCAAAAGAGCATAACATCCTTCAACTTATATCGAAGGTTGTGTAGAAAAAATTGGTGACTATAACCGAAAATATCCCTATGGTTGTATACCAGTCATAAGGCCGATGATAACATACGGGTCGGTGGTATGGTGGCCAAAGACTCGGCAAGCTAGAGCCAATCGACGTCTCAATGATATTCAAAGGCCTGAGTACCACGGGAGTTATGAAAACGCCTTCAACAGCAGCTATAGAAGTCATGCTAAACCTAACACCACTACATATATTCATTCAAGGCGAAGCCAAGTCTGTCACATACATACTGCACAAAGGTTCATTACTCATTAGCAGTTTTGATGGACGCAACTACAGCGAGCTATATAAAGAGTTGGAGAACGACCAAATAATAGGAATGCCTTCAGACGGAATGTTCCCAAATTATAGCTTTCAAAAGCAATATCAAGTAAGTATATTAGGCAGGAAACATGGAAGAGAGGACCTCCTATTCATGCAGAATTCATCTGGTATACAGACGGCTCCAAAACCCATGAAGGTTCAGGAGTAGGTAAATATAGTACCAAGCCAAAGACAAGAATCTTACTGATCTTAGGAAAACATGCGACAGTATTCCAGGCAGAAATAGTAGCAATACATCACTGAGCAAAAGAGGTATTAAGACAGAAGGTAAATGGAGAAACCATTGTCATATACCCAGACAGTCAAGCGACCTTAAGAGCACTCAGTTCTATACAGGTACACTCAAAGCTTGTGTGGGTCTGTTTGGAAGTCATAACAGAGCTAGGTAGTCACAACAGACTAACCTTTGCTGAAGTACCAGGGCACAGTGGTTATAAGGGCAATCAAGAGGCTGATTTACTAGCCCGAGAATGAGCCTCAAATGCTCTTATTGGCCTAGAACCCTTCTGTGGTGTAAGAAAAACAACTATCAGAACATGCACAAAGCAGTGAAAGGTTAAAAAATCTCAGAAGTGGTGGAAAAACTTACCAGGACAGAGACAGGCCAAAGAGTTCTTAAAAGGACCATCGCCTAAACTCACCGAGTATCTACTAAGCCTTAATAGGAAAAATACTAAAGTACTAGTAGGTCTATGAACAGGGCATTATAGGCTTCACAAACATATGCAGAACACGTATTGTGGTACTGCGTAGGTCTAGCAAGACTGAGATTCCTCACACTTGGAGAAGAAAAACCAAGGGCAACTAGTTGTACCGGAGAACTACTTACAAGTCTATGGAGTCTACTACAAAAGACCGAATTAGACAAGGTACTCTAAACAAGGGATAAAGCATATTCACAATAGAGCTTAAAGGTCGAGATAAGGGATGCCACAGTCCTAATTAAATCTAATCTAATCTAATTCTTCATAAAAAACATGAATTTTCTACTTGCATTTTTTCACTAATCTATCAAATGAGTTTAATAGAATTATCTTAAATACAATTATGAATTAAATTTGTGTATTTGTTAATTTTATAAGTATTATTGTTAGGTTTTGAAAAATACTTTGAAAAATATTACCAGCCTGATGATGACCATATAGGCTGAAACTATTGCTGTATCAATTTCTAAGAGTTTCAATTTTATTGAAAAAAAGTATTAATTTTAAACCAAATTTTTCTCTATTTTTAAAAATAAGGGTATTTTACTCTTGACCCAAATTGATAAACTTTGACCTCTTTTGTATATGACATAAAACTTTTAATATTATCAATGTATTTATTGTGTGTTTGACCATTCTACTTTTTGTCAAGGATAACTTTTTCTGAGAAATCAACAATAAAAAAAATCATAAAATGAGACAGACTTTTGCAACACACTGTTTTTATTTATTTTTAGAAGTAGGATTTTATCATTTTAAAGAGTTGTGTATTAGTTGTATTAAATTCCATTTGTATAATATCTAATTTTGTGTAAATTTTTATTAACTTTAACGTTAGTTGCTAAAAATATTCATCTAACCATAATTCATCACAAATTAAAGCATCCATGATACATACATCCCTTTTACTTATAGACTATTCTAGACCTTTATCAAAACTAACGAACGTATCTACAACAAATTAAACAAGTATGCAAATCATGCAGAAAACTATACATTACCGAAAAAACAAATGAACGTGAGAACGCTTTAAAAAAACGAGGGGTATCACCCTAGGGTGATAAAAAACCTGTGGAATACTGCATCTTTTTTGTAATGCTAATCTTTTGCCAATAAAAAACGTCACCCAAAAACTACCTAGACCAAGGATACTCATGTGGGAAATAGTCATACCCCAAGTTTTTTTTCTGTTAGATGATTAAAGAATTTTATTTATGGATGACAGCATTGTATGCAGATCCGCAAAAAATGACAATAAATTGTATGTAATTTTTCAGGTGGTTTTTTGTAAGAAACTTCGTGGCAGACCGTTAAAACTGATAAAAAATTAACATCTCTATAATTCGTTTTTAATGCGATGCACGACTATGAAATTCAGTGAATTATTACAACGCTTTTAATGTCAAAAATAACGTTAATATCGTTACGACTCATAAAAAAATTAGTTATATACAAAGTATATTTAAATGCTTAATCAAATGAGAAAATATTGGAATAATTCGTTTTACACCACCGCTTTCTTTATGTTTTTACTGTGATTTTTTGAAATACTGAACTTAAATAATAAAGTGAAAAATTAGAAATATTTGGTAAGTGGCCTAAATGATTTAACCTTAGAAAATCATAATAATTATAGGAATGAACAATTAATAGTAAATATCTCGAGTAATTTTCGATATCTAATAATTATGTAAGTAATAGAGACGAAGGCAGAAAACAATTAGGAATTTGTAAATATAGAAAAACATCAGGATCCTCAAAATTAGTAAAGAAGCTAATAGATTGTTTAAAAAAAACTTGTGGAAATGAGTAGGAAATGCGCAAATAAAAAAATGCAAAAATGATAAATATTAAAATTAATATTATCGATGACGAGGAATGTTTTTCTATCTCCTATATAGAATAATGGCGACTAGAGATTTTTAAAAAGAGGAGAAAAGTTTTAAAAGAGAAATCTGGACATTGGAATCAAAGAGCACTGTGACATCCATAAAACATACTTTATAGGTATATTGGGTGTCCATTTAGACTGAATTTGAAAAGTTATGGTTTTTTCGAATATGTTTTAGCCTAGCAGATGCAAAAATATTTTTTCAAATAGAATATTATGTTATTTATTTGAGTTCTAGGATAGCGTACTAATATTTTACTCAGCCCTAGAATTCTTTTAAATAATAATACAGGGTGGCCAATAATGTTTACAAAAAAATAAGATTAGGGTTCTAAATATAATTCGTTTAATACTTATGCTAGTATGTCGAATTATGCCATTTCAAGTTTCAGGAAAATTCTAGTTTTTGCTTTATATAAAAGTCTTACAGCTTGTTTATTGTTAAGCCCTATAGGCAAGTCAGTATTTAAAGTTTTTAAACTTTGTAGGAATATTTATTGAATTGAAATAATTATAAAGTTAATTTTGCAACTTTTTCTAAGTTCGCAATATAATAATAATAATAATAATTGTAAAAATTTAAAACTTATTACAACTTTCTAAAAAAAAATTGTAGAACTTTTGCAAACTTGATGCAATATATATTTTATTATTTTCAATATTATATCGGATTTGCAACTTTTTTGAAAATCCGGAACATATTTTTTTTTTTTGTAAAATAGCGTTTATTTTATATCATAAATAAAAAATTGCTGGGAACCGATAATATAATTCATAGAAGTTTTTGAAATAGCTATTTGCAACCTTTTATTTTGCACAGAAAAATATTTTTTTAAACAGCCAAATAATTGTTTAAATTTCCTCTAATTTTGTCAAAAGTTTTGAAAATTGGTCGCAAATGTTAATATTATTTTGCTTAATAATCTGGTAAATTTGCAACCTCGGACAAGGTCCGGAACCTTAGAAGAAAATTAACACAAATCAACAATTCGCACTTTTTGCAGTCGTAGGCAGGGACAAGGAAGAAACAGAGTAACTACCCTGATTTAGCATCTATTTTTAAGACTGTGAGTATTAAGACAACGTTTTGTAACAGCTCGGACCCTTTAAACGCAGCTTCGGGATGCTAATGGTAAAGAAGTTTGTACAGAAACTATTCGTCAGCGACTATAGGAACATAATTTGAGGCCTAGTATAGCTGTTCGAGGTCCAACTCTGAGTAGAGTTCATCGCAGAGAAAGGCTAAATTTTACCAGGAAGCATCGTAACTGGTTAGAGGCTGAATGGCAATAGGTATTATTTACTGATGAGTCTCGATTTTGTCTGTATAACAATGAGAGGCGTATGCGTGTATATTGACGCCTTAACGAAAGGTATGCTCAGTGTAATTTCTCTCTTACAACATTATTTGGAGGAGGATCTCTGATAGTCTGGGGAGGCATTTCTTTGACTGAACGCACATAACTTGTAATCCTAAATGGTAGTCTTACAGCTGACCGGTATATATTGGCGATTTTAGACGAACATGTAGTGCCATTTGCACCATATATAGGGCAAGTATTTTTGATGATGCAAGATAATGCTAGGCCTCATGTTGCTGGAGTTTTGAGAAATTTTCTAGAGGAAGTCGGTATCGCTACCACGACATGGTCAGCTCGGAGCTCGGATTTAAATCCGATAGAAAATCTCTGGGATACTATTGGGAGGAGATTACGGCAGAGACTGATTCAAATATGGGAAGAATTGGATCAAAATGACATAACGTCTTTTATTTTAAGTATGGGCCGCCGCTGGCAAAAAGTTATTCATGCTGGAGGCGGAAATACTCGCTACTGACACTTTCGTCTAACTTATTTTGTTTCGTGTTTTTATTGTTAAATTTTGATATTAATTTCTAATAAAATCATGTTATGTTATAAAATAGGGTATCTCGTATAATGAAAAAAATAATGGAGTAAATAAAAAAGAAATTGTTAAGAGAAGATAAGGCTAAATTGTCATATCAATGCGAACTTAATAATGTGACTGTTGCACTCTACAGGGTGTAACAACTTAAAAAAGGCGATTTATGCGAACACAGTTAGCACATCGATGTTCTGGAAATGACAACTTTTTATTACAAAAAAAAAACGTCCATATCAGACAAGTGGATTTGACAAACATTTACTTTAAATTTTTTGTTATTTTTTGATGGTGCGTTAATTTATTGGGAAAGTAGTTGTTATATAGTTGTTGTTATATATTTATTGTATCGTTGTTATATAGTTCTTGTCGTTGTTATATGATTGTTGTCGTTGTTATAAAATTGTTGTATATTTGTTATATAGTTGTTATATAGTTGTTATATAGTTGTTATATAGTTGTTATATAGTTGTTATATAGTTGTTATATAGTTGTTATATAGTTGTTATATAGTTGTTATATAGTTTTTATATAGTTGTTATATAGTTGTTATATAGTTGTTATATAGTTGTTATATAGTTGTTATATAGTTGTTATACAGTTGTTATATAGTTGTTATATAGTTGTTCTATAGTTGTTATATAGTTGTTATATAGTTGTTACACAGTTATATAGTTGTTAAATAGTTGTAATGTATTTGTTATATTGTTGTTTTATTTTTGTTTTATTGTTGTTATATATTTGTTATATTGTTTTATTGTTGTTATATTTGTTACGCAGATTTTTGGTATCGCAATTTTTTTAAATCAACTTTTACAATAACTACAATTCAACTGAAACAATAACTCCAACTGATAACACTAACGTTTAACGTCTATCATAAAACTGAAAACTGACGTCAGGATCATCCTTATATAGCTTGCTTGGCCCTTCTTGAACCTTCTCGAACTGTCGTCTAGAATATTCTTGACTGGTAATGACATTTCTACACTTTCCTGGACTATTCTATCTTCTTTTACTTGTACTATTACTTATGACGACCACAGCACACTGTAGGGCGATGAGTAATATTTCACTTTAGATGGCCTCTTCGTTTTGAGCCTTCTGATGAGTGTAGAGTTGTCCAGTAATTACAGCGCTTCTTTGTTGACGTGAGAGTGGATTCGATCCTCATGTTTCGCAGCAAACCTCTTTATTTCTTCTTCGATTGTTGGCATCTTCAGGTCTTTATGAAAATAATCGTTTCGATAGAACCAAGGTGCATCAACAATACATCTTAGGACTTTATTTTGGAAAACTTGTATCATGTTCATATTACTCTTGCTGGCATATCCCCATAGCTGTATGCCATAAATCCAGATTGGTTTTAAAATTTGTTTATAAATTAAATTTTCTTCCTAGGAGCCAATATTTTTTTTTGAATTTAAGTTCAAGTTCTTTACGCTTTTTTTATGTGCTCTTTCCATTTAAGTCTTACATCCATGTTTATCCCTAGGTATTTGACTGAATCGTGATGGGGACGAAGGTGTTGCTTCTAAATATCACTAAGTATATATCTCTTCTCTTTTCCTATTCTCTTTGTTGTATGTTTTAGGACGCGGGTGAACAACTGATCCGTGCTTAATTAAATTAGCTTTGGAAATATAATTCTGAAGCTTCTTCAAAATTTTCATTGCTCTGTATAAAACATACCAGCAAGTAAAGGGGCTAGCGGAGTTTGAGCGCAAACCTTATGAAAATTAACATGGAAAATCGCTAAGATTCATTCTGCCAATTTTTGTACATATCAAGGTCACTCGTCATGACGTCATGTCTCATGACGTCACGTCTCATGACGTCACCAGCCAACTGTAGCCAGAACTGATCCGGAATTGATACCGAACTAATCCGGTACTGTTCCCAAACTGATCCAGAAAGAGTACTGGATCAGTTCGGGATCAGTTCTGGATCAGTTCTGGATCAGTTCTGGATCAGTTCTGGATCAGTTCTGGATCAGTTCTGGATCAGTTCTGGATCAGTTCTGGATCAGTTTTGGATCAGTTCTGAAACGGTTTAGGATCAGTTCTGGTTAGGTTAGGTTGGCAACAGTTGGCTGGTGACGTCATGACACGTGAAGTTATAACGAGCTAACTTGATATGGACAAAAATTGGCAGAATGAACTTTAGCGTGGTTATTTACATAAGGTTTGCGCTCGAACTCCCCTAGCCCCTTTACTCCAGCATATCATATTTTTTATAACTTTCATACGTTGCCATTTTTCGAAGAAATTGATAATTATCAGTTAAATAAAAATACCAAAAGAACGAAAATAAACTGCTATATAAACCAAAAGTCGATCCAAACACCGATGAGATAGACAAATATTTGACATTTATGTCAGAAACAATATCGACTATTAAATTATTCATTTAATTTTAAAAAATTGAAATTTTTTTGCGTGTTTCTGAGAAAACGTTCATACTATTATACATTTTTGAAAAGGTAAAAAAAAGTACAAATTTTATAGTCTATAAATATACAGGTTGATCCATTAAAAAAAAAGTTTGCTTTATAACTCAAAAATAGTAAATACGTAACAAAAATTATCTACACCACTGTATTTTACGGAAAAAAATCTATAAGAATGTTATTTTACCTTTTCGATAAGTTGAAGGATAACGGAGATAAAAGGGGGTCACAAAATGGAACATTTTCAAAAATGCATTCAATAATTAAAAGGGCTATGAAAATTTTGTTAACGGCATCTTTATTTTTACGAAAAAGTAGCACAGTGTCGCGAAAACAGCAACTCTCTATCTTCAAAAATAAATCCTCCGCAAAAGTACCCAAAATGGGACACCCTGTACATTGGATGCTTTTATAACGACTAATTTGATTTTCCGTCTATCATAAAAATATTTAGCTCAAAACTACCCAGGTTTTTTCATGAATTAGTGAATTACACTCGTTCAGTTCAGTTCTTAGTTATAACTTAGCGACGTGTTCTTGAAACATAAATTCGTCAACTGTATTTTAAAACTGCAATCGACTTCGGGTTTTAACCAAAACAAACCCTTATTACCTAAATGGTATATTTACAACGTATTGAGTTAATTTCTTATTCTTGGCTCGATTTACAATATCGATTGTTTTCTCTCCTAGGTACTTGTTTATACCATGTCGGCCAATTAATTAGTATGAGGTAAATATAAATATTCACCGTAAGCTCGATAAAAAACGAAAACAAGAAATTATTTAAATATTTTGCTGGAGTATAAGGTTGCAAATTCCATATTGCTTATTTTTTCTATTTTTCTATTAATTTCGCAATGCAAAATTGGTCAAAGACAATTTACAATCATTTGCGTTAATCTTGGAGCTTAAAAATTTGCATGCAAGTTATTTAAATCGTACAGTAAAATTTGTACTTTAAAAAAAATTGTTTATAAAAAATGCGAATTTTTGATTTTTGTTAATTTTTCAAGGTTCCGGACCTTTTTTGAGGTTGCAAATTTATCAGATTTTTAAGAAAAATAATATTAATATTTGCAACTAATTTTCAAAACATTTTCATTTTTTTTTTCAGAAAATTAGAGAAAAATAAAGAGTTAGTTTGCTATTTTAAAAAATGTATTTCCGTGCAAAATAAAAGGTTGCAAATTGGAACAGCTGTTCCTAAAACTATGTTAT
Organism: Psylliodes chrysocephalus; assembly: GCA_927349885.1. NCBI lineage: Eukaryota > Metazoa > Arthropoda > Insecta > Coleoptera > Chrysomelidae > Psylliodes > Psylliodes chrysocephalus. The sequence continues at coordinate 29,251,826 of OV651822.1, read as the reverse complement.
GCCAGATCTCGAACACTTTTTTTTAATACAAATATTTTTCTGGAGGCTATTGTTGAAAAAAGTTCAGAACGAAAAAGTTGGGAATCATTTAATAAATTACAGAGAATCGATTGCATGCTCGAAGTATTTTTACATTTTATTAGCTCAAAACTATTCTGTACAATATGTCCTTTAATAATTGAATTGAACTTTTTAAAAACTAATTTAATATAAATCTGTAAATTAGTCGATTAGGAATCATGATTTTTAAATTTTTAATGTTCTACTTACAGGGTTATCTTTAAAGTCCGCAACATATGTGATTTTTTATTATTTATTATAGGAAAATTTAATTTCCATGAACAGTTTTGCTTATAAAATAAACAAATACGTTGACGATTATTTCTGTTGATCGGCTGTACCTGTTAAACTTGATACAAACTCAAATAAAAATATTGAGCTATTTTTCAACTTTTTTTAAAAATTTTAAATAAGTAAATTTTTGGGAGTTTTATCAATCTAGCAAATTTGAACGAATTTTGACAAATTTGATTCTTTTGGCGTTTTCTTAACCTGACAAGTTTTTGACTCATTTTTAATTTGAAAAGACCTGTTGAGAAAAAAAAGTAATGTTAAAGTATTTTTTTTGTTAAATTTTTTTTCTAATTAGATATTTAAAAAAATAATGATAATGAAAATGATCCAAATTCATTCAAAATTGGTAGAATGGTATAATGGTAGAAAACTGAAAAATTATTAATTTTTTATTTTATCTTTTCCCATGTCAAATTCAACAGGAACAGCAAAAACTGTAGATGCTTTTATAAATTTTTAGTCATAAGTTAAGCCTTCCGTATGTTCAGAAACACTTTGTATTTTTGAGATAACAGTATATAATTTAATTGTTCTTATATCTTGTGTTATGATCAATACTTGTTAACTTTTTTTTTATAAAGGTAGGATCATAAAATAGGCCCAAAATTAAGGGATAAAATCAAAACAATAGATTACGCTATTAACTAGCAACTGCATTAACAAAAAAATCCGTTTCCAATCTCACAATACTAAAAAAAAAGCTATATAAAATATCAGTAGCGACTTCCTATTTCAAGGCACATGCTAAAAACAAATATACAAAAAACTGGCTACCCCAGAGTGGCGTTTTTTTGTAGCACCTGGTTAGATCTTACGGTTGGCCCTTGGCCTCTATTAATCTTTGTATGCGGGCACAGAAGGGTTGAATAAAAAAGCTGGGGGACACTTTTGTCTATTGTCACTTTTTTTTTGAATAGAATTATGCCCTAATGGCCGGGCTCTGGGTATTTATCAAACGAAAGGATTTTAATTTAGGATGCTCCTAATAATGTTCATTTCGACCCGTGCATCGCGTGAATAAAATTAAAGCGTGATATAAAATAACGGTGTTTCGAATTTCTAATTTGTATAAAGCTATTAAAATTCGTAATGTGGATACGATACGAATGATTGCTAATGTATTTCCAATATATGGAACTCCATAAATCTGTAAATGGTTGAAACCGCTATTTCTTTGTGTAATAACAAAACTGAAACTTAAAACACATTTTGCTCTGAAGAGTCTTGCTCCATCTAAAGCAATTTTACTTTGCAGGTGCAATCAATAGAAAATTTACCGATTAGGAGATAGGATTTGCTGTAAGGGTGTCATAATTGGTTTTTACGATGTATTTTTTTGTTCATATATTAGTCTAACTTCTATAAAACTTTAATCATTTTCAATGATGTAACTTTGTATTTTGTGTTATATCTATATTAGTTTTATAGACTTTTACAGTCACGTAAAAGTGATACTTATACAGGGTGTTCTAATACCAAAAAATTATTAGAACATATACAACATATCGATTGGTGTGAATTTATAAATATTGAAAATCTTGATTTCTCAGTTGAGAAACTTGTAGAATATATCCAAGATGCTATTAAAACATTTGAAATTAAAATAAAAAAATTAACGAAAACGAAAGGCTTGGATAACTGGATCATTGATTAAACTCATCAATAAAAAAAAGAAATTTATAAAAAGTAGTGAATACAATAAATATAAGAAAAATGTAAATACCCAAATTAAAAAAAAAAAAACAAAAACTAGCAATTATAAAAATTTGATTGAGAAAAAAAAGAATGATTCTACACAACTTTGCTCAGTAATAAATAAATTAACAAAAAATAGAGGAAAACAAATTATAACACTTATTAAATTTAAAAATGGAAATTTAATCACTGTTCCAAATCGCATGGCATATGATTTTAATAATTTTTTACCAACGAAGGGGTACATTTAGCAAAAAACCATTAAAGAAACAAAAAATTATAAAGAAAAAAAGCACATCTCTACAATATTCTTTATTCCGACAACTATAACTAAGCTAAAATATATAATAACAGATTTAAAAAAGAAGAAAGCTCCAGGATCGGATAACATAACTGTGTAGATATTGCAGTTCAGACTTTATAGCTGCCCTACTCACAAATATTATCAATACAGGCCTCTCTACAGGCATCTTTCCTCAACTCTTTAATCATTCTAATTATTACCATATATAAAAATGTCGAAAAAACAAATAATTAACTATAGACCGATAGCTCTGATATATATTAATGAGGATCGAACTAAACTTATACTTTTTTAAACAAACACACTGTAGATAGTTACGCATAACGATTTGATTGTTAAATATCATTAAACAAATTTAATAGAAAATATCTTAAAAATGTTTTGCATTTTCATTCATTTGCGCTATTATGTATATAGTTGGTGTTTCGAAACACGAGGATGCGATATTCTCAATTTTTTCAAATTGAATACTTTGTATGTTATAGCACCAATTAATTAATTTCTTGACTTTTTATTTTGTTTGGTATTACCTATACCAAATGGCATTTGTTTACTTTTTATATCAATATTGAAAAAGCCCAAATAAAACAGACTGAACATAATCAAAAGGTTAACCTGTTTGTATCTATAGAGAGGTAAATTTATAACGAATTATGTAATTGTGAATGTTCTGTCATTTGAGGCAGAGTCCTCTCCTGTCGTCTATGGTGGCACTCTGGTTTCCAGGTTTCCACTGTTGATAGTTTTTTTGCGAGGCCTTTCGTGGTGGCACGCAAATTTTAGCTATTTTGTATATTTTTATATAAATGTTTGATTGTTGTGGTAGTGGTTATGATATCACTTGAAACAATAGTTTTCTGCTAGAATGCCTGAGGTAGTTCTTGCGTTTCCAGCTTACGGCTGTCAGTGAAAATTCTTCGGGTTTAACACTTGTGACTCGCTGATTGGTTTTGTTATTGGAAACCAACGAGTTTTTTGACTTGTTGTTTAATCAATAATTTGTTAATAGAGTGCCTGTGAGCTTGGGGATATAATTAAACCTGTAATTTTTTGCCAATATTGTAACCCCTCTTACTACATCAGCGCAAAGAGTTTATTTTTATTTTCTTTAGTTTGTTTTTGATAATATTTATGACCCAAGTTCGACAGTATGATCTAATTACTTACTTGTTGATAGTCGTGTGATTAATCCACGAATATTGCGTCTAAAACGACCCAGGGTTTTAGTGTTACCTAGACTTACTTTATCAACAAGACGAACTGACGCGCCAATAAAACTTTTTTCAATTTTGTTTTGCCTGTGGGTGTCGCCATACCCCATAATTTCAGTCTGGTGGAAACTACATTTCACTAAGGTTATATGATCTTTGGACAATTATATTTATGTGTAATTAAGATAGTTTTAGTGGAACCTCTGTTTACCTTTTGTGTGATTAATTGTGTAACCTCATGTACTTTGGTATTCTGGGAAAATATAATACTCGTATATGGTATTTTTAGTTTGTAATTCGATTAAATTATAATATATGTTTATATTAAATATTGTTTTGATCTAAACAGCTGAACTTAATTGACTTGACGTTTGGAAAAGTCTAGTGTCGAAGCTGTCATAGTTAAAGCGCGTTCGGTTTTGGTTCTGATGGTCGACGTCGACGGCAGTATAGTTACATTTAATTTAGCCAGTTTTTCTTCCTTTTAAGGCCTTGGTGATTTTGGGTAGCAGCCACTACCGTCATTGTTAAAAGTGACGTTTACAGTCGAGCTTGCGTAGTGAAAATTATTTATTCTAGAAGTTTTCAATGTTACGTACTTCCGGTTGATGGCGTGGTTTCGAGTCACTTGTGGTTACCATTTGGAATTCGACATTACCAAAGAAATGTGTTTTGGTTTCAGGAAATCCAAATATTTTTCTGAACCTTATGTATGTGGACGACGCATTTGTGGTTGCTGATGGTGTACAAAAGCTACATTTGGATTGTGTTGAAGTAATTTTTTTCATCTTTCGCCATTTATTGGGATTATATACTTTTTTCGTCGTTTTGCCGACTGGTAGAGCTTAGTTAGGAGGAATCAAGTAACCTGTTTCTATAAAATTATTTGCAGTAAACCGTTTTTCCTATAGCTTTTATATCAGTGAAGTCGAGGAAAAAAAGTTCGGCTATGGCCATGTGCTGCTCGTTATTTTATGAAGGAACACCAGTTAGTTTAGAGCTAAACTGGGTTGGAAAATTATTAGATATATAGTTATTAGTTTTTTTTATAAACTAAGGAGAAATACTATATCCTGAGCCTGCTCGATCATTTGAATTTCTGGTATTTTTAGGGTTGTAGTGTACAGTACACAAACTGGAACTAGCAGACATAGACTCACGAGATGATTTTGGTGTTCCACCTCAAAAGGTCCAACCACTACCTCCACAGACACTTTTTTAAGTTACACTTTGCAGGTAGCGTCTACAACCTGGTACCAGCGCCATGTCCCTGTTCTATTAAGTTTTACAGACTCTTGCAACAGGGAATTATTTCCCCCAACAGATTTTGAAATATGTCCTGGGGAAATTGATTTTAGTTACTTACATTTTACTTTCCTATCTGTATACAGATATAAGGAAAGTATAGGAATCATGATTTTTTTCGACCTCGAGTTTTCGATGGATTTTTACGTTTTGAGGTCCCCTGAATCCGTTTTGACTATTTTCGCGATGATGTCTGTGTGTGTGTCTGTGTGTGTGTCTGTGTGTCGCATAACTCATGAACCGATACACATAAAAACACCAAATTTCAAACTTAAGCTTTGTTCTAGCGTCCAATGTGCTGATTAGATTTTGGGCAGTGTCAACACATCTGGGGGGGGGGTACTTTATAGGTGGTCATTTTTATATTTTATGGAATATATCTGTTATTTACTTTTGTGGAAGAAAATTCTTCAAATAAAAGTTACTTCTTATATTATTATCTATACAAAATTTTCCTAAAATAGCCTAAAATGGACCGTATTCGAGATATTTGGGAAAATGTGTAAATTTCGAAATTTGAAGAAAACTCAAAAACCGATGAAGAAAAAAACATTAAATTTTAAACTTAAGTTTTATTTCGGCCTCAAGTGAAATGATTAGATTTTGGACAAAGTCGGAACATTTGGGGGGTACTTTATGGGGGGCCGTTTTTATATTTTATGGAATATATCTGTTATTTATGTTTAGAGAAAAAAATTGTTCAATTAAAAGTTATTTCTAATATTATTATCTATAATTTTTTCCTTTTGTCAAAATTTCCTGAAATGGTCCGTATTCGAGAAATTTGACAAAATGTGCAAAATTCTGATTTTTATGAAAATTGTTGAAATAAAAGTTGTTTGCGATATCGATCTCTATAATTTTTGTTTATATATTATTTTTCTAAAATGGACCGTAATGGAAAAATTGTAGGAAAAGTGCTAAATTTAAATTTTTCAGTATTTTTATTTTCAATGAATATCTATAGAAAAATGTTTCGAGGTAGATGTATGTGGAAAATGTATATATTTATTTTATTCTCTAAACATTTATGGAGGTGCTGCAATAGGTTGTACAAAATAATCGGAAAAAGCATGTAATAACTAGATAGGAAAGTCATGTGTTGGACACATCAGATTTTTATTTTTATGCCATTACCGACTAAATGTATATCTATATATTTCTTTTTTTAATTTTCATCCAAGGGATATACTTACTGTCTATATAAAAATACTTGTATGCTATAAGGTCACATAATTGTGGATAATTGTGATTACTGATATTTTATGTTAGAAGTTTTTACCATGGCTGTGTTACAATAAAGTCTGGGGGTACATTGTTAATTTTCACTACAGGGAAAGTTTTAGCAACCTATTAAAAGGTATAAGCAGGAAATTTAGTTGTCTCATTTCGTTCCTATTGTTTGATCGAATTAGGTTAGAGACAAGGAATCATATTTATCTAGCATTTTAATCGGTCTGGCGTCCACAATTGAATACTGTGAATCTTGGTTATTAAACGGACCACGTCTTCTCCACTCAGAGCGAAACCAGAGCCAGGGCTGTTCATCAGACAGTCAAAACTATTTGCATTATGTGTATATCCTTGTAAGTTGGAAATTGCTTTTGTAAGTTTATTTTATAGCAATCAATGGACCTGAACGCGGACTGTGTTTACAGGGCATTTGGAAAGTAATATTTTGTGCTAAAATAATATACAGAGTGTTGTATTTGAAAAAAATTATGTGAATTGAACCTAAAAAATGGTCCATATTTATAACAGGTTTCAAAACACTCCGTATAAAAGGAACCAGTTTTATCATAACTATTCTTTCGCCTGGTATCTTATAAATCTGTAATATAAACAATTCTGAAATTTTTGCTAACCCACCTAAATTATGATAATTTTATTAAGGGTCTACATATGCATTAATTGCTTGACAGACATCTAATATTTTTTAAGGATATTGTAGGGTTGAATACAGTAATACCAGACTAATCTAAAACTGAAATAAAATTTCAGGGTGTTCTCTTTAAAAAATATACTTCTTTATTTTCCAGGCCTATTCTGTATATCCAGAAATATTTTTAAAGTAGCCCTTTTCAAATCTATATAAATTTTATTTTAAATTTCGTTTATAACAAAATTAAAATATCGATCAAATATGAACTAATGTTTTTAATTTTTGTACGTCAATTTACGATACATTTTTAAATCATACTGTATAATAATTGGAAAATAAGAATTCAACACCCGTTAAAAAAGGGGACAATCAATTAATTTTCCGTCCAACGATTTATTTTTGTCCATTAGAGCGACAACATCGTCCATCCAGTGAACCGGCGCAACGTCAAAAGGTCTTATCTGACCAGGGCTAACATATTGCGTAGCGTAGGGGTTGTCAAATATCAAAACACAATAACTTGCAGCATCACAATCATTTTATGGACCACGTCTGAATTAGTCGATCTGTATTCGTGACCAGTACGTATTTGGACTCATGTGATGCATATGGCAATTACAGATTTTTCGCGGTATGAATGTTGAATTTAGTTTGTGCGTACAAAGATTGAAATAAATTAAAAACTGGAATTGTAATCAGTTAGAAGAAAAAAAAAGTGTTATTTTTTAAATTACGAATATAAAAAAAAAATCGGATACTGCAGTATTGCATCCTACCCAGAGCAGGTACATTTTTAACCAATCTAGTTGGATCTCACGACTATCCGAATTACATCATATTGACTAATTGTATTTAAAAGAAATATATATAATGATAATAACCGACAGCTTACTAAATATTGTAATAGAATTTTATCGAAATAAATACACATTACTATTTTAGTCCAGTTTGCTGTACCAACTGGACTAAAATCGAAATTTTAGGTAAATAAAGAATCTAAATTTCAAAAAAGAACAGTTGACGGTAATAATTTACCAATATCTAGATACTTCAAAGGCATCCTCAATCGTTTTATCATTAGTCCAGACAACGAAAAGGTATAGAGAGAAATGTTTGGAATACAATTTTTGACTTGGTAACTTTGTTTGGACTAGTTAGGAAGTGAACATTAGGTAGGATCGAATTTGATAATGGCCGAGGTGGCAAAAGTTGCCATTTATAAAAGTAAGTTTTTTTACCAAAACATTTTTTTTAAATCAACCCCTTCAAGTGCCCCAGCCCCCTCAAAAATTTTTTTTTGTGTAAATTTTTCTTAAATGTTTAAAAAGTGTGTGTTCAAAAATAGGAGGCTCTCGGAACATTTTTGGAGGTACACCGGTTAAGTAAAAAATCTGATGTGTCCAACACATGACTTTCCTATCTAGTTATTACAGGCTTTTTCCGTTTATTGTGTACAACCTATTGCAGCATCTCTATAAATGTTTAGAGGATAAACTAAATATATATACATTGTCCACATACATCTACCGCGAAACATTTTTCTATAGATATTCATTGAAAATGAAAATACTGAAAAATTTAAATTTAGCATTTTTCCTACAATTTTTCCATTACGGTCCATTTAAAAAAAATCATGTATGAACAAATATTATAGAGATCGATATCGCAAACAACTTTTATTTCAACAATTTTCATAAAAATCAGAACTTTGCACATTTTGTCAAATTTCTCGAATACGGACCATTTCAGGAAATTTTTACAGAAGTAACTTTTATTTGAGCAATTTTCTTCTCCAAACATAAATAACAGATATATTCCATAAAATATATAAACGGCCTCCCATAAAGTACCCCCCCAGATGTTCCGACTTTGTCCAAAATCTAATCATTTCACGTCAGGCCGAAATAAAACTTAAGTTTAAAATTTATTGATTTTTTCTTTATCCGTTTTTGAGTTTTCTTCAAATTTCGAAATTTACACATTTTCTCAAATATCTCGAATACGGTCCATTTTAGAGAAATTATCTATGGGACAAAAATTATAGAGAATTATATTACAAACAACTTTTGTTTGAACAATTTTTATAAAAAAAAATATTTTTTTACATTTTGTCAAATTTCTCGAATACGGACCATTTTAGAAAAATTTTGTAAATAACAAAAATTATAGATAATAAAATAAGAAGTAACTTTTATTTAAAAAATTTTCTTCCCCAAACGTAAATAACAGATATATTCCATAAAATATAAAAATGACCACCTATAAAGTACCCCCCCAGATGTTCCGACTTTGCCCAAAATCTAATCAGGTCATTAGACGCTGGAATAAAGCTTAAGTTTAAAATTTGGTGTATTTCCGTGTATCGGTTCATGAGTTATGCGTTATACAGACACACACACACACACACACAGACACACACACACACACACACACACAGACACACACACACAGACACACACACACACACACACACACACACACACACACACACACACAGACATCATCGCGAAAATAGTCAAAACGGATTCAGGGGACCTCAAAACGTAAAAATCCGTCGAAAACTCGAGGTCGAAAAAAATCATGATTCCTATACTTTCCTTATATCTGTATACAGATAGGAAAGTAAAAATATGTGGTTTCATTTATGCTGACTTTTAAATTTATTTTCGTTACTTTTCACGTTATTTTATTTAAGTTAATTAAATTTCTATAAATAAAAATGTTATAATAACTATTTATTTATTTATTTATTTACGAGCAAAGCCCAATTCAGTTTACATGCAATAAAATACAATATAAAATAAAAAATACAATAAAATAGAATAGTGATATCATAAAAATTAAATAAAATATAGAATAAAATTGTTAGATAAAACAGTGGACATTAATGTACAGAACAGCAAATAAATTACAATGTGTTAAATGAAAACTATGGAATTGCTTGAGACGTTCAAATATTCAATGTAAGTAAGTGGTTCTTAAATCCTTGAACAGAACTGTTAAAAAGTCGAATATCATGTGAAGACAGTTAGCTAGTCTAAGTGTTCTAGGAATAAAAGTATTAAACGCATAATTGTAACGGTGAAAAGGTACATGGAATGTTTGAATTTGTCTAGTAGTACGTGACGGCACAAAAAGATTAATTCTGGAAAGGAGGTCGGGGCAATTACACCTGCCATTGATAATATTGGACAGTATGGTAAGATCTTTTCGTTTCCTACGAACTTCCAGAGAAGGTATGTTTAAATATTGATGCAATTCCGCATAATTGTAATACATGTTAAACTTGAATGCTATGTATCTAAGAAAATTATTTTGAACTCCATCCAGTTTACTTTTATGCATTAAGTAGTGTGGGAACCAGACTGAGGAGCAATAATCAAGTTGTGTCCTAACTAACGAGAAGTATAGCATTTTAATTGTGTTTATATTAGTGAAGTCTTGAGTTGTCCTCTTGACAAAGCCCAGCATTTTCATTGATTTTTGAACTGTAGCAGTGATATGGCCATTAAAGCTCATGGAAGAGTCAAAGGTGATCCCTAGATCCTTAAGTTGATCGACAGGGTCCAAAACATGTTGAAATAAACTATAATTATAAGTTATTAAATTATGGCTGCAACAAAATCGGATAATGTGACATTTGTTAGTATTTAGATCCATGCCATTACTAGAGCACCAACTTTCCAGTTTATTTAAATCCAACTGCAAAATCTGAGTGTCGCCAGAGTCATGAATGATCTTGAATCATTTCAAGTCATCTGCAAACAATAGGGCTTTAGTGTTAGGAAAGCAAGTTATGATGTCATTAATAAACAGGTTGAATAGTAGAGTAGTAGTAGAGTCCTATTTGTTAGATAACTACCGAGCCATTGTAAGACAATCCCATCAATACCATATAAATTTGTTTTTTTTTTGTTTCAGATACCAAACGAAGAAGGTTATCATCGTGATTTCAGTCAATATTCCAATCAATGATGGGTGTGTATTAGAAATTTTTGAATTATTACCAAATTTGATGCTTGAATTGTAGTTTTTGTGAAATGTAAGATACACTTTTTTTCCATTTGTATAAAACTTTTGAGTACACAATTTTTGTGTCAGATTTTGTTTTACAACCTGTTAGGTAACCAACATCAGTTTTTTATATCGCGAATTATTTCAGACAAGAGACAAACAAGTCAGTACAAGTATAAAAGCTAAATAAAAGAGTTTGACCGAATAAAATAGCGTAATAGTGTTCCATGCCGTAGATGTTTTAAATTAATTAGAGTTGATAGATTTAGCTGGTAGGCGCTGATACAGAGTATCAATACCGCAGAGCGCTCTTTTATTGTATAAAAAACTATCCAATGGACATAATTGTAATAATTTTCATTAAGTCAAATTTTTCAAAGACTACTTTTAGATTTACCTAAATTGGAAAAACATCAATTTTTAAGTGTTTTTTCGAAATACTGTCAAAAGAAATAGTAGAACCAACGAGCGTATAATATATTTTTAACATGCTTCAAAAGGATTTCATCAGAAATATTCTTACTTCCAAATTTAAACCTCCTCAACTGATTATCAAGACAAAGTATTTACATTTTCAGTTACCGCTTAATTTGGGCCACTAATTACTTGAAATTTAAATTGTTTATGTTAAAGGGTCTCTAAGTAAAACGATTATAACAGATTGATAGACAGACAGATATCGAAGTAATTCCTTAAGTGTTTCTTATTGCCACTCTGCTACTGATGAGACAACCTACTTAAAAAATTATTTGTTATTGTCTTCAAAATTTTACAGTTTTTCATGTTTTATCTTAAAGCTTTGTCCCAACATCTCACAAAACCGTAATATTACGGTCATCGTCATGCGCAGTAAATAAAAACCTATCAATAAAGCCCAAAGTCGAACGGTTTTTATTTACTGTGCATGACGATGATCGTAATATTACGGTTTTGTGAGATGTTGGGACAAAGCTGAAGTGTATCTTTTCCAAACTTAATTGTAATATGTTTCATCATGGGAAAAACGCGTCGATACAAGAAGAAACAAGAGAAATGCTCTCTTGAGCGAGAGAAGTGCCTTCTCGTCGAGACGCGAGAACATTTTTCTCTCGCCCTACAAGACGAGACGACAGAGGCATCTCTCTCGTCTCGTTTCTACTCGACTCGCGACATCACTAGATAAGGCAATCATGTCATCAAATCGAGATCCTGCAAGAGCATCAGAAGTGTCATTTAAATCTGCTACAATATTGGCTGTAACAGTATAGGATAACAGTTAAAAAATCCACAACATACAAATGAACTAGGTAATTAAACTTCGTTTACAGTTATCAATTTAAAAGAGGATAATATAAACCCATATTAAATCTAATCTGAACACATGTTACCTATAGAGATATGGGTTTCTAGCAAACCATCAAACACCAAAACATTACAAATGTTCCAATGAAAAATACCTCAAACGATAGTTAATGCACCATTGTTCGTAAGCCACTACACAATATCTTGACATTCCAACGTGAAGAGTAAACCACTGACACCCATCGATAAATGGTGCCCTACTCATGTTACCTAAAAAGATACCAAATCATTTACCTTATTACTCTGTATACTCTCGAGTAGACTGTAAATTTGCAATTTAATATTAATAATAAAAAAATGATTTTGAAATTGCATGTAGAATGCTATTTTACAAACTTTGCTTCTAACATCTGACTGTAAACTTCAATTGGGACAATCCTGGTTTAGGAAAATTCAATAGGTTGGCTTAACAGTTGCATGTAAAAATAAATCAGGCCAAGATGAAAAAAATGTAAAAGGTTTTCACCCTAGAGATGTTGGGAACATTTTTGAATTTATTTTGGCTGAAATTCAGCCAGAGAACGACAGAATAACCCAATTCTGCGACTATCTTGTAGATCAATTCGACATTTTCGCTACATATATAGGCAGAATATTCTGAAATCCTACAAAGGACAAAAATTTTTATGCATATTTTCACTCAGTATGGTTTGATGATGCTGGAGGGCCAGGGCAGAGAGGGTAGTAAATCTGACCCATATAACATAATAGCAACTGTGATGGCATTCGATGTATATTTCTGGATCTTAATTATCGTTCAGATTTTCACATAGAGCTCATCTTAAATGGCATTTTCTTTGAAAATTTTAACAAATTTCGTTTGAGATTGATGTGTAGATTTCTTCGGCTACACCGTGGCTGAAGGTAAATTTTAGTAAATACCGATTTGGAATAATTTAATAAAATTAGAGTAGTAACTAAATGTTGTTTCTAAGATGTTTTGTTTTATTTTAATCTTCTCATATCTAACCTCAACCCTGAATTTGCTTTATTAATATTTCTTTTTTTTGCTTATTTTAAATTATTTTACCTACTATTTATACCTTTTATATTGTATATATTATATCCACAACAATTTTTTGAAATTTCAAACTTATTTAATTTTAGTTACGAAATTATGGAATCTATTCTCACAAACCCCAAGGTGAAAACAAATGAAATAAAAATTGAAAAAGCTGGCCTGAAAAAATTGTTCCCGAGCAAGGAACCTGGATCCTCGAGTTTTGTCCTCGCTACCTTACCAATTAGACCATCGCATCTTATAGATGCAAGGTTGAAATTTTGACAATAAAGCTAAGAACAGACGGGACACCAATCGCCCGGATACATGTTGTCAACACTGTTGCCAACATCCCATCAACTCTCAACAAATTGACAGATACTCGGCAACATAGTGTCGATGTTGGGCGGCAAGACATCAAAGGATTTTGTTTTTAGTTTTATGTATCCATTTTTTTATTCTGAAATGGTAAACATCGCTTGGTTTGGACGGTGTTGTCCAAATAGTATATTAACTTCCGTTGCTTTATTTTTCTACAGCTAGTAGATACGTTAAATAATACTAGCTTCATATAACTATGTGATCTTATTTTTCATACGCCATGTGGTAAATTTCACTATTTTTTGTTATTAAATAAAATATTGTTTGTCAAAAATTGATTCGAAGATAGAACTTTTTTATGAGATTTTGAAAGTAGAAACAGTATTTAAATATGCCAACAGAATCTGGATACACTTTATTGGCAGCATGTAGCGAATTTCTTTTACCCAAAGACAATTAAGAATAAATAATGTTCTTGCTTATTTTTCCCTTACCTGACAATATCCTTTGAGCACTTCAATGATGGTTTCACGTACTTCGGGTACAATTGAGGAGATTGATTGTTTCGTATACCGGACTCGTAAACGAATCTCCTGTAGCGATATATCGCAGAGCAACTATCAATCTGGTTGATGGTAGAATCGCAGCACGGTAGTTTGTATTATTTTTCAATATTTTAGGGACTACCAGAGGACTTCTTCGAAATTGCGGAACGAACTAGCATAATTCAAAAGTAACTCCGCCATTAAATTTTCACCATAGCTTGTCCCCTTTTGTAAAAACAGTCGCTGCCAATATTTTTTTTTTCGTTTCTGGACATGGGAAGCAATTATGATGGAAGATGCACTAACATTATAATAATAATAATAAAAATAACACTCTCCCTAGTTCACTTCCTTACAAGTAAATATTAACCCCAAAAGCTGAGCTTGTTCGGGGAAAGGGACGGCTATTATTATTATTATTTGCCGTGGCGCTCCGGGACGACTTAAAGATGATTGATGGTGCCATTTGACTTACAGGTGAAGAAAACCCGGAAAACCTCACCCACCATCATCGAGACGGTAATGTATGGCGATTTTTTATAATCTGTATGTCATCAACAGAAATTGAATTTCTATTAATACGGCACACATCAAATCCTATACCGAATCATGCAATTCAATTAAAAATCCACATGGTCTGGTCTGGGATTCGAAGCCCAGCAGTCTCTGACACTTAAACTTGCTTATAAATGAATATAAGCGCGTTAGACCGCTACACCACCGACCCGATTAGCAGCAGTAGATAGATCAATTTTTAAATAGCACTTGTAAATACTGCGTTTAATTTGGACGCGCAACTGGTTTTGGTTTTGACGAGCAACACTGTTGACCACATGTATCTAGACATAAGTTGTTGTATCCAACAAATATGTTGCCAATATCCTTCAACTGTTGCAACATTTTATTGCCTGGTTTGTACCTTAATATCAGATTCCGAATAGACTCGAAATACATATTTTAAGCCAGCTCCTTCAGTTCTCGTTTGAAATAATTAATTGATGTTTCAAATTGTCTAAACGAATGCTAAATCAAATTGCTAACTCTTTATCAGTCAATAGTTTGGAGCCCTAGATCACTCGACTTAAGCCACGTACGACTTTTATTCGTAAAGAACTTATTAATATTGTAAAGCCAATTCGTGGACATATCATATAAAAGGAAATCAAAATATTAAAATTTAAGAGCTACGTGAATCTGATATCTTCAAATTGCCTATCTGGTTATTGTACCTATAAGCTTTAGAGGCCTAATTGGTAAAGAATCTAAAAGTAAACTCGAGGATCCAGGATCCCTTTTTCAGTCCAGCTTTTTCAATTTTTCTTAGTTTTGTTTTCATCTTGGTGTTGTGTGTGTAAAAAGAAAAAGGATAGCATTGGACAAACCATTTGCCACAAACATTCAATAATTTTGGACTCTTTATTTTTATATTTTTAATTTACATTCTTTTGGAAAGTTTATAAGGGCATCGTTTATATTTCTGGAATTGTGGCTTAGTAGGTATACGATATTTACTGGGAAGGATATTAAGAGGTTTATTCTAGCTCGTGTAAATGTTGTACAATTAAAGAGAATATAATTCAAATTTGCTGAGATGTGCTGGGAAGTTTCCATGGTTCAGACATTGAACCCAGATATACGCGGTATTTTATTAGGAAATTCTTGATTAATTTTTATCATATCATCTTATTGTTGTAAGGATAAATTATTTAATACAGCGTTACTCAAAGTGTGGTCCGCGGAGCCCTGGGGCTAATAGTTATAGTTAAAAAAAGCAGTACTATCGCTACAAAAGGGAGAAACTTGGCTTGAGGACTTTTTTTAGAAGTCTCTAAGAGGAAGGAGAATATGATTTTGCTTGAAGGATTTTTTTGTAGAAGTCACTAAGAGGAAGGACTGGATTCGGGAACAACATATTAACTATTGGGGAAGCACCCCAAAACAGGCACATGTAAAAGCCTTCATAGGCAGACCATGTCCCAAAAGAACTGGAGAACTACTATTTATGAATAGGAACCAGTTGAAAGTGTTAACAGGGTTCATGACTGGGCACGCCCCAGCAAAGGGACACTTGAACAAAATTGGCATGTACAATGGGGAACTCATGTGCCGACTATGTCGCAAGAAACCAGAAACGGCCAAACACATACTGTATAGAACCCACTCACCCAAGAATCTGTACAAACTTGTACAAAGTACAAAGGTGACAAAGTGGGTGCTATGAACTAACATGGGGTAAAACACAATAAGTCAATAGGCTTCAGTGTTATTCGGAGACATAGTCAGATGAGCCCAGGAGAGAAAAAAAAAGGGGAAGGAGGATATGAGTTTGTAGGAGGACTTTTTTTTGTGGGGGCTCCGCGAAGAAACGGGAGGGACCTGGCTAGACGCATTTTTTTTAGAATCACTAAGAGGAAGGAGGATATGATTTTGCTTGCAGGTCCTTTTTTTAGAAGTCACTAAGGGGAAGGAGGATTTGATTTTGCTTGGAGGACTTTTCTTTGTGGGGGCTTCGCGAAGAAAAGGAAGGAACCTGGCTCGAGGCCTTTTTTAGAATCACTTAGAGAAAGGAGGATATGATTTGGCTCGGATGACCTTTTTTTTAGAAATGTGTTTAGGGCTACGTCAAATATTTCGCATTTCAAATAGGCTCCGTCACCAAAAAAGTTGAGAACCACTGTCTTTAATGAATTGAAGTCATTTGCAGATTTCAAAAAATTAACATACTTTTGTTTTCAGATTGTAACCGATTTGACCTCCATTGTTCCCTATATTATTTTTATTTCTAATGAACGAGTTATTTTTGATAGTCCCTGTATATTTTTCTTCCGCGGTAATTCATCCCTCTCATAAAATATCTCACATCTGTTATGAGCAGAACTGGACATTACATTATATTGAAAGAATCAAAAACGACATTAGGTCAATCGCACCCCAAAAAAATAGCCGGGCGCGTGGCCCCTTTTTGTCGGTTTTACTGCGATTAACTGATTTCTACTCTAGTCCACCCTTGTGATATTGCTCGACCCCCAGCAAAGATTGTCCCTTTCTACTAATTCTGTGGGAGCATAAATATATTTGGTTTTATTAGTAGAAAGTAAGTGGTTAATGTAATTTTTTGTATCTAGATACGAAAAAAAAAAAAATAAATAAACACTGAATGGGCCAAGTTCACATGTGAGATATGCTGTTTTATAAATTACATTGTAATAGTTAGTCGCTATACAAGTTATTCTAAATAGTCAGTTCGTTAAAAAAGCCAAAAAATTTTAAATTAAGCCCAATTGAAATTTAAAATTTGAAATTATACGTCATCGGGAATAGACCAATCATCTTGTGTCGAAGTTTTTTTTGTTATACAACACCAAACCAACGAACAAACCGACACACAGAATGTCAAAGTGAACGCACATCTAAGTAACATTAAAATTGACACCACCTAACACCTAACCTTAGTTTTTTGTTTTGATTTAATTTTATTATTAATATGAAACAGCTGGATTTATAAAAGTTGAATCAAGTGTTTTACCCATTGTAAACGAAAATATGATTACTGCATTTTTTAACAATACTCAGTTTACAAAAGTCAGAAAGGTAAGACTTTGTTTTAATAGTAGGTACCCAGGCAGCACACATTAGTATAACTTACGTATTTTATACGTAATACTCGTTTAAATTTGGTATTGGTTGATTCCGTATACGTTTACAGTTTACGATTATTATACATACCGTGTTTTAAACGATATATTATACGTTTTTTGTATACATCCTATGGTATATAATTGTAAATTTTTCTACGTTTAAATATAGTTAACAATATACGACTATTTTTAGTTTGCGATGAACTATTTATATACAGTGGGCCTAAATATACGTTTAGGTTTATTTAAATTAAATTCGTATAAATTTACATTATATTACAATATGTTTTCTTCGTTTATAATTCCCGTTTAAATTTCGTCTTGGTTGATTTTTTAAACGTTTACCATCTACCATTTTTATACTTAACGTTTTTTAACAAATAAATTAAACGCTTCTGTTTGTCGATACTAGTTAATATACCTATATTATTCTACGTTTAAATATAAGTCACCATAAACGCATAATAGCAGTTTACGATGAACTAGTAGACAGAAGTAAATAATGTGTATATATTTAGGTTTATTTAAATTAAAAGCTTATAGATATATTTATTTACATTACATCCATATTTTTTAAATTATATTACCTGTAATATTTATAACAAATTCCCCATACACATGGAACTATTTTTAGATGGCGGATGGAGGATGACGTACTAGTGGTACGGTCTTTTCTCATTTCTACTCATGCGTATGTGTAGTATTATTGTTCAGTGTAGGGAATGGTTTGTGGGAGCAGGTTCATCGGTTCGTCCATTTTAATTTGTGTACACGTTTTGTTGCGTCCTGGCTTTTACAATATTGATTAAAAGCGTAGGTAAGTTTCTATTAATGTTTTAATTTAGCTACTCCTTTGATAATTGTTGCATTTTACAACAACTACTGTTTTATAGGTACGTACAGTGTGTTAAATACTTATAGAAACATCAAAACATAACCTTACTTTTGTTTCTTTTATTTTTATACGTATTTTTTAGGATACCTAGTTATTCCAAACATACTTACTTTCCTTTTTTTGGTCAGTTGTTTTTCATTTAATAAAAAATCTAAAATAACCCTGTCTCTGCGTCATCTACGTAGAAAAATAGCGTAAAATGTTCAAGATGCTTTAAAGTCAAATCAATTTTTTTTTTATTACCAATGAAGATAACATTAATAAGGCTTCGGATATTAATAGATCATCTGATTCTATTATTTATAATAATTTCCAAGAAAATAATACAAATTTAACTTCGGAGCTTTTAGAAAATATTTCACCTGAAATTGAGTTAAATTTTGGTTATAGGAATGGGGGTGAACCAAGCGACTTAACCGACCGAACGATTAGGTGTGCCATGGACACAACACATCCAAAGTGTTAAGCTAAGATTTTTATTTTCATATATATTTTTTGTTAGTTAAAGAAAAGTTTCGTTTAGTTTGTTATTCAGTATTTTAGTGTTTATTTTTTTGTATTTATTTATTTTTTAGTATTTTATTGTTTATTTTTTTTTTAATTAAATATTGTTCTGTACTTATAACAAGGGATCAAAAAATTTTTCTAAATATTTAGACCAATTACAACCAAAATAGAAACACGAATAATGCCTATTTCTGGTGTATAGACACCTGCTATGGATAAAATCTAAACTATCATTTAAGATATATTAACATTTTTCCATGGCCTCTTTTAGAAATTTTGTTTTGATCACTTTATTTAATTTGTGTTTGAAATACATTTAAAACAATATCAGGTAGACTCATTTTACACATTAATAAAAATCATACAAATATATCTAATATAGACGTATAGTAAAACAGGATAATTAAAGGTAGATAAAGTAGTAATGTTAAACGTATAAAAAATAAAAAAATATACGTTTATAGGGCGGACATTTTCACGTATATATTGGGTAGCATATCAACAGTATCCATACGTATATTGTAGTACATAAAAAACCGTATTTTATACCAAAGTGAATTCGTATAAATATACTACAACTATAAATCTCATATAGACGTATAGTAAAAACGTTAAATTATAGGTGGATAAATTATTAGTAATCGACGTTTATAAGGCGGACATTTTCACGAATATATTTGGTAGTACATCAACCGTATTCATACGTATGGTAGTACCTAAAAAAATACGTAATTTATACCAAAGTGTGCTGCCTGGGTAGTTACAGTTTATACGGAGCAATACACCTTATAGAAAAACATATTTATCTCAGGTTTTATTTTTAGATCTGCCAAGCAAGAATATGGGGATAATTTCTTTTTCCATAAGAGAGAAGGAGACAAATTACACCTAAACATAAAGTACGGCAAAAACCTTCTGATGTGGTTGTTGTAATTAACAAAAATGAAATTTTTAGTGCACAATGCTTAGGATATGCTGCATGTCAAGGTTTGTAATATTTATTATGCTTTTTTGTTTTTATATCACATATAATAAACAGTCTATAAGGCCCTTTATTCATATAAATATTTTTTTCTAATTTTGACATATAGACATTTTTTGTAATCGCAGCAAGTGTTAAAGTTAAAATAATCCAGAAATAGATTTTGTTAGTGAACCTAGTAATAATTATGATACCAAAGAATGCTGCAGAGCACCTTTGAAATTTTGAGTTAAAAAATATGCCATATTTTTAGGCTATTTTTATACCCTCTTCAAAAATTGTATGCTCCTCGTTTTATGCAAAACTTAAAATGCTCTGATAGCTTCGAACGAAGCAAAGCACCTCTGTTTTATAAAGTTTTTTCTGTTAAAACAGCAACACCATATATTTATGCACTTGAAATATTATATTTTTTAAAAATGCGTGCGTGCGTGCGTGCGTGTTTGTGTGTGTCTGTATCCACCATAACTCATAAACCGATACAAAGAAAAACACCAAATTTTTAACTTAAGCTTCATTCCAGCCTGCGGTGAACTGATTAGATTTTGGACAGAGTTGAAACATTTGGGGGGTACTTTATTGGTGGTCATTTTTATATTTTATGGAATATATTCGTTATTTACGTTTGGAGAAGAAAATTATTTAAATAAAAGTTACTTACAATATTATTATCTATAATTTTTGTTCTATATAAAATTTTCCTAAAATGGTCCTTATTCAAAAATTTGACAAAATGTAAAAAAAATAATTTTTCATAAAAATTGTTCAAATAAAAGTTGTTTGTAATATAATTTTCTATAATTTTTATTCTATACGTAATTTCTCTAAAATGGACCGTATTCGAGATATTTGTGAAAATGTGTAAATTTCGAATTTTGAAGAAAACTCGAAAACGGATAAAGGAAAAAAACATTAAATTTTAAACTTAAGTTTTATTTCGGCCCGAGGTGAAATGATTAGATTTTGGCCGAAGGCGGAACATCTGGGGGGGAAGTACTTTATGGGAGGCCGTTTTTATATGTTATGGACTATATGTTATAGAAAAATGTGTCGAGTTAGATATGTATGTGGAAAATGTATATATTTAGTTTATCCTCTAAACATTTATAGAGGTGCTGCAATAGGTTGTACAAAATAACCGGGAAAAGCCTATAATAACTAGATAGGAAAGTCATGTGTTGGACACATCAGATTTTTAGTGATATATTTAAGTTTTGTAAATAATATTTTTTTACCTAACAAACAACACGTTTCTTCTTGAAACCTTTGCTTGAAATTTTCAGCACATATTTTATACTATTTTTATGCTGGTTCTATTTTGAGTTTTGCCAACACAATTCTTAAAAGTTTATTTATAAATAAATATATATTTACTATTTTTGCTTATTTTTATTTTATCTTATTGCCTTAGTTAAATCCGTTAAATTGCCGGAGTTTGGTAGCCCCTACCTCAGTAGTTACGGACAAAAGGTTCACCTTAACGGGTTAAGCATTGGAGTGCCTCAAGTATCAATCCTTGGACCTCTGCTATTTTTAGTATAAATAAATTCAAATGATATTGGTAATAAAATACAAGAAATAATAGATCTAGGTAATGACTGGTTTTTAAGTAACGCTTTGAAGCTCAATATTTACAAAACTTAATTCCTTATTTTATATTTTGGTGTATTAATAATAGAGTCAAACTATTAAGTGTGTAATCAGGTTGGAGTAAGGGTTTTAAACTAGTTTATCTATATTATTGGACTAAGTCAAAACTTGTCCACTAGACCTTCCTTCTCAGGTAACTTGGGTAAGGTTATGGCAAGGGAATTGTACTTAAATTATGTCTATCTGTATATGTAATGTGTAGATGGTGGGTTGCCCATGGCACTTAGGCCTCGATTGCATCCCACTAAATTGATAAACCTCGTGAGCTAGCCTACAGATTTATTGTATTTGACAACGTTGCCAAGAAGTGTTTTTTTATATTGGCCGGTTTTAGCCAATACTCGTTAAACACAAATCTAATAAACGAAAGCGTCGGGAAATTGTAGAGAATACTCTCGATGGTCTCATCTTCTTGTTCAGACCCCCTGAAGAATGTAGATTCTGACAGCTCCTTGCAACGGAGATGCTTTAGTACTTGGCAATGACCAATCAGAATGTCTGTAATAAGTCGCAAATTTTGTCTAGTCATAGTCAAGTGTGTGTTGGCTCTAGTGTCCAGGATAACTTAAAAATTCGCCAGTAACTTTTTAGCTACTTGTTTCGTCCTATATTTTATTGAATTTCACAAGGGCTTTAATTAAATAAGTCTGTCACTACCGATGTTGTTAGTCCAATAGAAGGGCCAGGTCCAAAACGTATTTGGTTGCCTTTCGATGTATCGTGACCTTTAATCCATCTTGAAGTGACCACATTGTTGATAAATAGATCATCGGCCTTTGTTAAATTCTAATACTAATTTTCCAGGTGAATAGTGTTTGTCTGCTATCTGTATGAATTAGCATGTTCCTTCCAGTGATATTGTTTCTGGAAAATTCTTTTGCTCGGTTTAAACTACACTGTTACAATTGCTCACAGCCCAAATTATACGGGGTCTCTGCTATTTCATAGTGAGAGTATTGCTATGTCTTAAACGGTAACGGGTAGATAGTTGGTTAAATTAGATCGAAGTTGTGCAGTTTTGTGCTCAATGAAATGGTACCAAGAAAAATTTGATATCTACAATAAGATTTAAAATATTGGAAAAAAAAATAAATTTAAAAACCGACAATTTCCAGATATAAAACTTCAATATAATGCAAGCAATACTTTTTATTTACTTATAAAACTAAATAGACAGATTTTTGGTTATTTTATTATTATAGTCAGATCAAAAGGCATTCCTTTTAAACATTTTTGACAATGATGGAATATTCGCGTTAGATCAGTCAGCTATAAAGTACACAACTAATGACCATTTACAATGCAATAAAAATAATGCTGTCCATAAAATTTAGGCAAACTATTAATAGAAGATGCCCCTAAGATATCATAGAACTACAATGTCGTAACAATAATAGTTTAAAAAATAATTTAAAAATTATACATCAGACCAATACGCGACTAACGAAGGCTTAATACCTCATACCGAACATAAAAACAAAACATCTATTTTATATATTATATTATAATTTTCTCATTTTCTGCTTTTTTTATGAAATTGTTTGTAACATTTACCCAAACTGTTTGGTTTATAAGAGTTATTTTTTATTTTTAGTCTATTGAATATCCACTTTTATAAAAGTCTATAAATAACGTGTAAGGTTTTTATTCCCAATAAAGTATTTTTTTACGATAGGGTGTGTTTCTTTACCTTAAGATTCCATAAGAACAGCCAAAAAAAATCAAAATTAACGGACCGATATTCAGGTCTGGTCCATCGGGCCACGCACATTATACCTAATGGCGCTTAACGTGTTAAAAATAAAATTAGGGGAAAAATAGATTAATCCTACTTTACGAAGAAACCATGTAAATTCATGGGTTTATTAAAATCTTACAGTTCTTTCTAATTATACATTAGAAAAGTCAAGAATGTCCATCAGAAGAACTCTACCGACAAAGCAATTGAAAATAACATTTTTCTCGCATGATAATAGTGCAACGGTAACAATCCGTTTAGTCACCACTCGCGATGGGTCCAAGTTAATTAACGACAATCCGGTATAGTATTAGTATATTGCGGACGCGAATAACCAACGCGGACGCGGATGTAGCGATTACATATCAGTGAAGCTCCCCCAGGTAGTCGAAGTGGTAGACCAAAATTGACCTAAAAATTATGAATACTATGATTGTTTGGCAAGTGTCTGGAAGCGGCATAACTAGTCGCAGTGTTAAGGGAGAGAAGGGCATGGTCTTGGCTCATATAAGATGATAAAATTAAATATATTAAATTTGCAAAAAGAAAATGAGTTGTATCTCTTTTCTCGCCATAAAGAAAAACTATACGTATGACACTTTTACCTCGGAAAATACTAGGTCATCAATCATATTAATGTGGCTGTTTCACACCTTTTCGATACAGCATCAAAAGTACTTCGGCAGTACCAGATGGAGATACGTAATATTACAGGATTCACTATCCTACACCTAAAATATATTTTAAATGTTTAATTTACATTATCACATGTAAAAAATAACACAATCTAATAGATCGAATATTCTCATTTGCACCGACTTATGTAGTGCTTTAAGTAGTACAGAAATAGTTATTTGTTTATCTAGGTAAAAATGTAAGAGATTTACTGCCGCGGCTAGCATTACATTTAAACTAGCCAAGACAGTAAATCTGTTTCTCTGCCGTGTGAAACATAAATTTTCTCTGATTGTTTATACAGTGTGTTTAAAAAAATTAAAATATCTTTTAAGTATTAAGTATTGTTTTTATAACCATATACCTTCAATTTTTATACAAATATATTTATAGTTGGCCAGATGCTCATGCAGAGCAAGACTTTAAATATAAAACGAAGAAAAAGTAATGTATTAAGAACTTACTTTGCAGTAAAAATAATTTTTAATGCCTAGGCAGTAAATATGTTACTATCATCGAAAAATGTCATTAAAGGAGATATTTAATGTCAATCAGAAAAAAAAATAAGCTAGGTGAATACAATATCGCCAAGCTGGCAATAATGCAAGGGTTTATATCTTGGAAGGTTTGGTTTCTGAAAGACAAATGGCGCTTGAAGTACTTTCCCAATAGTAAAAGATATCTTTATTTCAATTTATAGTGAATTCTAACCTCACATTTTCGTTTAGCAGTTGGTTTCCCACCTAAACTGCTTTGCCACCACCACAGATGTAAGCGATTACTCGTGATATTTTTTGCATATTTCAAAGATTGTGCAGGTAAGTGCTTTTTTATCAGCAGTAGTTTTTAGTAAATAATGAAGTAAGCAAGAAATAGTAGAAATATGAGCGTGTTTGTAATATCGCCAAAATAACCGCGTAGCAATATCGCCAATGGCGATATTGCCAGACGAATATTTTTCATGTTTTCTTGAATTTATACTAAAGAATCGTTCGTTATCTTACAGAATCGTCATAAATAAAGCAAGAAACCGAGCTATCGGAGGCAAATGGTCGGAAGAAAATATGCAGCGTGCCCTAGCAGCTGTTGGAAATGGCGTGTCTGTGAATTCAGCAAGTAAGGAATTTTTGGTTCCTCGTAGAAACCTGAGAGACTACTTACGTAACCATCAAACAACAAAATCTCCCACGGGTCGCAAATCAGTTATTAATTTAGAACAAGAGGAAGATTTGTGTGGAAGAATAATTCGTTTGGCGGAACTAGGCTATCCCTTAACTTCGAAAGTTTTACGGCGATGCGTGTTTAATTTTTATGAGATCAACCAAATTCAAAATCCGTTTAATAAAGTTACAAAATTGGCGGGCCGATAATGGCTAAAAGGTTTTCTCAACAGGCATTCGAATATTGGGAATCGGAAAGCTTAAAACATGAACCCCGCGAGAGCTCAGAAACTAAATAGGTTTATTGACCATTTTAAAAAATTGGGCGAAATTCATGCTAACATGGACATCATGGACAAGCCTGAGCATATCTACAACATTGATGAGAAAGGCTGTTACACCACCAACACAGTCGTTGCAAAAAAGGAGCAAAGTGAATGCATCTTGTGGCAAATGAGAATGGACAAAACGTCACAATAGTATCTTGTGGCAATGCCCTGGGTTCTGCGATTCCTCCCTTAATTTTATTTAAAGGGGAAAGGATGAAGCCTGAATGGGCAGATGCACTTTCGGCGGCTAGTATGGTGTTAATGACTCCGAAAGGTAGTAGGATCATTGATGCTTTTAAACAATGGCTGCATCATTTTGCCAAATACAAAGTTGCTGGTCAATCTCTTGTAATTTTCGATGGTGCTGAGTGTCATCTGGATTATTCTATCGTTACGGTCGCAGAAGTGTTGGGTATAACGTTATATTGCTTGCCAAGCAATACAACGCACGAACTACAGCCTATGGATAGGTCTGTGTTTCGCTCATTTGAAAACTATTGGGACGACAAAGTTCTTAAGTACTGGTTAACACATTGGGATCGTGCTATCACAAAACAACGTTTTGGAAACATTTTTTTTTGTAGTTTGGGACAAACGTATTAAACCATCAAACATTTAATCTGGTTTCGCCGTGATATATCTTCCATAAGCCATATAGAACAAATAGAAGAGCCGGAAGTGGCAGGTACGATTCATATCTACACCGACGATTCTAAAACAAAACAAGGTTCAGGATGTGGAATATACTCCAGATTCTTAAACCTAAACATAAAATGGACTATGAGCAATAGTGCGGTATAGTTCAAACAGAGCTAACGGGGATTCTCATAGCAGAAAGAGATATAACCAGAAATAATATCACTGAAAGAAACATGCTTATCTATACAGAGACCAGACAAGCACTACTCACCTTGAACAGACCACGAATTTATTCATGGTTAGTACTAGAATGTCACGAAGCTTTGGCCGAAGTATCCATCAACAATGTGGTCACCTTAAGATGGATTAAAGATCACGCCACATCGAGAGGTAACCGTCTTGCTGATTCACTAGCCAAGAGGGCAGCCAACCAAATACTTTTTGGACCTGGCCCTTTTATTGGCCTGACAAAATCGGAAGTGACAGACCTAATCAAAGAACATTCCCTTATCAAATTCAAGGAAAGATGGGATGAAACAAGGAACTGCAGAGTTACCAGGGAGCTCTTAAGTTATCTTCACAACACTGCAGCAAACAAATACTTGACTATGACTAGACAGAATCTGCGCCTAGTCACAGGCATTCTGACTGGTCATTGCCAAGTACGAAAGCATCTCCATATCATGGTGCTGTCAGAATCCGCACTCTGCAGATGGTGCGAACAAGAAGATGAGAATATCGGGCATATACTTTACGATTTCGCGATGCTCTCATTTATTAGAAGATTTGTGTTCAGCGAGCATCGGCTAACACTGGCCGATATAAGAGAAGCACCTCTTGGCGACGTTGTCAATTACATAAAATCTGTAGGCTGGCTCACGAGCTAGGAGGTGCCTATCATCTTAGGAGGATGCACAATGGGCCTAATGAGGCCTAAGTACCGTAGGGGTAACCCACCCGCCACACATTATAGATACAGATTAGTACGATGTATCAGTAATATTCCTACCCCGAAATTTTCTTTAATATACAGTACTTTTATATAAAAACATTATAAGCTTAGCATGGCGACATTGTATTCACTTATCTTATTTATTTATGCAGAAACCACAATCCATTTTGAAAAATAAAGATTTTATAGAAAAATTCAGTAAGTAATACAAATATTTATATGTTTTTATTTTTTTCTATTTGTATACATTAATTCAATGTATTCTGAAACCACAAACTTTTATATATACCTACAATACAATATAGTTCAGTTATATTATAATTAAATAAAAACCCTCATTTATTGATATGAAACATATTTGTGTTAAACTGACTCTGATCAATGAGCACTTTCGTCTTCTTGTCATTCCTTCTTTACAATATTAGCCATTGTTAGTTTTAAATTGTATTTTTTTGTTTTAGTTTTTAATTATTTCTACAACTAACAACTCTCAATATCTCTCCCCTAAACTTAGTGGGGAGGGGGCGAAGTGACTTGTCCTTTGGGGGATCATAATTGTCCTTCCAAAGAACGTCCAGATATATTACCGTTTCAATCATTATTATCCGTTATAAAACTTTTTTGTGGCGAAAGGGGGGACGAGAAGGTAGTAACAAGTCTTACGTTTCAGTCCTCGTATCTGGAGGGAGTTTCAAGGGAAGGAGGGTGGATCAAAAATCTTCACATCCCGAAGGTGTGCGACTTTCAAGTCTAATTTCAAAAAAAAACTTTTTTTGAACAATTTTTTATATGAAAAGGTGGGGGATAGAGGAAACAATTTTTTTGCTCTAAAGTACAATCTATCGTACCCAAAGTTTCTTTTCCTAAGTCTAGCG
Source organism: Psylliodes chrysocephalus (assembly GCA_927349885.1). Classification (NCBI taxonomy): domain Eukaryota; kingdom Metazoa; phylum Arthropoda; class Insecta; order Coleoptera; family Chrysomelidae; genus Psylliodes; species Psylliodes chrysocephalus. The sequence goes on along the minus strand of OV651822.1, from coordinate 29,223,814 downwards.
GTTTCATATATTGACCTCCCCTGTGTTGTAAGGAGAAGTAAGGAATTTGGGCAGTTCAAAATAGTTTCAGACAATACGTACGGCTCCGATATTAGTTTTCTATCCCTCACCATTTAGGCATAGCAGAGAAAGAAGAGGGGAAGGTGGAGGAGTAAGGTGAAAAGTCATATTTTTTTTTCGTTTTTTTCGATCCTCTATTCGTCCATGTAATATTTTCCGTGTTGGTTCAAAATAAAGGGTGTTCTTGTTGGCTATAGGCTAATTTTATTATATACAAGGTGGCGCAAAATAAAGTCCCCTATTTCTTTTCTATATAAAAGTAAGATTAATTAAAAAACAGTCATATTATAAATGAAAAATATTTATTTAAACTCTAAAAATTTGTTTTGTTACACACTAAAAACAATACAGCCACCCCTAGCATTAATAAAATGAATAGTCTCTTTTTAAAGCATTTTTCATAACTTTCTCCAACATTTCAGGTGGTATTCTGTCAATTTCTTCCCGGATGTTGTCTTAATGCTTCTAGCGTTCGAGGATTATTTACAAATACTCTATCTTTGAGATAACCCCATAACCAAAAGTCTGGAACAGTTAAATCAAGAGACCTTGGCCGGATATGCAATAACGGCGTTTTTCGAGATAAGGCGTCAAGGAAAAATTCTGATAATCGACGAATTATTTTGATAAAAAGATTTCACGATTTCGGCACGTTTTCGAGGCGTATATCGATTCATAATTAATTTGTCAAATATCTACTTTGCAATTGACCGAAAAACTCGAACAGATGTCAACTACAAACGAAACCATGACAACATTCCATAGGCTACTTGATTTTGCGCCACCTTGTATATCATAATTCATAATTGTGGTTTATTGGATTTTATATTGTATCGAAGGACGGGAAAACCTAACTATTTTGAAAAATTTATTGCTCGCCAATGGCTACTAAACAAAAATATAAAAAAAATCGATTTACAAACAGAAGAGAAAATAATGCTGAACTATTTTTTCTTTGCCTATTTATATATTTCTGGACACCTAGTTACACAGACATGAATGGAAACGAAATAGAAATTAAATTAAAATATCAAGTTAAAGTATAAAAAGTTAAACTAAATAGATAAGTATAGCATTTCTTTATTTATACATTTCCACAATTATGAAAACCAGTTAAGGTTTAAATTGCATCGAAAAGCTTAAGAAGGCTCTTCTTCTTCCTTTTCTTCTTTTTCCTATTCTTCTTTTTTCTCTTCTTCTTTTTTCTCTTCTTCTTTCACTTCTCTTATTTCTAATAATAATGTTAGATAAGGTTTTTTGGATTTTCCTCACCTGTTTTAATAATATGGTTTTAATATCCAAGACTCTAAATTAATAGTTTTCTATAAAAATTACAATTATTTTTAAAAATTATTTACATCCAGTCGATGCGAGCGTTAGTTTTAGCATGTACGTTTTTAGGAACCGTTTTGTTCCCGAGGGTTCTGTGGTCCATAGTTTAAGAATCGTTGGTTGCAATACTGACGCTGCGAAAAGTGTCAACCCAATATATAGTATTCACTGCACATCGCTTTGACTAACATTACCATCAGAGATCAGAGTAGACTCCCTTGGCCAGGGGTCAAACGGCCAATGATGCGAAGTTGCAAAGGCCCTGGGCCACTTCCGCACTTCCAGTAATGAATCCCACCATCCTATCCAACGCATCACATCGGCTGACACCGATACAGCTTTTTTTATCCCAGCCAGCCGGTGATAGCTAATGCTAATTACGTTAATTTCGTCAGCGATGATTTTGCATCAATTAGTTTAATAGCCAACCCATTCTGGAGGGTCCATTAAAAAAATTTAATACGAATTTACACGTTGTGAAACGTGTAGATTAGCAACGTGAAACTTTTTTAATTACCACGGAAATTATTTTATCTACAAAATTATAAAATTTTATGATTTTCAAGAGGCGATTTATAAAATATCAGATTTTAGATAAATTTGCAATTCTTAAAGTGGTTCAAAATATATCGAAGGGAAATGAAAATAATGCACTTTCACCGAGTATTTAAAAATAAAATTAATATATTACTGAATAATTGCGGCATTAATGAAGTTCCTACATAAAATTAATTCTCATTTGAGGCCTTAAGAATTAAAATGGGATGATTGGTGATTTTGCAATTAATGTCAACAGAATAAGTAAGCAGACTGGGGGTAATGTACAAACCAATAAATGAAAGTGGAGTAAAAATTGTAAATATTTTATTAAAATTTCTTTCGGTTTATAAAGCCATAATCAAAGCTATTTAAAAATTAACAATTAAAATATTAAATGATGTTAAAACTTACGTTCCATGTGGTGTGTACATGGGATCGTTGACAAAATATAACATTTGAATAGAAGATTTATGACTTTTTTTAAATATTAACCTCCTTAACCCCCATTTTTATTCAGATTTTTATAAAAACAAATAGGCTTCGTTCCATTGGAGAGCTTGATTTTTCTAAAAATGTCAAGTTGATATTATTTTTGATTTTTATTTTATGATTTCAATCCCCTCTTATTAATCCGATTTGTTTCAATATCAATAGGCTTTGTGTCCTTATAGAGATTGATGTCCTAAAAAATTCAAGTTTAATTTATGATTTTTTTTTAAATTTTAACTCTTTTTAATCCCCCATTTTTAATCAAAATTTTTTAAAAAGTAATAGGTTTCTTTCCATTGTAGAGCTTGATTTTTTCTAAAAATTTCAGGTCGATATTGTTTTTCGCTTTTGTTTTATGATTTTTTTAAGAATCAATCTCTCTTTAACCTCTCTATTTTTAACCAGATTTTTTCAAAATCAATAAGCTTTTTACCCTTATAAAGATTGATTTTTCCTGAAAATTTTAAGTTCATATCATTTTTCGGTTTTGACTTAACGTGCGGACAAAAACGTGACACCGGACAGACGAAGCGAATGCATAATACTCTTAACAAACTACTGTGTGAAGAGTATAATAAATGAAAGAAATTGAATTAACTGTATTTTAATTTAGTTAATGAGATTCACAAAGTGCTTTAAATAAATAAATAGTATAAGTATATGAAAAATTATTGAAAAGAGGATAATCCTTTTCTACAATGTGGACGTCATTTATTAAGAATAAAGAAGCTCAAAAACTAAAAACAACAAAATTTTAACGCGTTTTATTGAATGTGGTAGTTAAATAAGTTTTGAAAATTATAAAAATCCGTAAATGATTAGGGTAAAGTAAAAAAATTACAACTATGGTTTGGCTAAACCATAAATTGTATTCCAATAAATTTTTGTATGAAAGAATTAGGTAAAAATATAGTGATAGTAGTGTGGATCTTAAAGTAGAAAATAGATTGTTAAAAAGTTGTAAAAGAAGGTGTTGTTATTCAGAAGAAACCGTTCAAGAAAATTAGGTAGAATACTTTTTTATATTTTTATTTCGAACAGTGACAACTTTTATAAATATAATTACTTGACATTTAACATTTCTATATCTGTGATTTTTTTATAAATTACATATAGGGTGTCCCAAAATTAGACGGTCATATTTTAACAGCGCAATCTATTTCCTAAAATAGAAGTAAAAGGTCATATAAATATAGGTACGAAAACGTTTCGTTTCCCAGATACAAGGTGTTAAAAGTGAAGTTCTGATGACAGATTTTCTAAACTTTTAATGATAGCTAAGTGAAATTTGGTAGACATGCAAAAAATTTTGCGTTCTATTTAATGGGCTTAACACCAGTATTTTATCATATTTATAGGTAGGTAAATAAGGGGAGGCTTAGGGTAAAAAAGGGTTTATTTTTATTTTTTTTTGTTGACAGTTTTTAACATTTTTGACTACAAAAGTTGTAAACCCAATTTTCTCTTTATAATAAAGATACTTTTGTTGCATCTCGCTAGGACGCACCATTTTCAATAGAACAAGCATTTAAAAATTTCATGATATTTCATGATATTATTTAAGTGCAAATCAGAATTTTTTTTTAGCTTTGGAAATACGGTAACTAAAGAAATTCATTTAGCTTTAATTGTTTTTTAAATGTTTATTTTATAAATAAACTTTAAATGTTAAAATTTAAATAGTACTTAAACTAATAACATGTTTTTTTCCAAATAGTTTGGTTGGCTTTGGTCTAATAACACGATTGATAACAATGTTTCCGATCATTCTGAGTACAAGAATGCAAAAAAAATTTTCGTTTGATCGTCTGTGTGTATGTATGCCGGCACAATAACTGTAGAACGAAAGTTCTGATTGACTTACGGTTTTAATTTTCTTGAATAATTACTTTTAACATAAAACCCTATTGATTTTCAGAATTTTCGGTTCATCCTAACTACTTTAATATCAATTTTCTTAAAATCCGCCTATGCAATTCTTATGTGACAATTTTAGGAATTCCAATTATTTATAACGTCAACATTCCTAACATTCTTAACATTCCATAAATTGCAAACATTCTCTAACGACCTGTCAAACAACAGCTGTTGATGGTAAAGGTGAAATTTCTAAAGCGGGTTGCGACCTTCATACTTGCAACCATAGCCATTTTGAAGGCTATTTTTATTCGAAATTAGTCGCCAAGCCTGCCAATTTTTGAAAAATATATAAGCAGTTTCTTAAAAATTACTTTTTTATGGTGGTGCTAACTTAAGCGTACTACTATTTCGCCCTTAGCCACAAAAACAACTTCATCAAATTTACTGGCACTCTGTCGGTAACCCATGGAATCATTAACCGGCTGTTTTATTTGTTGCTGTAACCTATCGTCGCAAAACTATTAATAATTTAAACATAGTAAGTAGTAAAACGAGGCAGATTTAAAGAGTATTATCACAAGAAAGTATATATGTTCTGTTTATTTATCAAGTATTGTTTAAGGTTACTTTTAAATACATATATTGTTTTTTTTTTAATTTCTGTAGGCAGTCTATTCAATTGTTTAAACCTTTAATAAAAATTGTACTTTGGGAACTTTTAGTAATGGCTTGCCGTATATGAGAGTCAGATTGGCTTTTTGTATTATAGTTGTGATATTGTAAATTATATTAAATTTTTTCTAATAGATCTGAGGCGATGGATTTGTCATTTTTATTTTATAAATAAATATCAGTCATGTACTGAACATAATTCTGAACTGAAATCCAATTTATTTCTTTTAACATAGTTGCAATACTCATCCTTCTGTCCTTTATTAATAGAATATACCCAAATAGGCGGAGTAAGAAGCCCAAATATTTTACATGAGCAGGCCTAAGAGATAAAGGGGCCAATTATTATTGGATAAATTTCTCGAACAAGTTTTTAAACCCTAATCAAAAGCGATATAGAATGGTTTTAAAAATCAAGGCTTGTGAAAATCATCACATGGTTTAACCTAAGTAATGCCAATGCTTCACAAAACAAAAATTCAACGTCCTAATACTACTATCGGCTTTCGGTCTTTCGTTCCAAGTTAAATCATTTCCCGTTTTTGTTACGCTACGAGTTTACCCTTGTGGGCCTTAGTCTCGATTAGGTGGGAACCACCATTTTAGCGTCTCTTGAATTTTAAGGTAATCCTTAGGACAGTAGTTGTAAGTCAGATAGGTAAAATCGTAAAATTATAGCGAAACAATATTTGAAATTGAGAATAGCTGGTGATTCCTTAAAAATAGGAAATTTGACTGAGTTAGAGGAGAAATAATTAGTTATTTTTAATTGCAAATGCTGGCTGATTATAATTTTAAGATTTTTCACGTGAATTATCTACTTTTAGTGTACTGAGCATGACTTAAAAGAGGTCAAAATGTCGACTGTAAAAAATAATTTTAAAAAATTGTTTTTGTTTATTCTACTAAAAATTCTACTAATCTATTAAAATTAATTAATTAATTGTATTAAAATTTCTACTAAAAATAACAAAAATTCTACTAAAAATATCAAATTCTACAATAAAATTAAGTGGCCTAGCTGAGGAAGGCACATTTCGGCTCTACGAATTACATGTCAAGCTCGCATAACTTCAAAATTAATTTGCCGTATTTCATTCCCTGCCAAATGTATCCTTTCACGCAACTCTTCTTCAATGTTAACTACTGTAGCGTATACCATATCTTATATACTACCCCAAAAATAATATTTTAAATGGTTTAAATCTGGAGATCGAGGTGGCCACGGTGTGGGACCACCTCTTCCTATCCATCTACCCGGAATCTATCATTCAGCCAATTTCTCAAATTAACGTCATAATGGGCTGGCGCTCCGTCGTGCTGGAAGTGCAGCTGATGTCGAATATTTAGTAGAAGATTATCCAGAATGGGATCAAGGTGGGTTTCTTAAAAAATTCAGATACTCCATTGCTTTAACCGAGCAGTAATTTCAATCGGCCTAATTAATTTGTCATTAATTATTGCTGCTCATACATTAATAGAAAATCTATCTTGAAAAAATCTGTCTCACCACCCGATGATTTTCTTGCGAATAAAAATTATGACTGTGAATATTAAAAATACGTCTCTATTAAATGTAGTCTCGTTCCACATAATAAAAGGAAAGAGTTCCTGATGGTTTCTTATCCATTAACTAAACTGCATTCGTGATAAAAGTCGTGGGGTCTTGAGGCTTGAACACGCTGATAATGATAGGGATGAATACCCTGCATTCTTATCATTCTGTCAACCTAAATGAACATATTTTTTAAAAGACAAGTAAGCAAAAGTAGGAATTTACACATGCGTTTAATCTGATATTTGTTCGTGATATTTTACGAGTAAATTTGAGCAATAAAAACTAAGAATCCTAAAATAAAAAAAAAAAAGGAAAATAATTATTATTTACTATTGCTCATAGTATTGTTTAAAGTCTAAGAACAGTTCGAATACTCCTTCTTGGACCATCTTCAAATAAATAAAGGGCATGTTCCAAATTATGGTTTTTCTTTGGTGTCCCTTGTTCGTGATCATAATTTATAGCCAATTTTTGTTTATCACAGCATCTCAAAAAATTGATTAAAAGCTTTATAGTTCCAGGCCTAATAATTATTGTTTGAGCTTTCGAATAAGATAATATGAACATGCAACAAAAGTAGTTTTATTATAAAGAAAACATGGGTTTTCCAAATAATTTTGTAGTCCAAAATGTTAAAATCTGTTAAGAAAAAAAACTAGAGGCCATTTTAAACTAAACCCCAACCTGCAGCGATCTAACCAGTTAAAACATTTTTAGTTGGTTTTGAACAATAATATTTAGTTAACGTTCCCGTAAGGTACCTTAAAACTCTTTTTGCAAGTTGTCATATGAGCAATCGTAAACTTTTCTTTCTGCATATGTCTCACCATAATTTATACTATAAGTTTGCTTAAAACCTTTGGCGACAAGTATAGCCTTGTATTTTGCCACATTACCGGAGCTATCATGCTTGATTTTATGAATTCGTTTGCTTGTTATAATACAAGCAGGCTTTGATACAAATTTTTATATTTTGGTATATATAAGAGATCGATATTTCTCTTCCGTGGCATCAGACCATTTATTAGCCTCATGCCTTTTAAGAGCATCAGACATTAGGCTAGTTGTAAATTTTCTTTATAAATGTATGTAAGAAACTGTTGCTTTTCTTACTCGTTCTACTTTTTCAGAATTTTAGCCAAGATTTTCTGTTGTTTTCATATTATTATTTTTAGCTTCGATAAAGATTGTTTTAGAAGAAATAGGCAATTCATCCTGGGAATTATATATAATTTCTTCAATTAGTATATAAATTGGAATTTCTATTTCCTCTTGCTACTATTTTGTTTTAAAGAATATGACATCTCTTGTCCGAATAATTTTTAGATTTCTATTTAATATGCGATATCACAATAGCCAACAAAAGTATGTATATCGCATTTTGCATCCTATTTTTTTGTTTTAGGTTTAGGAATATGGACTACAGATTTGAGTTTTGTTTGTGAAATAAAGCCTTATTGCAGATTTCGGCCATAGATATTTGTCGAAATTTATATCCATTATGTCCAGGAGTGTAAGGAGTTTTAACTTTATGTTCAATACCATTGCAACAAGGCATTCTTTTATTCCATTGTTTATAAATTTCCCATTACCATCTTTTTTTGGGTTATTTTCTTATCTAAGTGATTTTCGGTAAATGTTTTTAATTTAAAACTTTTATCATATGTTTCATCTTTGTCCTGTAGAAAATAAACAAAATTTTTTTCTGAAAAATCGTTAGTGAAACTTGGAACCACATAGATGAAAAGTCTTCTTCTATGGGAATGCAGACATCTCCATGGGACTCTCTAAGAAATTTTTGGCTCGTCGTCGGTTCAGTCTTAGATTTTTGAACACAGGCTATAATTCGTCCATAAAAATTTTGACGGATGGCTACTTTCGAGAATTTTTTTTTAATATTATGAAAATGTTCAAGCCCAGAAATTGACCCCGGCCAACGTTACAACGCGGTCGGCTGTATAAACTGGCAAGCGTAATATTATTTATTTTCTACTCGCTCTAATGCTAAAGAAATTTGGAAAATTGAATTTATTAACTCTAACGATACATGGAATTTATATGAAAACTATACACACTAAATAATTTTAAAGGTGAGGCCTGTATGAAAAAATATAAATATGTCTTTTTGCTCATTTATAATCTTTGTAACTTTCACCCTCTTCTCCTCATAGTTACGCCCACGTTTGTCTCAATTTGTATACAGTGTGTAACAAAAAGGAAATCATAAATGGAACTATATAATCTGGGGTCAAAAATAATTCCATTGACCATAACTTATCTTTATGCAAATGTACACACAAAAAAGTTAGAGTCCTTGAAAAGTACAAAATAAAAATTACTTTTTTCCAATATTTTCTGAATTATTTAACAGTTTAATATTTTTCACTTAAAACCATGAAATCTGTACAGCCCATAAAAATTTTAGGGCTGTTCGGAACCCCTAAAACCCCCCAAACCTGTCTATGCGTTACAATTAAAAAGTGTAACACCATTGTGACACCAAAACCAATGGTGTCAAAATACTAATTTAATTGTAACGAATAGAAAAGTTTGGAGGATTCCAGAGGTTCAAAATCCCCCTAAAAATTTTATGGGCTATAAAGATACGAAATCTTTGGTCTCTGGTTTTATACGAAAAAGATATTCATTACAAAATGTTAAACAGTTCATAAAATATTGGAAAAAATCGATTTTCATGTAACTTTTTTGTGTGCACATTTGCATTAAGGTAATTTATGTTCAATCCAGTTATTTTTGTGCCCAGAATATGTGGTTTCATATGACCTACCTTTTTTTGCACCCTGTGTTATTGCATTTTTCTATTCTCTTCTAAAATTCGATTTCAAAAATGTATACCTGAGGTGCAAAGTGAATCGTTTGGAAAATGTGGTTCTAGCCCATTTGTTTACGCCTTTGCACTTTCTTTTTCTTTTTCCACCTTTTCCTTTTTTCTCAATTTTTACCTAGACTTTTTTTCATTAAATCCTAATCGTTAACATTTAAGGAGAATAGTTGTCATTGAAGTACCCTGTACATCTACCACGTACCAAAATGTTAAAACATTTTAAATTAATCAATTACCTTCTACTTATAGAATCCTCTTTGAAAGGAAACTTATTATTATAAAGATAACAATTTCTTTTAGTAGCAAGCGGTAAGTAGTCGAGGTTCACGAGAAGTCTAAACTGTGTCTTATCCTGACTTTGTTCCTCCAGATAAAGACCGAAATCGATAATTGCAATAAGAAATGGAAGATGATCAGGGCGATGCGATGAGATGAGAGTAAGGAAATGGTAGTGTATTCGTGTGTCACGAGGCCTGTTTGGCTCTCATCACGTGTCACGATGTGAACCCGCCAACTACTCTTCGAGCGATGATATCGAAATGCTTGACATTAAACATCCTTCTCCTAACAGGCCATGATTTCTGCCCACGTGTACTTCATTCACTCAAAAATTTCTACAATGTCACTAAGATGTATTTACATCGATCAGATTTACTTTTGATACCGATATCGACGTGTTACGCCATCGTAGTTGCCTTATACCGGGACCGTTCACTAATTTCACAATGGATATTTTTCCGAGTGATCATTTTAAATGCTAAATATACCATGTGTATTGAAATTATTTAAGTAAAATAATGTTAATTAATGAAATTAATTCACAGAAGAAGAGGTGTACTACATTCAAGATAAATGGTCTTATTTTAGTGGTTTGTTGTGTTTGTATATCCGCAAGTAGAACCAAGTAGAACTCATCTTCATTTGAAATTGGAGTAATATAACACTAGTTATTACTCAAGTCTTGCTTCAAGATTAAACTCAACTTACTAGCTAAAATGTGTAACGTGAAGCTTGTTATTTTATCTATTTGTTATAGTGTTTTAAGCTCAATTGATTTTGGGAGTGGGTCAGGTTATTAAATAACTCGTATTACCTTAAAAAAGAAGTTGGGCACCACTATATTTAAAACTTACTATACTTGACTATAGATTAATGATAAAAATATAGAAAATCACTAACCATTAAAATATTATATTTAAACAAAGTTCTTAGATAAGGTAGTAACAAATTCTAATTCACAGAGATTTATTTAATTCAAATTTAGATGATTTACTAAAAAAAACTTATCTGTTGTAACTACTTCCATATTCTCTCCTTTTATTGCAACTAGCTAGAATGATACAAGAGGTAAAACGATCAATGGATTACTTTTCAAGAGTGTTGCCCGCCGATATCCACAGTAATCAAAGGTCACTGCAAGAAAAGGTCCTTCAAAAACCATTCCACTCCCAATACCACTGCTAAACCAATTACCGTAGAAGAAAATTAAAAATTGCAAAAGAAAATATAAATAAACAATGATTATACACCATCATACAATGAATAACACAAGATATCGCCGTAAAAAAAATATTAACAAAGTAAGAAGAAATAAGAAAATATATACTTTCTATTAGATTCGTATATAAAGATAAGAAAATTAGTAATTTAGCATTATATAATATATGCATGTTCTTTCTTATACAAACTTGAACCACATAAAATTGCAATCATGCATCGGGAAAATAAAGTTCAAATTAAAGTTAAATCATAAACTAAAAAAATTGTACTGGCATAAACCATACATATATGTATAAGATAAAGGTAAGGTAGATAATAGTAATTACTCAGATTACTAAGTATTTATGTGTAACAAAAAAAAAGAGAAAAACAAACTGAAAATTTTTAACGTACATAAAATAATTGAGACACATATTTAGTTATTTAGTGAAGCTCCCAAAATAAGAAAGGGTTGATAAACTTACAAACTAAGACCTATTATTAAAATAAAAAAATATGAAGATAACTGAAATTTTGAGTGTAGCCCTTAAAGACTAAAGATTTACAACTTAATCTAAGAAGATTTACTACTTTAGCTCTAAGTGCTTGTTTAAGAAAATTTTTATTAAAATGAAAAAATTGATTTTAACTTTAAATCTACACTCTTATGCCATACAAATGTCACAAAAATTGATTTTAAATTTAAATCTGTACTCTTGTACCATACAAAAGTCACAATCAGGGAAAGGTAAGATAAAGGTAAATGAAGGTAGGTAAGGTAATGTAAGGTAAACTAGAAAGAATGATCATTGAACTATATTTGCATATATGATAACTATATATATATATAAAAAGTATAAAAAACGAACTAATAAATGTAAAAAAGTCAATATATTTTAAAAAATCACTAAGTAAACCTAGCCAAATACAATGGAAAACAACAATAAACAAACGGGGGGTGGGTGGCTCAGTGGTAGAGTCTCTTCCTGTGGTTCCAAGGGTCCCAGGTTCGAATCCCACCGTTGGCCGGAATTTTTTCATTTAATTTAATTATTTAAAATTAATTCTGATGCATTGGTAGGATTCCACACTCGACCATTCACTGTTGGGTTCTAATTAACAGTGCTGTTCCTAAAGTGGCGCTGGGAAACAGTAACAAAGCTTACAGAGAACACGAGGCGAAATAACCTTAGCAGTTGAAGCCGATGACACAAAAAAAAAACAATAAACAAACGCACAATTCGATTTTATGCCATGCAGGCGCCATATTGAACCCAAATTTGTCACGTGGTTTGGATTCCCTAATCGTCTGAGTGCGAAATGTACAATCCACTCGAATTGTACAGTATATTTTTTCTACGACCCACTATCGAAAATCTACAAATTTAAAAAATTATTTTAGCTTATAAAGACAAAATAACTAAATTTAAAATAAACATGAGGAAAAAAGATTTAATTATATAGTCCCAAGCCCAGATTCGATTCCAGGATTTTCGCATGGTAGGAAGAAGCTCTATCCTCGCCTCCAGCGCCACTGTTACAAATAAAGTTTTAATACTCGTAATTTAATAAGTTTCATATAGTTGGAATAAAATTTATTTTATTTTTTTTTGATAATGTGCACCAAATAAAAATAAAAATTCTATTATTTATCGATTTTACATAAAAATAACTCATGTATATTTAATCCGAATAACTAAAAAGTATACTGACAATTAATTAAATAGAATTTTCACTTATTTAAAATTTTAAAAATAATAGTATTTGGGTATCCAAAATATGAACTGTGAACTGTGATTAGTGGATTTCATTTTTTGCAGTGTTCTCACTAATAAGAATGGATATGATATATATTCGTTCAGTTGAATGAAATAGCATACTTTTTCTTTTTGTAGTCTGTGTATATATTATCTAATATTATTTTTGTTTTAGAAAAAATTTGCTACATAAAAGGTTTCGTTACATTTTATGCAAGAATATCCCTACAGAGGGTCAAACCCTGTGAAATTTTTTAAATTTTAATAAAATCCACTCGAACTCCGAGCCTTTGATTAAAAAAATGCACACAAAATAAAAGTAATTATTGGTTAAATCGAATGACATTATAATATGTATTATTGTGATTGGATATAAAATATTTTTTTAAGCAAAATATTTAAATTTGTCTAATTTTTTTTCCTTTGGTTGTAAGTTATATGTTATTGTAAATCAAAAAGCGAAATCTACAAAGCAAAAAAAAAATGCAGGATGTTGAAACTCACTACATACGGCGGAAAGACAAGTTTATTGCCAAGTTGAATTCTATCTCAAATAATAAACCAAATAGTTAACTTTTATTTTAATACAAATGGTCTAAATTCCGAAGTAAGGTCGACTTCACCCATCTGTTTACCGAATGAAAGTTTCTTTTTATTAAATTAAATATTTTATTAAATATACTGCAAATGGGTTGCCTAAGAAAATACGGTCTTAAATATTTATTTTATTAAAGTATAAAAAAACGACACCTTGTAAAGTATTTCCCAGATGCTTCGACTATGCTCACTGCAGAATGGATCAAAGCATAAGTTTAAAACTTGGTGTTTTCCTCTTCATTCGTTTTTGAGTTATCCTTAAAATTCGAAATTTGCACTTTTCTCAAATATCTCGAATTAGGTTCATTTTAGGAAAATTAGGTTTAGAAACAAAACTAAAGAGAATGACATCATAAGCAACTTGTATCATAATTCCTATACTTTCCTTATCTGTATACACAAAGGAAAGTAAAAAATGGCCTTGACAGTATTTTCTTAGGCAACCCATTTGCAATATATTTATTAACATATTTTATTTAATAGAAAAAACTTCCATTCATTAAAGAGACGGGTGAAGGTAGACATTACTTACGAATCCTGTAGTAAAAGGGAGGGTTTTAGTGTAATAATAATATATGATTCAATAAGTATAAACGTAAATAATGTAGTGAGTGTCTATCTTTTCAGTCACTCATTTATTTTAGTAAAAACATTTTAATTACATTACTGAATTACCCCAAAAATCTTTAAAACATTCTAGAAAAGATACACATAAAAATAAGTGTTCGGTGAAAACGTGACTGGTCAAAACGTTTAAGGATAACCAGATCTTTGAGGTCCTAAAAGCCGACTCCAAATTCTTTATGAGGGGACAGTTGTATTCATTAGATTGAAAGCTCTGTGGCTACTGCTGATAATATGGTCATTATTTATACAGAAGAATATTGTTATAAAGACTTCTTTTCAAAATTAAAATTAATATTTACAGCAATTTCTTAACAAACTGTATCATATTTTGAAGAAGTGACTACGATGGGTATTTCAACAAAATACAGGGTGGCCTAACGAAAACGTGACATTATCAGGAATTGCGTCAACATTTTAGAAAATCGCTTAATTTTTGAATAAAGCGGGATAATTTTCTAACATATCCTTAACCGGGGCCGACTAGAAGGGGGTGCAGCCGGGACTAATTCCCGGGGCCCGAGCTCAAATGGGGGCCCGGCAGCGGTATAAGGGGGGCCCGGTAGTGGTGGTGTTGGGGAAGTTCTTACTTAAAGACTTTGATAAAATTTTCACGGGGCCCGGTCTGACTCTCGACGGCCCTGTCCCTTACTGTCATACCTATATCATTTTCATTTCCTCTGTCATTCTAACCACTACGATTGATGTAGTGTAATACCAAAGAGTTGAAATAACAAGATATGATAGAGTGAGAAAATAAGCCAAGAAACGGCTGTCATAAAAAAAATATTGATCCTATTTAGAACATGAATAAAGCGGACCAGTGTCATAAACATTTGAGCAACTTTAAAGATTGGTGTGAAAGCAATTAACCTTCCATTAGGCACGCGGCTTTTCATAACATCATTAGTCGCGCGTTATCCTATTATCTGGTGTAGACGATCAATTAGACCATTGATCGTCTAATTTGGTACACAACATCATCACAGGTAAGGAAACATGAGTATGCAGCGATAATCCCGAATGGGTCGGCTCCAAAAAAAGTTGTTCGTAAAAAAATCCTAAACAAAAACAGGCTCGCCACTTTTTTTGGAATTACTGGACATCTTTTCACTGCTTGACTAATAATTCAGAATTGTACACTAAAGTTTGTTTGCCTGAGGTTCTCTAAAAGTTCGGGAATAACGTCCAAGAGGATTGATCATCTTTCATTAAGATAATGTTTGGGCTCACATTGCTGTTCGAACAAATTAAGTATTTGAATGCACAACACAGAAACAATGGGTCATTCGCCGTATTGTCCTGACTTAGTGCGTACAGAATGGTTTCACAAGGGCATTTACAATCAGGATAGTAGAAGCCCACCAAATGACTTTCCAACAATTTGCAGGAGTATCACCCATTAGTGTCAACCAGCAGGTTTTTGACGAGATGATTACCTACAGAACTTTGATGAGCTGCTAAGATGGCTGTCTCTAGATACCCCTCAACGTCAACCAACAAGTTTTTGACAAGTTCAAAAAAGGTCCTTATGCCCCTGGCACAGGCCTTATGGGGCCTAAGTGTGCTGTGGAGAAACCCACCCTAGAGAGAAAATGTTTTCAAAAATGGTTTTCGAGGATGCAAAAATAGATTGACTGTGGATGAAAATAATTTGATCAATTATAAATAGTACAAATGAACAAATGCTACGATGTTATTTATTCATAGGCTATACACTAAAATATCAAAAATATAGTGCAAAAGAACCAAGTTTTTTAGAAGTTTGTAATGAACTTGTGCCTAAAATTGAAACCATTTGGAAAGAGTAATCAATTCCAACTGTTTCAAAAGACAGAATTGTGCAATTAATATGGAAGTATTATGAAAAATATAATAATTTAATAAAATGTCCCAGAAGCAAGCAAAACAACAGCTCTGACAAAAAACATACATTTGAAATAGAGTGTCATAAAAAATTACTTAACATAGTTGCTTGTAAATGTAATTTTTCTGCATATATATATGAAAAGACCAGTAAAGTACCTACTAAGAAATAGCAGTTTCTTTTTGATCAAAGATCGGTAAAAAAAAATAAGCATAGGAAATGTAGATCGTGAAGAAACAAAGAAAGAATTGTTTGAAAAATGATTATCCAATCTAATGTTTCAGACAATTTACTGCAGGTTTGATAATATACATTTTAAATTGTACAAAAATATGTATCAAAAACTTGTGTAGTCTAAAACAGTCTTAAAAAAGTTTTTAAAGTGACATTCCTTTTATAAATTAGTAAATTATTCTTATACCATTAAATAATTATTGAATAGTGGCAAAGAAAATTTAACGTAAAATGGGGAATACCTTAAAAATGATTTACCAATTAGGCACCTATACATATTTTTTGTATTTAGGTTTCCGCAAGATCCTGAGAAAAGAAAACTTTGGTTTTCTCTAGTAGGGATCCTTGAAAACCCAGAGTTGTGTTCAGAACACTTTTTTCCTGAAGATGTTTTGGTACGTGCAAATGGTGCTAAATATATCAGAAAAGATGCAAACCCCAGACTGTGTGAGGGATTTCTATTTTTGGATGATCTATCCGACATGTAAAAATACAAAATATTAATTTTTTGTTTACCTCTTAACATTATTTATTACCTATATGTGTGTATATCTAATGTATGGGTTTTTAGTTCTGATTTAACTGTTTTTGGAACACCACCTGCTGCAAAAAATATTGCAGTAAGTAATAACACTAATAACTAAGCATAAAAAAATTAAATGAAATTTTAGTTAATAAAATTAAGGTATTTAATATATTTAAAACGTTATTTTTTTACGATACTTTTTGCCATACCATGTCTTTTGTAATTATTAATTGAAAAATTATATATTTTTAGGACAGTGTTTTATTTAGATACCCCTACCTACTTAATGGTAATTTAAAATTTTAAATAATTTTGGTTAACATCATACCAGGCAAATATATAGTAAATACAGATCACTTACTTTTAGAATGGAAACTGCAATGTTAAAATTCGAGTCAGTATTGTAGCCCCGTGTGAGCGTTCTTTGAACTATTTGGATTGTCATTCAATATTTAATTTAAAAGTGGTAGTCAAATTAAGATTTGTTCATACTAACTCCTTTTTTACGTTTATTGTATCAATAAAATTATATTTGTTACAATAAAGCATAAAATGAGTAGTATGAACCAATCCTAACTTGACTACAAGTTGATATATTTTATTATTTATTAGTACAAAAAATTAAAAATCATGATCAACAAAATTAATTTATTAAAATAAAAAGCATACAAATAGACTAATTTAATGTAGCGTGTTAATTAGCTGGAAAGTAAAGTCATTGTCCATAGAGATTGAAGAGTTTTATCTGGAACAAAAAATAAATATTAATAAAACTTATAAATCAGGAAGGGTACAGGAAGAAAAAAGCGGCCAAGCCACATTTTTACGAAAATTGAACTGGTTCGTCCTATTTTGTAAAATACCAGTAAGTTTCCATGTAATAAGTCAAATTAGAAAATGCAAAACAGTGCATTTAAAATTATGTCCAAGGACTTAGCATCTTTTCCTACTGTTTGTTAAGCACTTTCAGTATTTAGAATAAAAAATTACAACTGTCTAGTAAATTAATTGGTAAACTACAATATAATAAGGCAACATTTAAACAAAGTAACATCTTTTTGTAATCAATTACCATAAAGTATCAAAAGTTTGTATTTAATCTAAATTAAATTTGGTTTTCTGAACATTTTGGTAATTGTGACTTGGTCCCTTTTTTCCTAAAGCCTTCAAATCTGTTAGGGAGCACAGAAAGTGAGGCACGAATAAAAAAAGGATACTGACCATTACTTCCCGGACTAGGCAATTTTGTCTTCCACAATCTAATATTGCCATTCCAAACGGCTTGAAGAAAGTTTGTAGTAGAACAAATAAAAAAACAGTAAAAGTAACAATCTGAACTAAATCAATATAAAAATCAATTGTGAGGCATGAATACAAAAAGTACAGTGACTATTACTTTCCTGACTAGGCTGTTTTTGTCTTTAACGATGCAATACTGCCACTCCAAACGGCTTGAAAAAGTTTGTACTAGAAGAAATAAAATTACAGTTAGATCTCTGCTTATACCAGGAACTTTAAACATATCTTTAAAATGTTTATCACATACTAAATAGTTTTTACAAATTTGTTGTTTTATTCTTGAAAAACGGACTGCGAACAGCCAGTACTCAAATTTGAAATAAATCGTTATTAGGATTTCAGAGTGTTTACAAAACAATTTGGCATATAACAATACGAGATATTACAGCTTGTATAACTAAAAATTACCACAAAAATTTAAAATAAGCTCACAATCGTCAGCAAGATCAAGTAAACAAATTGAACATTAAAAACACAATTGAACAGGACCAAGTTGACAATGCAATTAAACAATAATTTACAAAATACTTACTATTTATTCATCCAGGATCCAGAGCACACCCAAATACAAATAATAATTATTGACAAAATGATATTATTGATAATCACAATAAATACAGGCAATGGCAAATGTCATTCACCAGGAAGTAGTTAATGGATGCCTGACAATGACCAATGACAAATGACACTCCCACTCTTTCCACCATCAATTGTAGATTTCTGTAAATTGTGTGTACAGCGCCATCTAGAATTCGTTCTTTCAAACAAAAACATAGTTTCAGTTCGGGCTATACCAGTTACCGATACCTGATAGTAAATTCCATTAAACTATAAACCAATAAATATTAAAAATCGGAAGGTAACTTGAATTCTCTTGCATTTGAATTTACTTCTACTTGAATTTACCTACATGAAAAAATCATCATAATTATATTACTAAAAAAATATACCTACTTATTAACATATTTTTTTAACATACTACTCTGACAAAACTGGTGAGTTTAAAACTCTACGCCACTGGCGAGCATATTATGGACACTGTTTGGTTTACAACGTTGCCAGCCGGTCCTAAGAGATCTGTCTTTCTCTCTTCTACTCATTAACAATTTTAAAGCAATAACAGTCCGCAATTGTATGTGATTTATGAATGAAACATTTTGTCTCCATGTTGTAATGTCTTTGGTAATTTCTCATTAAATTTAGCAAACCGTAATCCTGGGAAATTAGCGCACTATAGATGGCTTACATAACTAAAGTGTATTCCCCAATGTGGATTAATAATAAACTAAATTTCGGTTCAACCAGTGGTAGTTTGTACGTATTTAAAACGATTCAACTGTCATGATATTTGAGAGATGATTTAAAAAGTATTGTGGATACGTTAATTCAAAGAACTGCGTATTTTATAAACCCCAGTAACATTCTTTTGTGTATGCTAACAGACACTCGTTAATGGGTTCGGGAACCATGTCTACGAAGAATCTTAAAAGCTAGAGAAACCAGTCGAGAAACCGTTGAAGTAAGACATTTTGTGGTAATAGAAATTAGTTTCAGTTCTACAGACTACTTTAAGTTAATTTCTGTTTTAAGGCATTTTACCGATGCTAATCTTAGGGACCTTACAAACGAGACCAAAATTCCAGACTTTGATTTTTCGAAGTTCCTTTGCCATACTCAATCCATGGAGAGATGTGTAAAATTAGTTACAGAGTATTTGGTCTAGAATCAAGAGACGGCTATATTCGCTCAAGAAATTACACCAAACATTTTAGTAAGTAAACTAGGTTAAAATTCAGTAAATGTTTTTTTATTACTATGTTTTATGTACTTATGTGTTAGCTTTTTATATTTGATTTGTAAGCTTTTATGTTTGATTTGTTAGCTTTTTATGTTTGATTTGTTAGCTTTTTATGTTTGATTTGTTAGCTTTTTATGTTTGATTAGTTAGCTTTTTATGTTTGACTTCCTTAGATACATTTTTTAAATAAATATGTTGTTTAGTTTTAATCTTGTAATATTTATTTGTTGTTCGAGTAATTTTTACCTTATTTTTTAAAGGCAAATGGATTAAACATTGATTAAAAGGGGTAGTAGAGCGCTGAAGATGTTATTTAAAAATATTAAAAATAAAGAGTGTGAATACAAACTTTTACTTTTCACTCCTAAAGAAGGCGGTAGGGGACGGAATATGTGGATTTAGACATTCTGAAAAATTACGAAAAGTAAGCACAACAAAACGCAAGTTTTAATAGGTATTGTAAACCTAATGGTTATATTTTTTAAAAATATGCCTATTTCGACCCAGCCTATTATACTTTAGGCGAACCTAATTAAGGGTTAGTTATGCAAGATGATGTATCAAAAAATGGTGTTTACTTTTTTCAGCTACAAATGTTTTAATTATTACCAGTTATTTATATTTAGTCTTAATAAAAAATTAGGTACAAAAAATATTTTATTTTTATTGGTTTCTACTGCTACTTTTGAACCCATTCCGTCCAAGTAACTATCACATTTATTCCCAGTTCAAATAATTCTGCTTTAGCTTTATTCGAAATTACGGTTCCATCATTTTTACATACTGTTATTTGGGGCATACAAGTTATAGTATGTCGATATCTTAGTTCATCGCAAGCATTACTTTTATACGGCATAGCACACCATCGTCCCTGTCTTTGTAAGTAAGAATTAAATTCGTCCTCTTCTGTATCCGCAGATACGTATATTATTTCCATGCTGACCTTTCTCTTCTTAATTTCATCATAGAGCAATTTTAGTTTGTCTATGAGCTCCTCCGTTGCTCCAACCCAAAAGGCTGAGAAGAAAAAAATTATAATTTTGGTGGTTTTAAGATGGGACTGTTGCACTTTTACGATTTGTCCTTCTGGTAGTCTTATTTCTTTATCATATAAAACATCCATATAAATTCTGTAGGGTTAAAAGTTAAAATTCATTTTTTGTACGATTGTATATTGATTTTTAGTGACATTTTGTAATGACGTTTATATTTTATCAGGTAAGCTGCGGCTTGCAAACTTATGATATAAGTAAAAGACATAATTCGGGAAAGAAGAAAAGCTGACGTGACTAATGATTATAACTAATGCAGAGATTAGGGACATAAAAGAGAGTTATTGCAAGTTCACTTAAGGTCAGTCACTATTAGTGCGCTCTTATTTTAACATCTGAGCATGCGCAGATCACTAACTTTAATAAAAATTGTGCCTGTCCTTAATAGAGAGATATTGCAAATTTCTATAAAGCCAGCCACTAATAGTGACATCGTAATTAGAGTCAAATAAATTCTATAATAGTACCTAATATTAAAGAGGCATTAGAAATTATAATTTTAAGGTTTAAATGACAAGCGCATCCAAAAGCTATAAAGTCGCCACTACCTGCTGCCCTTAAACATCCACAATTAAGGACAGGCACAATCCTTAATAAAGTCAGTTTTAGAACATAAACATCTGCGCATGCTTAGATGTCAAATTAAGAGCGGCAGTAATAGTGACTGACCCTAAGTGAACTTGCAATAACTCCCTTATTATGGACAGGCACATTCTTTATTAAAGTTAGTGATCTACGCATGCTCAGATGTCAAAATAAGAGCAGCACTAATAGTGACTGACCTTAAGTGAACTTGCAATAACTCTCTAATGATTGGAAACGCAGCGACCGCCAGTAACGATGGCGTCATCTATGCGTCTCAGATGTTAACTAAAGGTGCACGTCGTTTGTAGACAGAGAGAAGACTTGGACAGTTTGTAAATATAAATGTCAGTTAGTTGTATGTATTATGAAAACTAGGTATGTATATAGTAGAATCCTAAATTTTAATTTTAAATTTTGAGTTCACGATTGTTATCCTCGAGATGAACTAAGCCAAATGGTTGTGGCTGTTTTTGTATGAAATTTGAGGACAATAAATATATTTTGTAATATTACAATAAGTCGGAGAACGTATTATATTAGTAACACATGCCACATGAATAAATGTAACTACCCCAATGTGGTGTTTTTTAATTAACCAAAGTAAGATCTAGTCATGTAAGTAACACAAATAGTAGCCAACTTTTGTCACAAAGTAGGTATTTATTTATTATTTATTGTTTTAGAACAAGAAAATTGCTTCAAAACGTTATAAAGAAGATTTGATATAGGAAGGAAAATATCTAAATTCCCATAATTGAGTTTGGAAAATAAGAACAAAAATGTTAATGTTACAAATAACGATCAAAAATTAAAAAAAATATTTGTCATGAATAGATTTACAATAATTAATCGATAATAGTAAGTGTAGTATTCTTTTTAATAAATAATTTAGCGTAATTACATTGTCTAAATTTATTTACCAGAACGTGAGAGTTGAGAGTGCAGTCGATATTTTTACAACCTTTATTATTAGATTTTTAAATTTCCCGCTGCGATATTTGTTTGATATCGATGACAGCGCCACATAGTGGCTCAGATGTTAACTGCGTTAAAGCTGGTCGTTGTTAATCATTGGCTTCTTATGAGCGTTTCCTATCTTTATCTTCCTTATCTCTGGACTAATGATTATGAAGACTAGAGAAGAGGAAGCGAATTGACAATAGAGAAATATCAAATTTCCGTCCTTTTTTTTTTGTAAAGTTTGCTAAATTGACTTTAGTTGGCGGGTCGACTCTTAGTGATGTTAATTTTCGAAGTCAATGCGAAATAGTGTTTTTTTTTTAATTGGTAAAAATAATCAAAATAAAGTGAAAAAAGTTACTGACTACAAGTAACATGCGTGACAAAAACACCAAAGAAAGATTTACTTTGTTCCAGGTTATAAAACGGGATATACATCAGATGTAGAGCTAAAGAAAGCACAACGAGAAATCAGTTCAAAGTCTTTTTAAAGTTCCTAGTGTTTGTAATATAATTTACTTATTTCTTCAGACTTTTAATTGTAGATGAAGAGTCACTAGTATTATTTTTTATTAAACCTCAATTTTGTCATTGTAAATATTTTTTATAGGATCCAAAATATTTAGGACCGTGGCACCATATCATTCCCAGGGCGGATAAAGCGCTTTCTAGAGATGTTGCTGTTTGCGAGCTACACTTTCTAGAAGATATTTCCAAATATTATTTTTACTGATAGTACTATTAGCAAAATAAAAAGTGAAAGGCCAAAATTTAAGGATGAGGCAATACCATGTATATTTCTAAATTTTTCTTTATACTACTTGGATCATAACAATAAAAAATCTTTAAACTGTGTTTTATTTGACTATTAAAACTATATTTAGGTATAATTCAAAAAATTTGCATTTTATATAGATAAAATTAAATAATTTTTCATTTAAAACATGCAAAACTTATTTAGAAATAAATACAACAATATTTTTTGTGCTATCGCCTCAAAATGCACATGAGTGCAGGTGCAGGTTCTGTGAAGAAGAAGAGGAAACATCGTTCCACGTCCTTTGCCAATGTGAAGGCTTGGCTGGAATGAGGTTTCTAACATTGGGCGAAGAAAAGCCAAATGCATGCAAACTACATGCGGGAGCCACTGTCAAAGCTACTAAGCCTAATAAAAAGACCAGGCTAGACGACATCATACTCTAAAATAAACGGAGTCCCATAATAGATCTAAAAAGGTCGAGGTGGACAAGGACAAATAACGACCAACTCCTAATCTAATCTAATCTAATCTAATCTAGTATTATAAAGAGACGCTATAAGTATTATTTCGCATAGAGATAAACGTCGCACTAGGCGTGGCTTAGGGTCGTAACAATATGGATGCCTTCCCAGGTCCTGATTCCCTAAAAAATTATGGTAAATATTATTACCTAGGGTCATGCTAATAGGCAATGCATTTTTTAAAGATTGTAACAAAATAAAATAGGAAGAAAAAACATTCCTAAAAAAGAAAAATGTATATTAACGGAATTTTTCTAATTGTTTTGGAGAAAAAAAATGTGCTTTTAACACGTTTCCAAAATAAGAAAATTCTTCACCTTCTGTGATAACAAAAAAGGATTTAAAATTGTTATCTTATATTTGTTTAAAGGATATTGATTTTTTTCATGAACTTTTAATATAGTGATGTAAAACAATTTTTTTTTCAAATTTAAAAAAACTTTTACAAATTATAAAATATCATAATAATTAAAAAAGCGTTTATTTTTCGTTTTTTGTATAAAACAAAATAAACAATGCTTTTTTCCAAGAGGGGTACATTTAAAATACACGACAAAGCAAAATACAGTGTCTTCTGTCCAGATCTCAAAAGTAGTTGCAAAGTTTCCTAAGCCATCAGCAACATTAGCGGCATGTTTCATCCAAATAAAAATATTTTTGTCTTCTCTTCTTAATTTTCTAATTTCCCTTAAATAATGCCTTTTCCAACAAACAATTTCATCTTTCATGTAAAGTTTTCCACAATTTGTCTCTTTTAACGTCTGACAAAGTTTTGGCTCCAGTAATGTCTATTTAAAGTTTATCCAAAGCAGGTATATTTTGTTGTAAATAAAACACATATACTTTTCTTCGGTTTAGGTAATTCATAGTACCGTCTATTTGAATGGGTTCTCTCTTAGTTGAAGTTTCAGGTGCTACTGTAATACTTTCATCCTTTCGTTGCTTCAAAAGTCTATAAATGGTTCCTTCTCCAACTCCGGTCATATTTGATCACTTAGAAACTATACTCCAAATAATACTATTGAAATATTCATGTGCAAGAGCGTGATGTATATTTAACACTGAAGATTTCATATGCACGGTTAAATTGCACTTTAATTTCACAGGAGTAAAATTAGACTTTTGTGTCATTTTTATTGCACAAATTCACCTAATCAATATCGCTTTTTATCGCTTATTATAACAGAACCAACAATTCTGCGTGTTACAATCTCAAAACTATACAAACAGATATCTAAATCTTAACTAAAATAATTTACAATCTGTATAACACTTTCTGTCGATTAGAAATTTTAATCCTCTCTAAGAAAGTTGAGGGTTACTTAAATTGATCTTGAATTGCAAATATTTTTTACCTGTAGATTTACATACTTATCTTATTTTTATTATGAATAGAATGACTAAATGACTAGAAAATTTAAGTCAAGAACCGAAATAAATAGGTATTTTTAAAAATTTTGGAACAAATAATGTTAAATAATAATAATGTTAGAAATTCTCCGTCACTGACTTATGATGTTATGTTAAGGTTTATCTTCTGGGTAATAAAAATTTTGCTATCATTCATTTACAAATAAACTATAGACGATTTCATTTCTAGCTTAAAGACATACTCTGCTCTCTAGGAATAAGCAAGTGAAATAACTTTACGGCGCTTTTGCATTTAAAAGAGGGCGGGGGCTTAAATCAAAATTCTTGAGTTTTGAGTTTCACCACTATCGTTCTCACCAGGCGATATCTGCAACCAGTATGTAGAATAAAAAATGTTATATCAATATAATTTGCTTGTACATACATTCATTCTGGATAAAAACAAAAGAAGTCTTGAAAATATGCCTTTTATTAAAACAACAATAATTAAAAAAATGAGAATATAATATTAACTATTAAAGTGAAAATCTGTCAAAATTATGTGGAATCATAAAATCGATCAGAAATTGAACGCATAATTTTGTAGCAAATACTTTGAACCGTGAGCAAATGCAATATGTAACTAGAATGAAGATATAAAATGCTTGGCATTATATATTATACTCTTCACATTTTAACAGACCCTCTTAACTCCCATTTTCAATCAGATAGTTTTTCAGAATCAATAGGCTTTATCCCCCTATAAAGCTTGATTTTTTCCTGAAGATTTTTATGTTAGAATATTTTGAAATATTTTTAAAATCAAAATCAATAGGCTTCATCTCCTTATAGATCTTAATTTTTACTTAAAATTTTATGTTTATATCGCCTTTCGTTTTTGAATTTTGATTTTTTTTTAATTTTAACCCCCCATTTTCTTTTTAAATTAAAAGGCTTCTTTCTCTTATAGAGATTTATTTTTACTAAAAATTTCATGTTGATATCGCTTTACGTTTTTGATTAATGATTATTTTTTTAAATTTAACCCTCCTTAACCCCCCATTTTTAATCAATAGGCTTTGTCCCCTTATTCCTTTCAGCACGAGAAAAAAAAGCTTACCGATTTTATGGAAATTCGCAACATTTGGTTATTAGGATATAAGTTGATGATAAAAAATGCTCAAAAAAATATACTACAGGGTGTTGAGAAAAAAATACCCACACGATTGTGTTTGTTAAGCTTTAATTTACACAAAATACACTTCGGCCATCCATCCGTCCATCTTGCAAAATAAAACACTATGAATGGATAACCCAAACAAACACACGTGGCTTGATGCCGGTCTCAACGCATAACTCATACCCACTCATACGATGTCGCTCATACAGAAATCTGAAAGGGTTATAGAGCTTGATTTATCCTAAAAAAGTCGCTATCATTTTTGTTTTTTTAAGTTAGGATTTGTTTTAATAGAGAGTTGAAGTATTTCCAGTACGTTAACGTAAACGTGAACGTTAACGTAGAAAAATAATAGGGAGTTTTAGCAAACAGCCGCTAACCATCCGCTAACGTTACCTTAGGGATAGACTGTAATCTACTCCGTTCAATGTTTACGAAAAATGTCACAATCTAAGTTTAACGTAACGTTAGCGGAAATTTAACGTACAGTTGCTAAAACTCTCTAGTGTTTACGTTGAAGTTGTTAAACGCATCGTGACGTTTGCGTTGAAGTTGTTAAACGCATCGTGACATTTACGTACCATGACAGATAATGACAACTAATATTAGGATTTCTTATTTCCCAATTAAAAAGAGGTTATTTTGCTTGCGTTACGTACATACGCCAGAGCCCGTAAGCTTACGTATTTACGTAGACGTATACGTGAAGGATATTTGAATACGCATGCGCAGATGTCAGTTTTCACGTACACGTTGACGTTCATAGCATCACTTCAACTCTTTAATATTTCAACCCCCTTTAACGCCCATTTTTATTCAAAATTTTGTCAAAATTAATAGGTTTTGTTCCCTTATAGAACTTTACTATTTTTCCCGAAATTTTCAATATGATATCATTTTTCGTTTTTGACTTACCTTGCGGTCAAACGACGTGATAAGACAAAGGGACAAACAAAGTAAACAGACTACAGTGTGCTTTTCACACACATAATACAACAAAAATTAATTAATTTTAAGTTGGTGTACCCATTTTTTTTAACTGTCTTTTTTATTTGCAATCTGTAAGGTTACAATAGGCAAATGATTTATATCTATAACTAGACCTTCATGGAAATTGTCCAGTAACCAATTCTTTTATTAAACTATTAATAAAATTTAAGTTCAGGATAACTACAAATTACTCAGCACATACACAATAGCACTAAAATCTAGGGTTACACGGAAGATGCCTTCTCAGCCTTCTCTGGATGGCAGGTCTCATCAGCGGTTGTGCTAACGCGTTAAGATGATTTTCGATGCGGTAAGCATACTTCTGTGAGGAGAGGGATATTTCTTCTTTGACTGACTTTATTTGAGGGTGACTGGCAATAACATTATTGAGGATATACCATGGCGCATTTACAAGGATTCTGAGTACTTTGGACTGAAATCTTTCCATTCTGTCTAGATTTGAGTTTGATACTGTACCCCACAGCTGGTTTCCATAATTTCATATGGGCTTTAGTATGACTTTATATAGTAGAAGCTTGTTGTTAGTAGTCAGTTGGAATCTACGTCCTACTATATAATAGATTTTGCTAAGTTTTATGTCTAATTGTTTTCTCTTTGTAAATATATGTGTTCTCCACGCAGGGGCGGCTCGTGACCAACATTTTGGGGATTCACAGTAGCAGAATATAGATATCGGTACAGATGTAGGTAAAAAACTGTCAATGTTTTAGAAAGGTATATTGTAAACTTTCTAAAACATTGAAAGTTTTTTCGTACATCTGTACTAATATCTATATTCTGTCACTGTGAACTCCCAAAATATTGGTTACCAGCCGCCACTGTCTTCACGTTAGTCGTCGTTTCAGGTGAATTCCTAGGTATTTTGAATTTTCTTTCTGTTGCAAAAGCTGTCAACTTAACGCCAGGGTTGGTCTTGTTCCTTTTCGTTGTATATAGATAACATGGATTGATTTGTATATTTTTTTTTGTAACTCGATGGACTTGTTTTATCGGCGCATCTTTTGCTCTAAATCCAAATTGATGGTTGGGTATTTATCGGCTAGCCCTCAGGATATTTTCTGTAACAGTAATTTTTCTAATAGTTTTGACATAGCAGATAGCAAACTGATTGGTCTGTAAGATGTTGTTGGTGTACCCATAACATTATATTAATTACAACAAAATCCTAAAATAATAGACTGTAACTGAGATTTTACAAAATAGAACCTAATGTCTAAACATATTAAAGTTATTTATTTATTTATTTATTTATTTATTTATTTATTTATTTATTTATTTATTTATTTATTTATTTATTTATTTATTTATTTATTTATTTATTTATTTATTTATTTATTTATTTATTTATTTATTTATTTATTTATTTATTTATTTATTTATTTATTTATTTATTTATTTATTTATTTATTTATTTATTTATTTATTTATTTATTTATTTATTTATTTATTTATTTATTTATTTATTTATTTATTTATTTATTTATTTATTTATTTATTTATTTATTTATTTATTTATTTATTTATTTATTTATTTATTTATTTATTTATTTATTTATTTATTTATTTATTTATTTATTTATTTATTTATTTATTTATTTATTTATTTATTTATTTATTTATTTATTTATTTATTTATTTATTTATTTATTTATTTATTTATTTATTTATTTATTTATTTATTTATTTATTTATTTATTTATTTATTTATTTATTTATTTATTTATTTATTTATTTATTTATTTATTTATTTATTTATTTATTTATTTATTTATTTATTTATTTATTTATTTATTTATTTATTTATTTATTTATTTATTTATTTATTTATTTATTTATTTATTTATTTATTTATTTATTTATTTATTTATTTATTTATTTATTTATTTATTTATTTATTTATTTATTTATTTATTTATTTATTTATTTATTTATTTATTTATTTATTTATTTATTTATTTATTTATTTATTTATTTATTTATTTATTTATTTATTTATTTATTTATTTATTTATTTATTTATTTATTTATTTATTTATTTATTTATTTATTTATTTATTTATTTATTTATTTATTTATTTATTTATTTATTTATTTATTTATTTATTTATTTATTTATTTATTTATTTATTTATTTATTTATTTATTTATTTATTTATTTATTTATTTATTTATTTATTTATTTATTTATTTATTTATTTATTTATTTATTTATTTATTTATTTATTTATTTATTTATTTATTTATTTATTTATTTATTTATTTATTT
This sequence comes from Psylliodes chrysocephalus, assembly GCA_927349885.1. Classification (NCBI taxonomy): domain Eukaryota; kingdom Metazoa; phylum Arthropoda; class Insecta; order Coleoptera; family Chrysomelidae; genus Psylliodes; species Psylliodes chrysocephalus. The sequence continues at coordinate 29,194,592 of OV651822.1, read as the reverse complement.
ATTTATTTATTTATTTATTTATTTATTTATTTATTTATTTATTTATTTATTTATTTATTTATTTATTTATTTATTTATTTATTTATTTATTTATTTATTTATTTATTTATTTATTTATTTATTTATTTATTTATTTATTTATTTATTTATTTATTTATTTATTTATTTATTTACGGATTTCCAGTACATATTGAAAATACAAAATTGAAATACATATTAAAAATACAAAATTATTAAAATTAAAATTAAATTAAATTAAATTAAATTAACACAGGTTACATATACAGACAGATACCTATTTTTAAAACCGCAGAAAAATTAACTATTAAAAGTAGACATAAAACTATAAGAAATAATGAACATAGAAGGTTAAGTATTAATAGATTAGATATAGTTATTTTAATGTTATTTACAGCGATTTTAAAGCAGTTTTGAACGTAGTTAGTGATTTGTAGAAGATATCTAACGAACAATGATTATATTCACGGGGCAAACGAGACAACGGACTATGATAACTATAATTGGTTGAGTGTGAATGTATATAAAAGGTAGGTCTATTTCTGTTTGTTCTTGGCCCAGCATTAAAACAAAATTGTGACAATAAATCAGGACAGTTGATATAAACATTGATCAATTTATAAACAAACAATAGATCTGCATCAAGTCTACGTTTCTCCAGTGATATTAAGTTACAAATACTACCTATTGATTGATAGTTTGTTTCACTCCACCTATAACCCAGTCTATAAGCATAGTGTCTAAGAAATTTCTTCTGCACTCTTTGTAACATATTTATATCACATTGATAAAAAGGACACCACACAACAGATCCATACTCAAGACTTGACCTAACAAGTGATGAATAAATAAGTCTTAAATTGCTCAGAGATAGGTCTTTACTATTTCTAATTATAAAACCGATATTTCTAAACCCTGTAGATTTTAGTTTTTCGATATGATTCTTGAAGTTTAATTCTTTATCCATAATAACGCCGAGATCTTTGATCTCATTCACCCTTTTTAGAATGTTGCCGTTAACCTTGTAATCATGAATAAAAGTTGCTATTTTCCTAGAGAAGGTCATGGCATAACATTTAGAAGTGTTGAGGTCAAGAGCATTAAGTGTGGTCCAGTTGTAAAATCTATCTATATCAGCTTGCAAAAAATCACAGTCTTTATCGTTTGTTATTGACTTAAATATTTTCAAATCGTCGGCAAATAGGAGATATTTTGAGTGATCAAATACTTCACCAATATCGTTAATAAAAAGATTAAATAAAATTGGTCCACAATGGGACCCCTGTGGTACTCCAGAAAGAACGTTTAGTGCGTTTGATACAAAATTATTAATTTTGACGCACTGCACCCGATTCGATATGAAACTTTTGATCCAATTCAAAATTCTTCTATGTATCCCAAAAGACTCAAGTTTACTTATTAATAAATTGTGATTAACTCTATCAAATGCTTTTGAAAAGTCTGTATATATACTATCAAATTGCAACTTGTTCTCAAAGGCATTCAAAATGTGATTTTGGTAACATAAGAGATTTGTTGAGGTCGATTTGCCCAATGAGAAACCATGCTGTTCCTGAACAATTATATGTTTTGCTGACCAGGCCAATTGTACAGAAATTAATTTATCAAATAACTTTGGAATTTCAGACTGAATTGAAACTCCTCGGTAATTTGATATATTTTCTCTGTCCCCAGACTTATAAATAGGAGTTATAAAACCGTTCTTCCAGAAGCTTGGAAATACTGAGGTAATTGTATAACAGATGCAAGGGTTGTGTGAGAGTACAAACACAATTCTTCAAGAACACTGCAGGTATACCATCAGGGCCAAACAATACTTTAGACTTTAGTTCAGATATGCCATTAAAAACATCTTGAATAGAAATATGAAAATAGTCCAGATCCATGGCTTTATCATTGCTGTAATTTGGAGAAGCATGAATATCACTAGAATATACTGAAGAAAAGTGTTTAGCAAAAAGGCACACTGAAGAATAGCCGTCATTGCTAAATTCTCCATTAAAATGCATACTTGAAGGGTAGTTTGTTTGATTTCTCAAATTATTTACATGCTTCCAAAATGAAGAAGGATCATTTGTTATATTTTTATTTATTCGTTTAATGTACCTTTCATAACACTCATTGCTAATCGTCTTGCATTCTTGTCTAATTTCTGAAAAGTATTGATAATCTACTAAGTTTTTAGTTTGTTTGTATCGCTTGTGGGCTATCTTTTTATTAATAGTCAATTGTTTAAGGTAGGGTGAAAACCAAGATGGAAAATTACTAGATCTGAACTTTTTTACAGGAACATACAAGTTTAGAGCTGTGTAAACTATGTCATAGAATTGCTCAAGAGCAATATCAATGTTGTGTCTGCTTAGAACATTGTTCCAATTTATAGAACTCAAGAAATTGTTTAATTGTAAGAAATTAGCATTTCTGAAATCATGATAGTATATTTCATACTTTAAATAATTATCGTTGTCACATATTAGTGAAAAGTTGTAAGCAACATGATGATGAGAATTTGGTAACAAAGGATCTTTAGCAGATACGACATTTAGCTCTTAACAGTGTGTAAAGCACAAATCTAAGAATACATCACGTTCATTTGGTAACATATTCACTTGAAACATATTGAGAAAGCTAAAACACTCATGAACAATACTTGCTGCAGAATCTTGAGGATAATCAGCATGAAAGTCACCATCTGCATTAAACCAAACTGCTTGTGGCATATTGTAATCACCACATATTACAAACTGATGATTTGGAAGGGACGCTTGAAGGTTTTCCACACATTGCGTGTGTTCCAAATATATTTCTTCATTTGATTTAGGAGGAATATAAACAGCACCAATAACATATTTTGATCTACCAAGGATTATGTTTATGAATAATTGTTCGAAATTAGACCTAAATTTGTAATTTATGTTAATTTTACTACTACAGATTCCTTTACGAACCATTATCAAAACTCCACCACCTCGTTGTTTTGTTTCAGATTGGCGATCACACCTATATATCAAATAGTTAGTTATATTAATTTCAGCCATTGAGATATTGGAAGTTAGCCAAGATTCAATTAAAATTATAATGTCGTAAATACATACTTCAATTACTAATTTTAATTCTCTAAGTTTAGTTTGTATTCCTCCCACATTGTGGAAATAGCAATTTAGTTTTTTGGAGTTTGGATGTTAGTGTTGTTCCTCGTGTTAACTACGATTTTCGGAATCCCTCTGATAAATTTGACTATTAAATTCTTTTCTCCTTTAGCTTTTCTTTCGTCTAGGTCTTTATAAATCTTCTTGATATAATCCCGTTGCATAACTGTCTGATCGGCTCCTAATCTAATATTGTGATCACTTTGTAAGTTCTTCTTTCTTTTTAAACATTGTGATGCTAAGCTTGCCTCATTAAAAATAACCTTAATTGGCCTAGGTCTGTTTCCAAGACGTCCCAAACGAATAGATTCCTTCGTATAAGCAAAAAATAAACAATAGATTATAGAAATAAAACAATAGCTCTTTTTATTTGCAAGTAACAAAAAATACTATTATCTAAATTCACAACCCAAAGAAGAAAACAGTATAGAAAAGAATTCATAAAACACTACTAAAAACACAGAATATTTTGACAAAAAAAACTTTAAAATTGTCGGCCAGTGTTATATGTTCAATATTATAAATTTTTCAGTCAAAATTCAAAAATGCCCGCTAATTATTATGCATTGACCTCAACCTATATTACTTTTTCACATTACTATGCACCAAAGTATCTCATTATTGATTAGCATGATTATGTATAAATAGTAATTGTAAGCGTTTCTACCTGTACCGGTTCGCGGCAACCAGATGCGGGTGTAAAATGACAAATTTGATGATGACAATGTACAGACGGGGCTACTTCACCAGCATGATTCACAACAGCACCGGTCTTGCCCGCTGATAAAAGGTGAAACGTGAGGAGAAATTTAACGGTGCTACTGATAAAATTGTAAAAATTTACCGTATAGGGTGACCAACACAATTATATCTTGGTTAACGCTAATTGGCTTAGTAGTTTATCTCTATCAACATAGCAGTTTGTGTATATTTACTCCAATTCGCGGATTTTGTTCCTGCGACAAACTTTCAGAATTTTATCTTTCTCATTTACAAACGCATTGTACTTCTGCGTAAATCATGGTGGATTTTATTTTTTTTTTGTTTTACTTAGAATTTTCTCCATCAACCATTTCGGTTAATAGCTGAATGTGGTAGTTTAAAACCTATATCAGCTGTTAGATTTCAGTGTTAGTAAGGTACTTACAATGTTATCCTTAGATCGACTTTACATCGTTAGTTATTTTATTATTTCATCTTTCTTGTTCATAATTTATAAAATTATATCAACAGGTGCTTTAAAGTAAAGTCAAAATTGTTCCCATAACTTAGTATGTACAATCTTAAGCCTAGTAATAACGTTCTGTTTAAGTCTATGGAATGTTGTAGATTTCCAGGGTTTTAGGTAAGAGGTGAAATTTCACTTTTTTTAACATTGCAGCGGATTGTTGCCATTCGTTAGGACACGCACTGAAAACTTTTTGTGTTAGATTTTCCATTACTAGTCAAAAATTCGTCCAGTATCGTTGCACTATCACTAATCACAATCACTGCTTCACGAGTCAATTTGGCAGCTCCAATATAAAATAGAGTCCACAAATATCCTATCTTTTCTACCCAGCAACCAACAACCTACGAGAGCCATTTACATTCCTAGGAAATATAAAGCCCATTCAATTGCAAACCTTTCCACCTCCGATTTAACTGCATTTAGGATGAAATATGCCATCAAGACGAAAAAAAAAAAACGTTGATCATGGCATCTGCATACTCCATCTCTGATGCAACGACACCACTACCCAGCAAAGAGTTGGAGGATCTGAATAAATACTGCCTGAACCAGAACTTTGAGCTGGTAATAAGTTGCGACTCAAATGCTCATCACTTTAGTTGGGACAATAAGGACAACAATGTTAAAGGCAAGTCACTTTATGATTATATAATTACCAAAAATCTTTGTATTTTAAATAAAGGTACTTCATCAACGTTTTTAAACTGGCAAGTGTCTGATGACATTTCGATGTCAGACCACCGCTGGTTAATATTCAAAATAAACTTGATGTTACCGACCTCCACGTTATCTCGAAATCCTGGGAAGACGGACAGGCTTTGAGACAGGTAGAGGTCGAAACACCAAATAATAACAATGTATTGGAAATGTACTCAAAGCTTAATAAACAATGCCTATAAGAAGGTATTTTTTTATACTTAAACCTGGTAAGATGGATTACACTGTCCTAAAACCACACCGACAAATTAACCTGGCATCGTTTTCCATGAAGACATTGGAAAGACTATGCGAAAGGTACTTATGAAATGTGGTGATTGCAACAACACCACTACATCCTAATCAACATGCATACACCTCAATCAAATCTACTGATTCAGCCCTTCACCTAGTTGCTGGCCAGAGATATCACTAGGCAATAAAGAGTCCACCTTGGATGTTTTCATAAGAGGCTTGGTTACGAGGGGATATCTACAGGGAGGTGTGCTATAAGCTGTAGTGTGGAACATAGTCTTTGACACCCTCATCATCTGCCTCAATAATGCCAGTCACTATACAATAGCGTACCGCCAAACGGGGTGAAGTCGATCAAAAAAATACGTTTTTTTGAGATTACGGAAAAACTAATAACTGGATTTTGATGAAATTAAAAATATAAGTTCCTTGATGCTTAAGTCGTCGACTGGTGACTGGAGCAAGGTCGAAGATGAAGCAGCGTTTTTTTTTATTTTGAAATAAAGGATGATCGACTTCACCCCAAGGTCCGGGGTGAAGTCGATCACCCCTTTTAAAATGCACATTTCCTACTTCAGGACCGTCCAGAATGAAGTCGATTAGTGAATAATAAAAAAAATACAAATATTTGCAGAAGAATTTTGCAATAAAACGCATATTACAAAAATATAAACGTTTATAATTTAGGCGAGCTTTACACAGCCATTGATTTTTTAATAACATATACCTTAAATAAAAACACATATAAAAAACAAAACTAAAAAAAAGAGAATTATAAAAATTTATGAAACGAATGAACGCATAAAAATCCCTTACTGGAGCGTTTTAAGTACTTCTTCTCTATGGGAAAAAGAAATATTTGCCTCGCTTTACTAATTTTAAATTGAGTTGTCGGACAATTTATTTCCTGCTTATGACAGACTCATCCGAAACATTTGGAAAAGTAAAAAACACAGATTTGTTTGATGGATGTTTACGCAGTGTGCTTACAACTATTTCAGTTCCTGAGATTTCAATAATTTTAGCGATATAAAATCGATCTCTCTTGTTTGTCTCATATTTTGTGATGATAAAGTCTTTTATACTCCAGTTGCCGCATGGATCAAAAGTATTGGCTGGCGCAGCGAAAGTTACTTCAATTTCATAATCGTCTATGTTGATATTCTGACCCTCCACCTCCAGTGTCTCTAAGTCATCTGCTCCCTCTTCGTCTTCACTGTCGCTTGTTTATCTCTTACGCATTCTGGATTGCTTGCAACTTCTTTGTGCCTATGCTTTTGCCAGCGGCTATATTCAGTCTTTTTTCTCGCTTTGTGACATTATTTGGCCCAGTCTTGAGCTGGTGTAGATAATCTACAAGCACTGCATTCATTGAAGTTTCTGCCTTCTTTTCTGCCTCCGGTGTAGTAGGCTCCTTTCTTTTTACCTTTGCAAGAACAGCATAGGGATTAAAATGAACTAGGCCGCATGCTTTAAATCCAGCTAAAATATTATTGATTTCGCGATTAGCAAGCCCCTCTACTGCGGGTTTCAACATCCTGGGAAATACAGTTTTTGGTGAAACCCCCTTATTTTTCAGTTTTCATTCCTCCAGTACTCTTTTCCATGATGCTGTAAGTGGACGAAAATTAGCCACGTCCAGTGGCTGGAGCATGTGGGTTGAATTGGAGGGAGTAAGACAAACTTTATATTGTTGTTTTCGCATACTTGGATAACACTGATACTGATAGTAATGTGACTTTGCAAGTTATCTCCAATAAGCAGCTTGGTCCCTTCTAATTTTCGAAAATATGGGATGCTACGGTCCTGAACCAATCATTAAACAATTCAGAATCAAACCATCCCTTTGAAGACCTGTTGTACATTGCTCCTGGTAATCCGCCTTCCTTCCATCCTTCATAAAGGTGTTTAGCTTTGTACACGTATAAGGGGGGAGACGAATTCCATTAGCAACTATTGCGAACATAAGTGTTGTGCTGCTTTTTGTGGTGTCAAGTGTCCTGTAGGCGTGTTTGCTTCCTTTCTTCATTACCACTTTTACAGCCCCGGGATCGTCAACGAAGTTTGTCTCGTCGTAGTTTACAACGTTTTGTGGTGGGATATCCCTCATGATTTCCGCCACATTTTGGAAATATTCCTTAATAATCTCGTATGTTATAGCGGCTCTCACTCACTCTATATTCTTCGCAAGCTTAATTGTAAGCCGGAGATGTCTCTTCATCAGGCCGTTAAACCAACCTTCTCCTGGCTTATTCTTGGTAAATCGCTTTTCAGTGATGCCTTGTTTATTTAAATATTGCTGCGTGATTTGCCTTATATAAATAGGCTTTAATGGGAAAACCTACTCAGCACAGGTTTGAAAAGCATTCACTAACAATGTTTCAGAATGTTTATCAAGAGCAGGTTGACCACCATATGTCAAGGAATGTACCGCATGAAAGTGATCGTATAGTGTCGTATATGGCACTGCAAATCTTTTTGACGCTCTTCGCATGCTCAGTCTTCCCTTGCGCACTGCATCCAGCGGTCTCTCTAAATACGCGGGGTCGTAGTTTATTTTGCTATAAGCATCCAGCTTATTCAGGTATTTTCGTGGCATCTACAAAAATAAAGAAAAAAAAAATTTCGTCCCCCCTGTCCGATATCCCTCATATGCTAGCACACGAAATTCACATGAGAAAATCATCCAAAAACATATTGCTTTAAACATAACCTCACAGCCTCACAAAATACAGCGAAAACCAAGTAATCCACTTCACCCCGTTGTTTTACTTCGACACAAAAATTGCAGTTGAAACCGCACAAAAAAAAATTCATATCTGATTGTGGACACCCTTTCATGAACATATTCCTTATCACCTAAAGGGTCTCGGACAGACCTAGTTTATTCAGAATCAGCTGTGTAAATCTTTGATTTCACATATTTTACAGGTTAACTCACAACTAAAGCCATTTATTAAAAAAAAAAAAATTATATCATCGCCCTACTTCTATATCTAAAATATAAGTGATAATTACTCAGATATTAGTCCACCATTTATACACTATGTAACCATGTAATTCTATCATACTTTCTCTGTAGTTCAACATGTAACGTATTATACTCGTCGGTTTATTTGATATGCAAACTAAATTATATACGTGTGGTATATAGGCATTGTCATTAGCTAAACTGTACAATCCACAGCGGGCGGTCTCTCAATCTCTACTTGTCTTTTATAAATTTATTTACACACACCTATAAACAATTTTTCGCAAATGTTAAAAATCACAGGTGAAAGTTACATACATATTTAAATATCATATTAAAGGTGAGTGGAAATGATAAAAAAATATTGGAAAAATAAATTTAAAAGCTATTAGGTTCATGTCTCATAACAGGTTTCAACATTAATTTGGACTTTTCACATTAAACCGTTTGGAAAATAAACAAACTTACTTTTGTTAAGAAAAACAAAACTCAGGTTTTGTCAGTAATAGAAGAAAAAAAATCTGATGTGTCCAACACATGACTTTTCTATCTAGTTATTATAGGCTTTTTCCAGTTATTTTGTACATCTTTAGAGGATAAACTAAATATATACATTGTCCACATACATCTACCTCGAAACATTTTTCTATAGATATTCATTGAAAACGAAAATACTGAAAAATTTAAATTTAGCACTTTTCCATTACGGTCCATTTTAGAAAAAGCATGTATAAACAAAAATTATAGAGATCGATATCGCAAAAATCAGAATTTTGCACATTTTGTCAAATTTCTCGAATTTCAGGAAATTTTGACATAAAGCAAAAATTATAGATAATAATATTAAAAGTAACTTTTATTTGAACAATTTTCTTCTCCAAACATAAATAACAGATATATTCCATAAAATATAAAAACGGCCTCCCATAAAGTACCCCCCCAGATGTTCCGACTTTGTCCAAAATCTAATCATTTCACGTCAGGCCGAAATAAAACTTAAGTTTAAAATTTAATGTTTTTTTCTTTATCCGTTTTTGAGTTTTCTTCAAAATTCAAAATTTACACATTTTCTCAAATATCTCGAATACGGTTCATTTTAGAGAAATTATGTATAGAATAAAAAATATAGAGAATTATATCACAAACAACTTTTACTTAAACAATTTTAATAAAAAATTATTTTTTTTACATTTTGTCAAATCTATCGAATACGGACTATTTTAGGAAAATTTTGTATAAAACAAAAATTATAGATAATTATATTAGAAGTAACTTTTATTTAAAGAATTTTCTTCTCCAAATGTAAATAACAGATATATTCCATAAAATATAAAAATGACCACTCATAAAGTACCCCCCCAGATGTTCCCACTCTGCCCAAAATCTAATCGGTTCATTAGACGCTGGAATAAAGCTTAAGTTTAAAATTTGATGTTTTTCTGTGTATCGGTTCATGAGTTATGCGACATACAGACACACAGACACACAGGCATCATCGCGAAAATAGTCAAAACGGATTCAGGGGACCTCAAAACGTAAAAATCCGTCGAAAACTCGAGGTCGAAAAAAATCATGATTCCTATACTTTCCTTATATCTATATACAGATAGGAAAGTAAAAAATGTGTCTCGTTTGGAAATTTAAAAAAAACTTTCTGTTCAATGGAGCTTTTATTTTAGTCAGCTTCTAGAATGACGGCTCAAAGAAATGACCTCCAACCATCATAAAAGTGATAAAACATGTATATTCTGCAAAACTGTGGCCAGGCGACCACTTCAGAGTCATTCAGCGATAACTGCTTAAAATTTAAAATTGGATCTATATATCATCATGACATTTAACGAATGTTTACCATGTCTTTATTTACAGCCGGAGTATCAATATTTATACTAGTCCCATCCACCCACCCATATATAAATGGAATGCCTGCTTTTCGAAAGAAGTTCTAAGCTATTAGCTGTCAATAATAACAGCAATTATAAAAAGTCTGTTAACTATTCGTCGACCTATCATCAAAACTTTTTGAAGGCATAAAAGATCTGTTAACTATTCGTTGACCTACCTTCAACACGTCCTGAGTCAGAGTATAGTGATTTTATAATAGACACGACAAACATTTATTTGTAATATAAGACAGTGATTTGTAAATACAATTCTCTACATTCTAGACGGAGTTTAAAATTTCGCGCGACATTTTGCAGAACCATTTGTCGGAATGCGAAATAATAATAATAAAGTCCAAAAACTAGACAAAAATTTTTATAGTAAGCCTACATATTGAATCACTCTGCAGACGGAGGCCTTTAAAATTCAATGGATGGATGGATGGATGGATGCTATTCCATAATATTGTTGCTATATCAGTACAGTGCTGTAAGCAACTGCTCTCTTGGTGATAACGTATGGTTTTTACGTGTCTCCTGAGTAACTAATATAACTAACTTCCACACGGGGCGCAGAAAGTCAAGAACTTTCTTTGTAAAATTTATTCTATGTAGAAGAACGAAGCCTACACTGAGGGAATTTTTTTGCTATGGTAGTAAAAAATGTATTAACCATTAAAAAATCTATTAAAATAGGCAACTATCAAAGTACTTTGCTACGAATAAAAAATTCACTTTTTTAAAATTACTTTTTAGTCCCTAAAAACGTACCTTTTGGTTTTATTAATTTTGGTGGTTAGAATGTAAAATTTTACTTACTAAAAAGTAGTTCTTTATAATTAAAAAGTAGATTTTAAGTGGCTAAAAAGTAGTTTTTAGTGGGTAAAAATTAGGTACTAATTAATATAGTACTTTTTTGCCATTAAAAAATATATTTTTTTTACCTTTAAAAGGTAGTTTTAATTGATAAAAAATAAATTTTTACCTTTTAAAAATAGTTTTTAGTGATTAAAAAGTAGTGTATACTGCTTTAAAAGTAACTTTTTACCTTTAAATTTCATTTACAATAAAATTATTGCCTTGTATTATTGTTCATCCATGAAGTTGTAAAATATTAAATAAATGATGAATAAATATTTAGTGGTTTAAGTTAAGATCAATAGAAATATTTCATTGTGTTTTTCACTATAACATTCTTACTGGAACGTATAATCCATTTATTAAGGCTTTCAAAAACAAATACCAGGAGACCAAAAAATTTCAAAATTCTCCTGTAAGATTTTAGTGTCGTCCTGTTTTAAACGGAATTTCATTGCGGAATCCTAAAAACTAATAGAATTAAAACAATTTTAAACGCCACTAACTCTCACTGTACATTTTCAGTTTTAGAATACGAACACAAAATCACTTCTAAAATTTTTGCAATTCATTTGCTATCCATATTTTGCTTAAATCTACTGTACATATTTTTGTTACACCCTGTATATTATCTATCCATTTTTAGATCTGCAAAACGTCCTAGTGTAATATACTGTATTTCTAGATATAAACAAGAAAAAAATGTATGTTGTAAAGAGTCAAGCTTCCTGTTTTTAGTGAACACACCACAGCATACAGGAGCATTGTTTGTCCAGTTTTATATTTATCATGTATTTATCGTGAGAATTTTGAAACTGCTCATCATTTCTTTAATCGTATCCGTCGTATAATTATGAGAGTATCCTATCTTTTGTTGACCATCAAAATCACTTTCTAGTAAAAATCATAGTCGGATCAAAAATAATGTTTCAGAAAACACTAAAATAAGTTAGTGGTATAAGATTTAAATTTACACGATGTTCATTAAAAAATAAAGTAACTGGTAATGTGATTTTTAATTTGACCTTACATTACTATCTATTTGTCAAATAGTATTTTTACACTTTGACGAAAGTGAATGGATTCTTAATTATTATGCATTTCTACTTAAAAAAAGTGTAACCCCGTTTTACCTAGTTTGCTACGTGAATGAATGAATTACTTCTCCACAATTAGTAGCCTCACCATAATTTCTCAGTCTATTGTTTTATTCATTAATTAATAAAAACAATACTGGCCGTCTTTCTTTGCGAAAATAAAGAGAAATGTTCGTTTTATACTGTATGAAATAGTTATAAAAGTTAATGAAAAGAAATGATGATTTAGATTTGTATTTCCAAAACTACTCATGATAGAGCATGACATTATAAATCAAAATAATATAATACTTGGGTTAGTTAATGCAAGTATATCGATTAATCTAATTTGTCTAAAACAAATAACATTTTATTTACCGTTTATAACTTGTGTTATATACAAAACTTTAACCAATTATATACTAATAAAGTGACACACAAATAATCTTGGGTTGCTAGGCTTATATCAGTAATTTTGTCCCCTTTGTTTATTTGTACTTTTTATGTATATTGTTATCTTTATTAACGAATAGCAATTCTGAGAGTGTATTTTGCGTTCTATGGCTGTGGAATTAAACATTTCATAGACATGTAGAGGACTTGTTATTTATTTTCATCACAATGTACATTTTTAAGACAAGTAGGTAGTTGTTATAGTGATGATTATTGTTTTGATAGGATTGGACTTTTCTTGGGACAGAAATATTTGTAATGTCAGATAATAAAAGTTCCAACTAGTCTGGGGATATAACGTAACATTTTTAATCTCTTGGCATTAAAAGTAACACTCAAGTACCTAAAATCAAAGAATATAGATAAATTGCGTTAAATCATCATATTTTGGGATGCCCAACACGCACCTGCTCTGTGTCGGTACTTATGCGGAACACCCTGTAAAATATATACCCGGTGGATAAAAATAATAGTATTGCTTACTAACCAGTTTGCATAATTTTTTTATTTTACTTAGATACTCTTTAATAGATATATACGAACACGAAAGTTATTGTGATTTTCTTTTCAAATATTTTGTTTATACCAAAGTCGATTTTGAATTGTTTATAGTCCAAAACTCTTTAAAAGAAACAACAATTCTGGCGTGATAAATTTTTAAAATTGGCTACTTCATGGAGAATACAAAAATTCTAAAAATAGCCATACTAGCGGTAGCATTCTTAAGTCATGATCTAAACATATGTTTTGAGTAAGTCCAGATATAGGTGTCAATGTATATCTACTAAAATACATCCATTATTTAATAAAAAAGTGAATTGAATTAATGATTTTGATATTAAAAAAGATACTGTATTTGATTAGTTATTAGTTCAGTAATACTAAGATACATAGATATTACTGTGATATTATTTTGTCTTCTTCAAATCTATTGAATACTTAATTAATATCTAGTGCTTATCAGATTATTCATTCAGTGGCCAACATAGATTGATTTTATTATTTTATTCCTATTCTTATTAAATTAATCAATAAAATAACTAGGGTAATCTTCAACGATGATCATTTAGTGATCTGTATTAAACAATTTTATCATTTTACTCTGATCAACTTAACAGAATAATCGGATTGATCTCCAACAATGATCAGTTACTCGTCTGCAGATATTAATATTGATATTTTGCCGTATTGTTTTAATCTCCAAAGTAATTGAGTTAAATTTTAAACGTCTTTAAATCAATCATACCAATATCATATCAATTTACATGTAATAATAACTTTATGTGATTGTACCAATGCGTGATGATTAGTCGATTATATGAGACTGATTGTTTTGATCACATTGCGTATCGGTTAACTTTTGATCTTCAAAATTATTAATTCAATTCATTTTGTGATTAAATAATGGCTATTTTTTCGTTCAGTGTAACATTGTTTTTTCTGAGGTTTATTATTATAGAGTCTATTAAGTTTCCCATTGTTATATCCACTTTCCAGAATGAATTTTCCACCTTTTCAACGCATTTTCTCCAATTTTCTCCATTTATATTTGAAAACTGTCTTTAAAAACAAATTTGGCACATCTGATAATTTAAAAGTTTTATTGTTTTAAAAACATAATTTTTAATTGTGACCAGATCAGTTCAGTGAGATTTAACTCTGCGTGGTAAGGAGGTAATCTGAGGATTTCAATTCCATTTTCTCGAGCCATCTCGTCTATATTTTTTTGGTTGGAACACGTTAATTGCAACTGATATGGATTCTCAATTACAACAAATAAATAATCAATTATTCTCCTTAACCAGTGTGATCACTAATAATGGGCGTTCAGTTTTATTATCACAATCAGATAAATTTCTCTTTTATATGGAAAGAAACTCACCTTTTACAATATAAACTCTCAATGCAAGTTTTGAACAGAATCATTTTTATACCAAACACACAATTATCATTTGATAACATTTATACTGATATTAGTGAAAGTGTTGAAAACTTAGGTCTTGTTCACTCACAGGATTTTAATCTGTTAAAAAATAGCTCTAAAAGTAATAATAAACCTTGGTTTGACACATCATGTATTCTTGCTAAAAAACAACTCAAACTGGCACTACCAAATTTAAGAAAAGATAATTTCTTACAGGAAACAAAAACAAAACCTTATACATTACGGCTCAACTAAGTTATGAAAACATAGTAAGAACAAAGAAAAAAGAGTATCAGTTTTGATGGAGGTATCTTGCCAAATTTTTGTTACTGTATATATAGCATTAACACATATTTTATCTAAATAAAATACCTATATATGCTGATTCCTTGCGTCCGCTATTTTCCTTAAATAATCATGTCTCCACGCAAAGATTTCGTCTTTTCTTGTTAAGCTGTTTTTTGTAAAGATAATTTTATTATTGGAATATTTTTGCAGATAAAAATATGATATATTTGAAAGAGTGAGACTATTTTCTATTTCAAAATGTATTTTTTTTTTAATGCAGGAATTTAATTTTGAACGAAAAAAGAATGTGCAATTTGTCTTATGACATTCTTTACCCAATTATAGCCTATATATTTTTTGAATTTTAAACTTTAACACCTTCTATTTAGGAAACGAGTAATATTTTATTTAAGGTTGGTTTATTTGTTCATCATATTTTTAATCAGATAATCTTGAGTTGTTCTGTGTCTCATTCTCAATAAGACACTCTGTATTTATATTTAAAATTGTAGCTCTATGATCAGTAACAAGAGTATCTAGAAGATAGCTAGAACAACAATCTTTGAATTGTCAATTTTTTTATATTTACAAACATGATCTGTGCAAGTTTTAGATTAACCTTGAATCCTAGTATGAACAATTATTTTATTATTGTTGAAGTAAAACTAATCTCACGTAAAACATCTAACTACTCATTTGAATAAACTTTATCGTCTCGAAGTAAATATAAGTTTATGTCACCCGCAATTACATATCAAAATTTTTGTTTAATTCACTTAAGTAGCGGTGCAGTTGTTATGAATTCCCTTTCATTTAAGTGATGTAATTTTAACAACTTAATTATCTTTAGATTTTTTAATATGAACGAAAATGCCATCGCATTTATTTGTTAGCAAAATTATTAAATACCTAACCTGTTCTTTAAAATAAATTTATGTCAGAATTTCTTATTTTAGTTGGTATTACACAATCGAAATATTCGTTTAATTGGTTTAAAAGAACTTCCAAGTTATCCAACTTTATACTGATAATCCTAATGGACTGAATAACATGGAAATACATATTTGTAAAATAGTTTCGATGTTTCTTTCTAGTCTCATTACATACAATTTACACTTGTAACACACCCGGTACCCTTTTCACTACAAGTAGTTAATTCTACGAGATAATAGAGGTCATCGTATATATTCAAAAGGTGCGCAATCTTCTCCATTCACATGGCCCCAGTGGCCTGCGAACCACCGCAAGAAAAACCGAACAATAGACGTGTAAAAAGAGAGAAGAAGAGCACCGCGTAACAATAGAAGCCGTGCGAGTGCTCCCACGCAATGGTGACCACGGGAATGACCACTGACCCCTGCAGTACGTCTTCCTGACCCCTGAGAGAGAAAGACGAGAACGCGAGCGATGTGATCGGCCGACCTCCGGATGTCCCGCACCGGAAGAAGACACGCAAACGAGTTTTTGCTCGAGTGGGCTATGGGCTATTACACATATACCTACTTTTGCATTTATTATGATTCAGAATGTGGCATAAAGTCTTTTGCAGGAGAGCTGTCACAAAATCGCTGAAGAAAAAAATATAAAATACTGGAGGACTGCTTGAATACTGGATGTTTATTATATTAAAACATTAAAATTATATTTGTAAGTTTTATGGGGAACGCAATGCAGGAATATAAAATACAATTCGCTGGACTTTTTTATTATCTCATGCATATATTTATATTTTGTACATAACTCAGAAAGAGGCAATCCTACAAACTAACAGTATTTAGGACTCAGTGATTGAATGATAATTAGAAAGTATTTTAATTAGTAAGATTTTACATGATGATGAGGTGTTACAGTAATAGTAATTTTTAATTACCACAAAAATATAATAAAATATATACAGGGTGTTTCAAAAAGGTATGTCATAAATTCTTCCTCAGATAGATTACCAAAAAATAAGTGGATTTGGCTATATTTACCTATATCAAAAACTGGCTCCTAACAAAGTTACAGGGCGTTAAACTAACATTAAAAAAAACGTATTTTTACTGTAAAAAGTTTTCTGTTGCGATTTTTTCTTTAAATTTTTTTCCAGTGCTGTAGATTTATAGGTCCAATATTCTAAAGAGAAAAAAAAATTAAAGCGACCCTCTTAAAAAAAGTTGGAGGGTTGGGTACCTTTTAACCACACCGTATTTTTTTTTTTTTTATTGACCTAAAGAAACTTGCTTCATCGATCTTAAAATCAAAAAGAACTATGAATTTTTAATTTTTTTTTATAGCAAAATGAACTTTGTATCTTTCTTAGTTAACGAGTTATTTACAACTTTTTAACCGAATTTCTAGAGCAATTTTTCCGTCCTGGACTTAACATATCATCAAAACTAAGAGTAGGTCAGGAGGTATTGTACAAAAAACGCATATCAAAATCAGTGGTGTGTCTAGGGCTGTGTTTGAGCCGCCTCTGCTAAAACTACCTCTTTTATTTATATGGCCATCTATGATAATTATCGTAAACTATGAATCTTCTGACAATGAAAATATTTTCTATAATTTAGATAATTTAGTTTTATTATGAATATCTTTTAATGATTTCTTATATATGACTCTAAAGATTTAGTGACTCTTTTTCTTATTTAATATACATATTTACGGATAACAAATTTATGGTTAGAATTTAGAATTAAAAATTATATCCGAAAAACATTTTGAATTAGCAAGCAACGTATTCATTTTTTCTACAACTAATAACGTACTAACCAGGTAATTATTTTATCAACTTTACGACAAACTATTTCAAAGTTTTATGTTTCAGAACAAATCATGATTGAGTCGATAATGATAAGGCACAAACATCCGTAGATATGAGATTTGAACATCTTGCCTCCGGTCACCATTTTGTAAATTTTCAGCAAATAATGTACCAGGTATGGCATGTATAATATATTCATGTAGGATCCAAAGAACAGGTTCATATATTAATAATTTCTACTGACCTTAGAAATTTGTTCTTACATTAAAATTTTATTTTTTGTTCTTTTATTGGTAATATTCTCAAAATTTTTCCAATTTTCTTTTCAGATTCGTAACTTCCTTCTATTCTGGAAAATTCTACCCATCAACAACCCCTTAGTTACACTTAGATACCAAGAAACAAATCAACTTGGCATATTAGGGTCGTTTTCCATGTTTCAAAAATTATGCAAAATCTGTAAGTTCTGAATTCCACTACATTTTAATATTGGTATTTAGTAAATTAACTTTATAATTTTGATATGCTTTCAAACATAAATACATTTATCCCTATCTTACTATCACTATTTACTTCAAAATACATGGTGTATAGTTTAACAAATTATATTACAGAGTGTTACCAAATTTCATAACAATTTATTTTACTTTATTATCATATTGCTGGCAATTAAACACAACAGTACCTATGTATGAAAAGTATGTGGAATTTCTTGCCGCGATGCACTACCTCACCCCCAAAAATTCAATATTTCAACTTAAATTTTACCAGAAATAAGGCCATCCGAAATTTTTAGGTGGACTCGGCATATAGTTAAAATGACCTGACCCTGATTTCTATAAATTTTTTAGAGGTATTCAATCCACAAACTATATTTTTATGTATAATGAATTTAAATTATATTTTAATAAAATAAAAGTACTATATATATGTACTTACCACCCTAATAAAATACACAAAAAAACTTCTCAGGAAAAGTTAAATTAACGCAAAAATAATAAAAATATACTGGAAATATAATAAAGACACTCAATGTTTCGAACACAAATAAAATGCACGTAACTAAATAAATAAAACAAATAGCCCACTTATTTATTTCAACCATTATTTGGAAATTAGGGTAAATATTCCAGTTTATAGAAGATTATGCGAAGTCAGTGCCACACGATAAATATTTAACTCGTCAACTTACCTACGACCCCAATTAGTCAGGAAAGGATAAACTAAAATTCAAATTTATCAAAAACCGGAAGTACTATTTGACTGGTACATATCCGTTATTTACTTACCCTATTAAACATTTATTTTCAGGTTAATGAATATAACACAATGTCTATCTCAGTCAACCGGGCAATGTTAACACAAAAAAGTTATTATACACTACCAACATAAAAATTACTACTACTATAACCAACCATGTATCTGTCTTACGCAACGACACTGACTTATTTAATTAAATTAATACCTAACTGGTTTATTAGGCTTCCCAGTAGACATTGTTAGTATTGACGAGTTTATCGCTGATTTGAAGTATTTACCTATTTTGGCTGTGTAAAATATTTGTACGAGGAGTAAATATTATGGAATATGGTATTATTTTTAAATTTTTGCGTAAAATGATATCGGTAAGTTGAGCTCTAAAAATCATAAAAGAATTACATTGTTGCCGGTTGACCACAGTGCAGTCCGCAAGATGAGTCACCATCATTTAAAAATTGTTCGAGTTTATGCTAGTTACTCTAAATAATCAGTTTGTTAAAAAAAGCCAAAAGTTTTTAAACTAAAACCATTTAGAGGGAAAGCCCACTCACGCGACATGTCGCGCGCAACTGATCGCGTGCGGCAATACTTTTAATGTTTTTAAATGACCACGCGACCACGCGACAGAACCGCGTTAATGGGCTTTGAGTCATTTAAAAACATCAAAAGTATTGCCGCGCGCGATCGGTCGCGCGCGACATGTCGCGTGAGTGGGCTTTTCCTCTTATAATTCAAAATTTGAAATGTGTACATCATCGGGAATTGACCAATCAGCAGGTTGACAGCTGTGTGCACGTAGTTTAGATTCAAAAGGAAAGACTTGTATTTCGTGCAAAACTTTTTAATTAATAAATGCAAAGCACTTTCGGCATTGTGCAATCATCAGTGCTTATCTACAAAAATTGTGGATGTAAACTTACAATTTATAAATATATGTAAAAATAAAATCTGAGTAAGACTTTTAAGTCAAAAGTTAAAATTGTATTTATAAGGTAATTTTAAACCAATTAACAATTAAAATATAAAAAACAGAGTGACATAACCCAGTGTTGGGAATAGTGAGTGTGGTATAAGCCCCTAAAAAATCATATCTGATCTCCAGAAGCAAGTTAGCTTGTGTGGAACTAAGGAATTATACCACCTTTACTATTCGCATTAAGTACAGTTGAAAACAAGTTAACAAGTTAGTTAAAATTTAAAAAAATTACAAATAGAGGGTGTGGAAAATATATTGAAATTTAAATTTAGAATACAATAGTTAATATGAAAAAGGTTAAACGCAAAAGGCCAAAGGCAAAAACTGAAGGTTTTTTCCTACATTATAATTGTTGACAGTAGGTAGACTTTTTACAATTATAATGGCACAATGCCGAAAGCGCTTTACATTTATTAATTAAAAAGTTTTGCACAAAATGCAAGTCTTTCCTTTTGAGTTTTGTAAAGTTTTCTTTAATACTCTATGAACATTTTTGGTAAGACCCTCTATATTTATTTAACAGTTACCTCTTATATTACTGTTAATCGAGTTTTTTTTAAAAGGCTTTTTTTTAAGCTAAGGCACCGGCAGTTTATTGTAAATAGTCCAGGCATTTACTTTTGTGAAGTTGTACTGGACATAAAATTTTAATGCATAATTTAATAAATTAGGTTTTGGTACTTATTGTAGGTTATTTTTTTATAAATAACAGCAAACTTTATTATAATCTTTTAAGTAATTTATAACATTTATATCCAAATTTATTGGTTAGTTAATAAAACCATTAATAGGAATTTTAGGTGGTATTCATTTCAAATTTTTACCCATAATTTTGAAATGAATCCAGTTTTCTGCATCTTCTTCCACCTAAAAAGTAATGAAACCTAATTAGTATAATTTATTAGTATCTTCAGGGGCGGAGGTAGGCATACCATCAAATATACCTAATCAGAAAAAGGTATCGGTAAACGTGCCACCGACCAAAAAAGTCCTTTAAAACAAACATGTAATAATTGTGCTACTCTAACAGTTGGGGTATGATTATAAAATGCAATAAATTTAATTAATAACTGAAACTTTATTGTTAGTTTAGCATTTATTTAACTTAAACTTATTAAAAACAATAATTTTCAGTTTCTTAAATACTTGATTTTTTTTTAATTTAATGCTTATTGCCTAAAAAATATTTAAAGGACATCAGATAAATCAGTAAGCTCTTATTTTTTTTTTTTCCGGTAAGTTTAAATACGAAACACATTTAACAAAGTAAATTTTTGATATTGCATTTTATTAATTTTTTCACATAATTATGTCACTCGATTTACATCCAACGAAGGCGCCCTTAACTTTTACAGACGCCTGTAGTATTTGAATTGTGACATAAGTACTTATCTTTGCTTCTACCATCTTAGGTGAAGACCCTTTTTTTTGGTGGCAGGAATATATACCTGTGTAAATCCTAAAATCCAAAATTTGTAGCAGGTATTAATATTAGTGGCACAGTTACCTCCGCCGACCCTCAGACTAAGTGTTAAGTAAGAAGGTGGGTGGTATATTGATCCCCAAGTTGATGTTCTATAAATTGATATCAAATTAAAAACAACAACAACAACAATAATAACAACAACAACAACAACAACAACAACAACAATAATAACAACAACAATTCAAGAATATCTTTACCTACATCAAAATAAATATAGAAGCACGATGGTAGTTCGTGTTTTGCAGTAGCCCTTAGTCCAGCATCATTTTTAAATATCTAGATTTTAAGGAACTTTTATTAACATTTTACCATGTTTGTTTTTTTACGGTATGGAGCAAGTACTTGAAAATATAACCAGATATTTTTATTGTAATGAATAACTAAACAAATGTTTATTTTATCATACTGTTTAAAACAAATTTCAATTGTTTACTACAATTAAAGTTGAGGTCAGAATACGTCAAAATAAATACATCCTACATATTTATTATATCTAAACACATATACTATCCTAATTTTAATCCGATTTAAGGAAGATATAACTAATCATAATTGTCACTATTAGAAGGAGATAACGTTCTGACTGCTCTATTATTAGCTTTTGTTATGATATTACAAATTCTTTAGCGACCAATAGACATAGCCCAACTAACAAAGTAGCTTTATAATTTTTAGTTTACAAGACTATTATATTTTATTGATATTATATTGCTGTTTCTGGAATGCTAATTTATTGTACTACAGTTGCAGAAATCACTATTTTGTTCTCTGAAACTAAATAGTTATATAAATTAGTTTTTACAATATTCTTACAGCAAAATTATAAAATTGTTTTCACGATAACTACGAAATTGTTACATTAACATTTATACAACTGTTCTATACAATATTTCAGCTTATAAAATAAAATTACTTTATAGTTATTCTATATTATTGTTCTGGATTACCTTTAGAACTTTTTGGTCATACAAATATAACTGTTTCTTAACCTCATAATAACGCTTTAAAAAATAGTTATATAAATATTAGTGTGAGATAATTCCGCATCAATAGCAATTTGCTTCTGATGAAAACTCTAAAATAACTGTAATATATTGTCGAAATATACTATTACAAATCAAAAAACTGTATAACAATTATTTTAGTTAAGAATAGTATTATCCCTTTAAAAATATTTATAAAAAAATAAAGCAACTACATTTGGTAGTACCTACGCCATATTATTTTTGTATTTTATGTTTGTTCAACTACTTTCCATACCAATTGTATGTGAGTGTATAGTCTGAAAATGTCAAATTTAAATAGTGAAGAAATGTAAAAAATAAGTGGTACCTGCTTTTCAGAGAACAGTAAAAAATATTAGTAAAACATTTTGATGGTTTGTCTAGACACTCAAAAAAAAAAACTATCATTCAGCCAGATAATAATTAGGTATGTTCTGAATAATCATGCCCCAATACTAAAAGAAGGCCATATTTTTGGCGATGTCCATGTTAAACTTGCTTATTATCGTAATATTAAAAATTATGCTTGCTCTATAAAGCTGTAGAAACAAATCGGAAACGATTTAGTAAGGTTATGTTATATTTTGTCATATAGTGCAGAAATATGAAACAATTATACAACAAACCATGATGAAGTTGTTTTGTAGAAATAAGTAATACAACTTAATTATTGTATTACAGCTGTTTTTACTACAATAATATTTTATAATTATGATTTAGTCTTAAAATAACTTTCTATTAAGTACCTCTGAATAGCCGCCATATTCAACAAAAACCTAAGACAGTTTTAAAGCTAAATCTACTGTCGGTTTTACTAGTATTTAAGACAAAACCAATGTAAATTAAAGATTTTAATCATTAGTAATATTAGCATAATCTTATTACTAAAAAAAATCAAATTGCATAAATTTAATTTTTGTTTCACACTGAAAAAGTATTAGAAATATGAATCAAACTCGAGGCGCTTAAAAATTTAGTATTGTATGTGCTATATAATTAACAGTAATTCTTGCTGCGCATCCAAAAACGACTTTATTGTAGGTCATACATTATGTTTAAACCGCGTTATAGATATATCTTAAGTAAATACTGCCATTTTACTAATATCGCCTTGAATTTACTTTTATGACAAATATAGAATTAATTTGTTTTCACCAGACACATTTAAAAAACTAAAATGTTACTGATTTTGATATGCAACCTAACCTCAAAATTAAAAATTTATAAAACAGTTATAAAAGTTAAAAAAAACATTTGTTTAAAGTCTGTGTAAATGTGTAGTAACTGTTCGGTAACTGCATTCAACAAATCTTATAGAATTTACAAAAGAACCAAATATTTCTGTAATACTGCGCCCATTTTGTGTTTATTACTGTTGAAAGAATGTTCCGGAAATGTTCTTAGCTAATATTCTATTTTATAAATTTTGTTCTGTAAACATTTTTTCAGCTTTTATAAAATATCAAATTGTTACTTGGGAGGCGCTTCATTATGACGCGACAAAATGGCGCAAAATAGAATGTTTTAAATGCGTGATTTAGAAGTAAAAATTTTAAAGTACTATAACTTTATTATTAATTTAAAATATTTTTTCCACAAAAAAAAATTGTGCTTACATTGGGAAACTTGGAAAATATTTTCTTAAAACTTACTAACAATTAGTTTGTTGTTGTTATTGTAAACTGGCGTTTACAGTACCTAGAAACTCTTTGCTCACTAATATATTCTGAAAACGCGCCACTAAAAGGTTAAAAAAAAAAACAAGAGGTCAATGAGTGTCCGCCTCAAATCTTAACGATCTATAGTTTTTTTAACAAGCATAAACATATTGTACATGAAATTTAGTTGATCATTACAAACACCCACGGTACCAGAACGTTTACAGTGTCTTCTGTTTCTTATTCTTCTTTATTTTCAGAGACGGGTATAATACCGGGCAACGCGTAAAGTAGGTACAGCCTTTCGATTATATAGCATTATATTATATCAACCAATGATAATCCTCTTTCATTCCAACACATGCCACTCAAAACAAACTGTATCCGAAAACGATGAATGATATAACATTTTCACTCAAACTCGCGAAACGATAATGTGAAGTTTGACAAAAAGGTGGCGAGAAATGGACAAATATCATTTTGGGTTTTCAAATATACATTGCAAATAAAGAAGAAAACGTTAGAGGTTAGGTAAGTTTTGATATCGTACCTAATTTAGCCACATTTTACTTTATTGGATTAAACAGTTAAAATGGTAAAAGTTGAATTGAAATAAATTGGGTTACCAAAGCCAGTGTAACATTGGTAACAGCAATGGGATACAAAATAAGAGTTCATGGTAAATATAAGATCCAGTGAGTTTGTAACAGGCATAGATACTTGAGGTCCTCCAGCATGGTTATTGAAGAAGAGGAAAATGAAAGGCGAGAAGAGAAGAAGGAAAGGCGCCAGAAGAATGAGGAAAAAGGGAAGGAAGAAAAACGTAGAAAAGCAAAGGTGGTAACTATGAATGGCTTGCTATAAATTAAAGAAAACTTCAAACAAGAGGTAGGTTAACCTAAACAGTCGAATATATATCTTTGCACAGCAACAAGAGAATTAATTTAAAACAACAAGAAACGTCTAGAGTAAAATTAGAAAGTCAAATTAGAAATGAACTAGTTAAGTAAGAAAGAAGAATTCGTAGCCTAGCTTCGGTAAGCAACAAAGAAACTAAAAACACTACCTTTTCTTCATCTATAACCGAATCCAGTTTCACAAAGCCATACTAGCAAGATCATTAAACCACCTATGTTGGACGGTCAGAAAATATGGAAAACGTATTGGCTCCAATTTGAAGCTACAGCCAGAGTCAATAGCTGGTCTGAGAAAGAGATGACGCCTTCATTGATAGTATCTCTGTGAGAACAGGCAGCAACCATTTTACAGTTACTTCCTTAAGGGGAAGTTATTCATCTTTCGTCCAAGCCTTGGAGACAAAGTATGGTCATCAGCATTAAAAACATATATTCCAAAGCTAGCTAGAGGTTTGTAGTCAATAACATAATGAAAGTCTACAGGAATTCGAGGCCCATATAAAAATATGGATTCATCTTGCCTATCCACAGGCTCCCAAAGATTTTCAAGAACAAATTGGCATGCAGGCATTCATTGATGGACTACAAGATGTGGAAATGCAGTAAGCCCTTCGGCTACAACATCACAAGACGCTGAGGGAGAAATTAGATTCCAGTAAAGTGAAGCCCAATACTCATACTACTCCCCAACCTACCCTCTCACAAATCTTAAATATTATGAAAACTAAGATCAGGAGATGCTTAAATTGTGGAAGAATCGGGCATTTTCAAAGAACCTGTAGATTCAGGGAATGAGGACAGGAAGTCACATATATCAATCTCCCAAAGCCCGTCACGAAGTCTAACAAAAAATAATTACAGCAGCTCTGCGTCCCGACTAACCGCCCTTTTAGCAATAACCAGGAAGTATAATATTAAAAAGGGCCGTCCCCATAGCAACGCAGATATTCTCTCCAGGCGATTATGTGTAAAAAGCTCGAAGAACGAGATAAACCGGTTAATAAAGTTACTCTTCGGGCAACCACTATCAAGCCAGAGGGCGACTAAAAAAAAATCACCCTTGAAAGCCTGAAAAGGGGACAGAAGAAAAACAATGGCTCAAAGGTTGTCCGAGAATGGCCCAAAAATAAAGTCATACCTACTTGGCAAGAGATAACCAAATACAGTGGAACTATTAAAGGGTATTGGACTCTGTGGGATTCCCTCTACTTTATAATCTTAAAACGTTATCAAACATTGTTAATGGTAAGTCTTCAAACAATAATTAGATTCTTAAACAAATTTGTTGTTTTTGTTTTGCAGAGACTTTTTTGCCTTCTTAGAGTGCCTCTGTCACTTTCTTTTAGTAGTTTCGAGAAGAATTTTACTATTAAAACCAGGAAAACCATCAATTAATTGGTTGGTAACATTTTGATATTTTGGATCTGGTAAGAGGTAAGTCTTGGTAAACTTTCTTGTTACGTAGCTGTAACCTTCTGGAGAATACAAATTTAATGTTAGATCAAAAGCTCTTAATTGAGAATTATATTTGTAAAGGCCGTTTTAATATTTTCAAAAGTTCTTGGAGTCGTTGTTAACAAACCCTGCAAAAAATATATTATTATATATTATTAGAAATAATAAATCTTAAATATACATTTACAACCCTTACAACGCCATAAACAATTATATTTTTCGTAAAATACAAATTAAAAATTGACATGTGTAAGAAAGTGTCAAAACTGGCGCTGTCAAACTTGGCAACGCTGATTAAATAAGCCAATTATAGGAAAGGGATTGCCCTCTCGAAGGGAGTAGATGTTGCTTACAAAATTTAGCAAAATTTAGTAGTAATTGCTCGGAGGGTTGTATGGTTAAATTGTAAAAGTTGAGTTGAAATAAACTGTAACAATATTAAAAAAATATATATTTTCCAAATTTCACATCACTCATAATAATTATCATTAACCCCTTAAGACCTGGCGTCCATTGTAATTCACATCGATTTAAAATTTTTTTACGGCCACCTAAATCTAAAAACTTCTGCCTAGACTGTTTGTCCCTGTCAAGGGACCTGTATTCAACTCATTCTTGGGACTAGTGGCACTATCTAGTGTCAAAAGGAAATATTAGTCGCCATAAGTATCTGTCAAACAACCAAGCATTACAGCTGCCGGTAAGTGCATATTTATTTGCATTTTCCTGAGTTACTTTCTAACAATATTGCTTTAAAACTGTTGTGAAATCCATAATAAGAATTTTGAAAATTAGTAATTGCAATAACTAAACCAATCCTGCAATAGTTTTGCTTATTATTTGGTTTAAAAGAAGATGTCCATGGGTCTGGACAAATAGTACCAAGCGCTAAAGTTGTTTGTCCTTTCTGATGTACATGTAGTATGAAGCGTTGTTTGAAATTCCATATGTCCATATACGTTTAAAATTGTACAAGATGAGTAACCCCAAAAAAAAATATTATGTCGAAAGCCGAAAGAGCTAATAGATATTGAAAATGGAGATCTCTTCGATATGGAAAATATTAGCGTAGAAGGGCAGTCGAGGGATGAAGAAATAGAGGAATATATCTTACACCCTATAAGAAGGGTGGGTGCGGATAACCAAAAGAAGAATGAAACGGAAGAAAAGATAGCAGAGACAGCAGGCATGGACGTGGAAGAAATTTCAGATTTAAGTGGAACCGAAAGAGAAGAAACTGAAATACCCGGTACTAAGTCAAAAAAGAAGAATATAAAATGGAATAAAAATACATTTACCCCTCCAGAAATCACATGGATCCCTTCAACTAATACTGCCAATCCCGGTGAACCCCTACATCCAATAGATTATTTTCTAAAATATATCAAGCCTGAAGACTTCGAGAGTATGGCATTTTTTACGAACCTTCATGCTGTTCAGCAGGAAAGAAACTTTAGACCAACTTCCGCATCTGAAATCCAAATAATATTTGCTTTGCATATAATTATCGGGTGTCTTAACAAATTCCCGAAAATCAGAATGTACTGGGATCGGACACTTGGTATCGGAGTGTTTTTGGAAAAAATGAGTAGAGACCGGTTTTTCCAACTGCGATCCTGTTTGCATTTAATGAACAATTTAGATAAACTACAGAATTGTGTAGACAAGCTTTACAAAGTTAAATTTGATAATAAACAGGGGCCACCAACTAAATCTCGAAGAAAACCTCTGTATAGATGAACAGATAATTCCATTAAGAGGAAATTTATCTATCAAGCAATACATTAAAGAAAAACCTTGTCCGTGAGGAATTAATGTGTTTGTTTTATGTGGAAAAAGTGGACAATCTTATGACCTGGTAGAGTATCAAGGTAAAACTACAGGTCTTAACGATGAAAACTTGAAAAATATGGACTTGGTGCCAGTGTAGTGCTTCATCTAACAGAGAAAAGGAGGACATAAATTGTATTATGACAACTATATCTCTTCATATGAGCTGCTGAAGGTTCTGAAAGAAAAACAAATATACAGTGTGTCGGTAAAGTATGGAACAAATTCATTTTAAGCTAAACAGACCATTTTAAGAAATAATCCGGAAACACGTCGATTTTTGATTTTAATTAACCGTATTTTAAAATAATAATCTAATATACAGGGTGAATTACTTTCGAGTAATGACGTCACCGTCATTTTTTTTTTAAATGAAACACCCCCATTTTGTCTCAATTTTCGGATTACTCTAGCTGAGCTGATTCCAAAAATGTATCACATGTTGATTCCAATTGGTACACGGTGGACTTGTGGTCTAGCAGACAGAATATGGAAGAAATTATTTCTTATCAATTTTGAAAAAACATAGTCGTCTAGTTTTTTGTGAAATTTTATTATTTGTTTAGTAATTTATTGATGTTCAGTGACAGTTTAGTACTACAATATTTTTGGTATTCGTTAATGTTTTAATTATTGCTTAGATTTAATTTGGATTAGAAATGGAGTTAAGTGTAAAACAAAAAATTGAAATAGTTATGATGATTGGGTATGGAGACAGATCGCGAACTCAGATGGAAGTGTGCAATTTGTTTAATGATAAATATCCAGAAAGACCTATAACGCGTTCAACAGTCAGTATGATTGAAAATAAATTTCGAGAAACTGCTACGGTTGAAAATGTACGCAAATCAGGTCGTCCCTCTGCAAATGCTGATACAGCATTAGATGTTTTACTTAGTTTTGAAGAAGACGCGCACACTTCTGTGCGTAAAGTTAGTCGCGATATCGGTGTTAGCAAAACAACGGTACACAAACTATTAAAGCTTGAAAAATGGCATCCTTATAAAATAAAACTTGTGCAGGAAAAAAACGAAGATGATCCCGATAGAAGAATCCAATTTTGCGAAAAAATTATGGATAAATGTCACCGAGCCCCTCTCTTGATACAAAACATTATTTTTTCTGATGAGGCCACTTTCACGTTAAATGGCGAGGTTAACCGTCAGAATTGTAGATACTGGGCAAAAGAAAACCCCCACTGGATCCGTGAGCATCATACACAATACCCGCATAAGGTAAATGTATGGGCTGGAATTTTAAAAAATCGAATCATCGAACCCTACTTTATCGAAGGTAATTTAAACGGGGCAACGTACCTTGAGTTTTTAAGGGGGTATCTCGTACCTACTTTACGTAATTTGTTTCCCAGCAGACGTAATCCTGGAGGTTGTGATGAAAGTTTAGGGTTTCAACAGGATGGTGCACCTCCACATTATGCTGTGGATGTTAGAAGGTACCTAGATGAAATTTTTCCGAACAGGTGGATTGGTAGTCATGGACCTATCGAATGGCCAGCGAGGTCACCAGATTTCAATCCTTTGGATTATTTTATGTGGGGCCATCTGAAGAATGTTGTGTATCAAACGAAACCAGCAAATATTCAAGAATTAAAAGAGAGAATTCGGTCAACAATAAACAATATTTCTCAAGACACAATAAACAAGGTTCAACCAGAATTTGTACACCGTTTGGGTTACTGTCAAATACAGCAAGGGCTGCAGTTCGAACATTTATGTCATGTATTTCATCATATTCTGTCCGCTAGACAATAAGTATTTTTGATAATATTGTTAATTTAACTAATAAAGAATGTTACGCGTTACTTTATGAGCACACACAAAACTACTGTATTTTTGCCCACCCTGTACCAATTGAAATCAACACGTGATACATTTTTGGAGTCAGCGCTAGAGTAATCTGAAAATTGAGACAAAATGAGGGTGTTCCATTTAAAAAAAATGACGGTGACGTCATTACTCGAAAGTAGATTATTATTTTATAATACGGTAAATTAAAATAAAAAATCGACGTGTTTCAGGATTATTTCTTAAAATGCTCTGTTTAGCTAAAAATGAATTTGTTCCATACTTTACGGACACACTGTATGCAGCGGGAACAATACGAATGAACCGATTTTTTAAGCCTGATTTACTGTTTGATAAAGAAATAAATAAGAAAGAATGAGGGTTTTCAGATGAAACAGTTAGCGAAGATGAAATTGTAGTCGTGAAATGGTTGGACAACAAATCAGTATGCCTTGCATCAAATTTTATTGGAAAGGGCAAGGAAGATAAGGTAAAACGATGGGATAAAAAAGAGTCAATATATATTGAAATAGATAGACCGGAAATAATTAAGAATTAAAATCACAGTATGGGAGGAGTAGATTTATTGGATCAGCTGATTAGCCTCTATCGCATTTTTATCCGCTCCAGAAAATGGACGCTGAGAGCGATCATGCATTTTGTTGATTTTGCAGCAGTCGCGAATTGGCTAGAATATAAAAAGGACTGCGAAAAGTGCGGTATCCTAAAAAAGAAATTTTGGATTTGCTGTCGTTCAGAATGCGCGTGGCGGATGGCTTGATATTAGTTGGCAAGCCTGTTAACAAAATCAAAAGAGAAAGGCCATCTAATTCGCCTATACCTCATATCATCACCCATTTTTAGACGAGGAGAAAAACGACCAATTGAGGAAGTTCAGTGTGACAGAATTGATCACATGCCTGACTATGACGATAAAAAAGAAGCAACAAGGTGCACGTTTCAGAGCTGCAAAGGCAATACCCATGTTTTTTGTGACAAATGTGAGGTTCATTTATGTTTTATAAAAGGTAGAAACTGTTTTATGAATTTCCATAGGAAATAAAAGTTAATTTTGTATTGTATCCGTATGCTATTTTATAAATAAAAATTAATTATAAAAGTTAATTTTGTATTGTATCTGTATACTGTTTTATGACACCCCAGCTTACTTGTCCACTCTATTGGACATCCTGAAATACTGTAAAAATAAAAACAAAATTTCTTTTTCATATTTGCTTATCCTAATAATACACTAAAACACTTAAATTACCAAAAATTTTTTTGAAAAGTATCAAATTCGGAGCTGAAGGGGTTAAAATTTAAACATCTATGTCTATTTTTACAAATAATTTTCAATTTTGTATGTTGTCAGAACTTTTTTAATGTCAAGTCACCTCTCTGTCATTTGCAAATCCCGTTATGAAATATTAGAAAATATTGAGGCATCGAAGCCTTTTATCTCAAGATGAACATTGCCACGCTCCTAGTCTCCCCAGGACTGTAAGAGGTGGCAAAAATTACTATGTTCCCCAAGCTAACTCTATTAAATTTATTATTCGGAGAGTGGGGTGGTTAATGAAAGTATTTTGTCCTGAGATCTGATTTAATATTTTTATCTTTTAGTTGATGCACAAAATTTACCATGGAGTTATTATCCCCTACAAATGTTTATTATTTTCTCTATACTGTTAATAATATAAAGGTGATTTACGTTCCCCCTTGTAGTACTATAAGGTGCACAGAAAAAGGTGAGTTTAATTATTATCTTAAATCTTATCAACTATATATATTGTACTTTACTCTAGTGTACAGATGGTAATGAGAACTGCTACGTTCAGGTACATTAAAATAAGAAAGATAGTCCTTACTTGAGGGCTGAGGGATTTGAAGTCTTACTATCGACTGATAACTCAGGACTCGGTAATGGTTGGTGATGTCTCCAGAAGGTGCCAATGCCTTATATGGGTGCTGCAGATAAATCGGTGGTAGACACCGAACCTTCAATATCTATCGGTCACATCTCTCGATTCAAATAATCTTGTTCAAATAAATATTCAATGAATAAATGAACGCATAAAACGTAAATAAGTACGTAAATAAGTACTTAAATCAGTACTTAAAGAAGTACTTAAAGGCCTAAAAGGAAACAACATTATTAATACTTGATTTTTAGGAAAGCATGGACAGGTTGAACTTACCACAGATGTGAGGGGCCTTTCTTTTACAAGCAATAAAATCCACAATATGTGATTCAACTTAAATGAAACATTACTTGTAAGAATTAAGATGAGGGTTGAAAATACTGGCTAAATAAATCCGAAAATTCGAAAACTTAAACCCAGGTGGTTCAGCAAGAAGCCATTTTATTCAAAAGGTCAGATATGAGAGTATAAAAAAAGATTTATAAAAAGTGGTCAGTGGTCAGTTCATGTCCAGATAAGATATTTAAATTATCCTGATTGTTGTACCTTAATGTAATTATTTTAATTAATTAGAAGTATTTGAAAAAGAAGAAAATTGACAACAAAATGACTTTGACATGATGGAAATAAACAAGTCATATATAAAATCATAATAAAGATTTTAAAGAAAATCTACCCTAAACTACCTAACTGAATAACTAAATTTCTCTAAATTATTTAAATAGGGTAAACATTTATAATTTAGTATTTTGTTGGAATAACATTCTACTCATCGTGAGGTCCTAATGTCGATTTATATTTTGTATTGTTTTTAGAAGTAAAACTACACTTAGTAAAGTATATGCAGACGATGAAGGCGAGAAAAAAAGGTGTGATTAAATCTATTGGTAAGTTTTATGTTCCTAAATATCTTATTGATATTGTTATTTATATTTATTATTTTTAGGGTTTCGAAACACAGATGACTGAAAACTATTATTAATATTGTGATTTATCTTATTACGAATAAATTCATTTTTTCGAAGACATCTTTATCTTTTTAGGGTAAAATATTCCCAAGGTAAAGTGTGCACGTAACAACTCCCCCCTTACGTGGATAAGTTTTCCTTAGAAAACTTTAGTACTTAAAGTTACTACTATATACATTACTTATAACTAATCTATAATATACACTAATCATTCATTTCACTCTCACTGTTTTGTTCTAGATTATCTTCAGGTGGATGAGCCTTGATATCCTTTGCATGCCATACGCCACGACTTTTACCAGTTTCGTCACAAAGTTCATAACACCAAGGGGAGCAAATTTTAAGAATCCTGAAAGGTCCATCATATTTGGCGCACAATTTAGCTGTCACGCCCTTGCTCGCATCTGACAGCTTATAGTTTTTCTTAAACACTATCTGGTTTAGGGTAAACCTTTGTGGACGACGTCTAAGGTTATATCGAACACTACTACGCTCATATGCTTGCTTTAGACGCTTTGCTACATCTGCATAAACTTTGCCTAAAGCAGTATGTCTGATTTCCGCATCATAATGTACATCATTCATCTCCTCAGCCTCAGGATGATGTACTTTTCCGGAGTACGATAATTCCCTGCCAAAGAAAACAAAGTTTGGAGTTAACTGAGTGACTTCATGGCGTGAGGATCTGATTGCACTAGCTACCTGGTAAACATATTTCTCCCAATCTCTATGATTTTCACTTACATAGGAAGACAGAATGGTTTTAATCACACGGTGAGTTCGTTCAACGGCATTGGCTTGAGGATGGAAGTTGGATACATATCTTGGGTGGACATCATATTTCGCCAGTAAGTCAAGCAGGAGCCGACTTTTAAATTGTTTTCCATTGTCCATTATCATCCCTTGGGGTGCTCCGAATAGCAGAAAAGTTTCTTCGTAGATTTTCACTATACTGTTGGCTTTGGATGTACGTAATGGAAAAATCAATAAGAATTTTGTGAAAAGATCACATATTGTCAAAATATAGGAAAATCCAGAAGACGATCGTGGCAGAGGACCAACAAGGTCTGTACTAATGATTTGCCAAGGACGAGTTGTCCCTGGACTAGCACTTAACATGAGTCCTGCCGGAGCTGTCTGATTGGGCTTTGTTTTTAAACAAGTGAGACATCGATTAATATACCGAGCCACATCCTGCCTCAGCTTGGGCCAATAATACCGTGCAGATATTCGACCGGAGGTTTTATATATCCCTAGGTGACCGCAGGTTGGAACATCATGATGCGCTTTAATTAGTTCTGCCCGTTCTTCTTTTGGGACAACAATTAACCAACCGTCTGATTGTTCACAGAGCTTAGGATATTGTAGATTGGCCTTTTTATATAGCCGGCCTGAGTCCTCCCTCCATAACGGATAGCGATCGGGATATTTGATCACTTTTTGGATCATCGACTGATACCAGATATCTTTAACCTTATACTCTGAAGGTTGTGGATCGGGTTTTCCAGCAACGATATCCACTTTAATATTATCAACACAGGGCACGGCTCTTGACAGTGCATCAGGAACTACATGATCCTTCCCCTTTCTATGGATAACTTCAAAATCATATTGCTGTAGTCTGACTGCCCATCTAGCGATACGCCCCACGGGGTCTTTAATAGAGTTAATCCACTTTAGGCTAAAATGATCCGTCACTACAGAGAACCGAGACCCTTCAACATACGGCCTAAACTTTTCGATTGCGTGAAGGACAGCTAGACACTCTTTCTCGGTAGTGGAGTACTTTCTCTCTGATTTCGTCAATGACCGACTCAACTAGGCTACTACCTTTTCGCCTGAGGGAGTCTCTTGCGTCAACACCGCTCCCAAACCAAAATCGCTAGCGTCCGTCTGGATAGTAAAAGGTAAGGAATAATCGGGACACATTAAAATCGGAGCAGACACCAAATGTTCCTTTAACTTACTAAAAGCCTGACTGCAATTGTCATCCCACATAAATTTCTGAGCCTTCCTCAATAGATTGCAAAGAGGGGCGGTCAAGGTAGAAAAATTTGGTACAAATCTTCGGTACCAAGAAGAAAGACCGATGAAACGTCGTACATCTGATACATTTTTAGGAGGGGGAAAATTAACAATGGCTTCTACCTTTTCCGGATCGACCATTAACCCTGATGCGCCAACAATATACCCTAAATATTTTAGTTCACCCTTACAAAAATGACATTTATCCCTATTAAGAGTTAATCCCGCTGACCTCAATCGACTGAAAACTTCACGAAGTACCTCCAAATGTTTCTCGTAACTACTAGTACAGACAATGACATCGTCTAGATAAACGAAACAATAAGGTTCTAAATCATGGCCAAGCACTTGATCAATGAAGCGCTGCCACGTGGCAGGAGCATTATGCAAACCCATTGGCATCCTTTTAAATTGAAATAACCCTCGATTTGGGACAATAAATGCAGTTAGAGGTTTTGACTCCTCTGCTAATGGAATCTGCCAATATGCAGATTTTATGTCCAGAGTTGAGAGGTAGTGAGCTTCTCTAAGTTTATTTAAGGTGGCATTCACTTGAGGTAATGGGTAAGCATCCCGCTCTGTCACTTTATTTAGTTGTCGAAAATCTACCACAAAGCGATATCGACCATCTGGTTTCTTAAGAAGGAGGATAGGAGAAGCCCAGGGAGAAGTAGAAGGTTCCACCACATTGTCTGCCAACATCTGATTTAGTTCCTCGTTTACTTGTCGCTGTAGAACCGGTGATATGGGATAGTACCGTGACCTTAAAGGTGAAGATTTGGTACGAATAGTGTGGCAAACTTTGTCGGTACACCCAAACTTGGATCCCATTTTCTTAAAAGCTTCATCAACTATCTGATGTAACTGTTGTTGCTGATCATTAGGAAGAGAATCTATAACATTTACACTGATTGTTGGTGAGCATTCACCAAAAAATTCTCTAAAAGTCCATTGCCCCGAAAATAGATTAGGAACAATCTCCATTGTCCTCCAAAAATCACATCCTAAAATAAGACTATGAGGTATTGTCGGAACTACAAGTACTTCAAGAAGTTTCACACGACCTTCCAGGGTGATAGGAATTAATACAGAGCCCTCGACATTGCAGGTCTCACCATTAGCCACAATACACTCTTTAGCGGACAACATATTCATCGCACAACTAGACTTTAATCTATTCCACCCTTGCCTACCCAAAATAGTGTGAGTAGCACCGGAATCAAGTAACCCTAACATAGGAATATTATAAATACTGACTTGAAGATATGGTCGAGTGTCTCCAGTAGCATGGGCAATAATGTAATTCAATAAGACCCTTGTATTTGATTCGGTCGCATTTGTGGATACTAGGGGAAGTTCCAGCCGACCTACTGAGTCCCCCTTACTTTTTTTTGACAATTTGGACAGGTACTTGTTATCGCGTTATCACGACCACATTTAAAACAAAATTTTCTTCGGGGTTGATCGCAAGCCCTGAATTTGTGAGTCGTGCTTTGACAATTCCAACATATTGGAGTTTTATTGTCGACAGCACTAGAAATTCTAGCATTAACGGTAGCAGATTCATTGGTTGTTGCTACGGAAGCAATGGATGTTAGATTAGGTTGAGTGGGCCCTCTTTTATAAGCCAAGTCCGGCTCTAACAAGGACCGATAATTGGTAGGAGGAGGTTGAAATTTTTGAACTCTAATTTGTGTTTCTTCTATAGCTCTACTTAACCTGACAAGTTCAGCCATAGAAGTAATTTCATGGATTGCGAGATGAGATTGGATGTGAGGTAATAGATTGCGTTTTACCAGATTAATACGGGTGGACTCGGTTACGGATTGGCTTAACTTTCTAAACAGAGTTTCCATAACAGAAACATAACTAATTACTTTCTCCTGAGCTCCTTGAGTCCTTCGCCTAATTTCATCCATCAGCGTGAATTCGTAATCGTAAGGCTGGAAAGCCTCTCGGAGTTTGCACACTAGGTCATCCCAAGAAGAAAACTTCTCTGTGCGATACCACAAGAGTGCTTCCTGGCTAAACAGCTCGGGAGCCGAACGATGTAATTGCTCCTTAGGAACTCCTCTTGAAAGTCTCAGCTCTTCTATCCTTTCCAGGAAATCAGTAACACTAGTCTTTCCATTAAATTTCACATTCCATCTACTGATGTGCATCGGACGTTCTACAAAGTCACCTTGTGAATAACGTAGCCCAGAAGAATGTCTCGGTGGAAAGCTATCACTCCCGGGATTTATAATTCCATCTTCAGTAGGTATGTCAGAAGCAACAGTAGGAGGGAATATTGTAGTACCAGGATTTCGATTTCTTAGAGTGGATTGGAATGGAGAATTCACTCCAGCAGCAAACTGGTTCAAATTCAACTCAACTTCTGAGGGTGCAGTTTCTGCGAATCGGATGTGCTGAGGTGGTTGATGATTGGAAGCTTCTTCGAGAAAAGGTTGCGATATATTGCGGTGTGGTCGAACCGTTCGATAACCCTGTTCACCCACGGGACGTAAGGGTTGATCACTTCCAGCATTGGTCGTAGGATTTTGGAACAACCGTGCTAGATGTTGGATAACTCTTAGAGTTCCAGCTTCTGAGGAAAAGTTATCTCGTACCGTCGGTACATTGGAGTCTTCTACCCTCACCCTGTTATTGTCAAAAGCCGTCTCTGCCCGAGTTCGTTCTCGCAAATGGTGATCTGAGAGCCTTATGGCATTTGATGGATTGACTTGCACCAGATCATAAACTATTCCTTCTTCTCGTGGACGAATAATTTCCCCTTCTACATAGGGGACCTCATCATCCAAGATAGACCTTGGTTCTTCCCCAGAATGTGATTGACTTGCCTGAGTTAATTCACTTTCATCAATATTTACCCGGTTGTTTGACGAATTTACAGTTTGATATTTCCGATTTAGTTCCACCTTCAAGTGGCAGGATTGTTCTTCTAAAGCTGCCTTCATGTCATCCTGACTCCTAGACTGTGAGACTATTCGTCCCAATCTCAGTGAAATATGCGAAAGAC
Source organism: Psylliodes chrysocephalus (assembly GCA_927349885.1). Taxonomy (NCBI): domain Eukaryota; kingdom Metazoa; phylum Arthropoda; class Insecta; order Coleoptera; family Chrysomelidae; genus Psylliodes; species Psylliodes chrysocephalus. The sequence goes on along the minus strand of OV651822.1, from coordinate 29,156,698 downwards.
GTGACTGTATCCTATGGAAATCGTTATTCCGGTTGGTAATATCAAAGTTTTGAATACTATCCTGTAACTCCCCTAACTTACGCCGACATATTTGTAACTCTTCAACAGAGTCATATGCAGTTACTTGAGGCACGGCAGATGGGAAATATTTTTCCATTTGTAAAGCTTCTCTTAAAATTGCACGTTTTTCCGCTACCGATCTACCAAGAGGAAGACCTCTTATTGTTATTTCATAAGTGAGCTCATCACTCAATAACCTATTAACCTCCATAATACCTAACTATGCAACCTGAAAATTAATTTACATCCACTAAAAATCCAACTATTTCAACTATATATCTAACTCTTCTATCCTTAAATACCTACTTATGATGTACCTACAATGTATAGATTAAGAAACTTCAATAAATATAATTGTTTTTAATACCTATAATTTGTTTGTAATTTAAATATTATATTCAATAATATTTAAACCCCACTCCTTCCTAAAGAAGTAACAAATAAAAAAATATAAAACCCAAAAATTTATTTGGTACCCAAACAAATTTTTATCTAAAAAAATCCCTAACTAAAAAAAAATTCTAACTAAAAAATTTTTAACCCTTTACCTTAACTATGTAGATAAGTAATTCCAAGACGCGGCAGGTATTTTAAGAATTAAATTACTAGTTAAACTAGTTCAAACTATGCAAAAAAATTCCCGTATTTTGTACAATTATGCTGTGTTACTTAAAAATAAAAACTACCTAGCTTATTTCCTATACATATCTACTAGTACCACACTAGTACCTATAATGATAAAGTAAAAGTATAAATGAAAAAAGTAAACTACAGTTCTGAATAGGTCAAGTCACTTTCGCAATAGCCCTAATAGTAAAAGGCCACCGAAAATCCAAAACAGAAGCGATCAAATTTTGACTGACAGCCTGACAGAGTTGTCAAAATAAAATAAATCTGTTATGGTTATGTTTAGAAAAAAATTTTTAATCTAAAAAATGAAATATTTATCCAAATATATCGATGCTGGAGCCCTAAAGTACCAGACAATAAACGTAAGAAATACGAAATATGTTGATTAACCAACCACAAGTCGATTTAAATTTAATTCTTGTGGCCCTTCAGTCAGAGAAAATGTTTGTATTCCACCAAAATATATTTAATTTACCCAAAGTAATTCGAAATATTAATTAATATTAATGAATTTAAACTTGTACATATGTTTTTAGAGATAATTAGTTAGTTACTGAGCTCTAAAGTTCACAACAAAAAATTTATTTACCTAACACAAAGTTCCCAACAAAATCTTTGTCTTTAACTAACTCTAGAAGAATTTACACACGTTTAGGCGCCATTTTGCCACGCTCCTAGTCTCCCCAGGACTGTAAGAGGTGGCAAAAATTACTATGTTCCCCAAGCTAACTCTATTAAATTTATTATTCGGAGAGTGGGGTGGTTAATGAAAGTATTTTGTCCTGAGATCTGATTTAATATTTTTATCTTTTAGTTGATGCACAAAATTTACCATGGAGTTATTATCCCCTACAAATGTTTATTATTTTCTCTATACTGTTAATAATATAAAGGTGATTTACGTTCCCCCTTGTAGTACTATAAGGTGCACAGAAAAAGGTGAGTTTAATTATTATCTTAAATCTTATCAACTATATATATTGTACTTTACTCTAGTGTACAGATGGTAATGAGAACTGCTACGTTCAGGTACATTAAAATAAGAAAGATAGTCCTTACTTGAGGGCTGAGGGATTTGAAGTCTTACTATCGACTGATAACTCAGGACTCGGTAATGGTTGGTGATGTCTCCAGAAGGTGCCAATGCCTTATATGGGTGCTGCAGATAAATCGGTGGTAGACACCGAACCTTCAATATCTATCGGTCACATCTCTCGATTCAAATAATCTTGTTCAAATAAATATTCAATGAATAAATGAACGCATAAAACGTAAATAAGTACGTAAATAAGTACTTAAATCAGTACTTAAAGAAGTACTTAAAGGCCTAAAAGGAAACAACATTATTAATACTTGATTTTTAGGAAAGCATGGACAGGTTGAACTTACCACAGATGTGAGGGGCCTTTCTTTTACAAGCAATAAAATCCACAATATGTGATTCAACTTAAATGAAACATTACTTGTAAGAATTAAGATGAGGGTTGAAAATACTGGCTAAATAAATCCGAAAATTCGAAAACTTAAACCCAGGTGGTTCAGCAAGAAGCCATTTTATTCAAAAGGTCAGATATGAGAGTATAAAAAAAGATTTATAAAAAGTGGTCAGTGGTCAGTTCATGTCCAGATAAGATATTTAAATTATCCTGATTGTTGTACCTTAATGTAATTATTTTAATTAATTAGAAGTATTTGAAAAAGAAGAAAATTGACAACAAAATGACTTTGACATGATGGAAATAAACAAGTCATATATAAAATCATAATAAAGATTTTAAAGAAAATCTACCCTAAACTACCTAACTGAATAACTAAATTTCTCTAAATTATTTAAATAGGGTAAACATTTATAATTTAGTATTTTGTTGGAATAACATTCTACTCATCGTGAGGTCCTAATGTCGATTTATATTTTGTATTGTTTTTAGAAGTAAAACTACACTTAGTAAAGTATATGCAGACGATGAAGGCGAGAAAAAAAGGTGTGATTAAATCTATTGGTAAGTTTTATGTTCCTAAATATCTTATTGATATTGTTATTTATATTTATTATTTTTAGGGTTTCGAAACACAGATGACTGAAAACTATTATTAATATTGTGATTTATCTTATTACGAATAAATTCATTTTTTCGAAGACATCTTTATCTTTTTAGGGTAAAATATTCCCAAGGTAAAGTGTGCACGTAACAACATAAAAAAAAGAAATTATCCAGTCGCCCCCAACTCTGAATTTATGATCCGCCTCTGCCTCGTTTTGTTCTTCAGTGGTACTTGGAGGAATAATCGACATAGTCGGAAGTCTTCTTAAGTTAAAACCCCGATGACCGTTTCGATAGGGGCGACGCGTGCAGGCACGTCAGCGATAAGCTTGACATCATCCATGGGAATATCTTAAGAGTTGGCGTTTGCGGAAACATGAGATCTAATAGAAATAAGTTGTTTATTGCTGCAAGTATTATTCGTTCTATTCGAGATAAACAACAATTTAACGGTTTAAATATGATTAAAAAGTAATAATAACTTAATTATCCAATAAATAAAAGCGTAGGGGGACGATGAGAAAGATCACACGTTTAAATTTTTACACAGAAAGGTGACGCGTGTAAAACAGGTGAGATGCGAAGGATCTGTAGAATATGTGATTGTATTTAATCCTTAAAATACATTGTACTATTGTGAATAATGTTATTAAAAAAAAAATTGATACTTGCTTATTTTTCATTGACTGTTTTTTATATATTTTTTCACTGAATCCTGGAAAAATATTTAAAAAATAACGTCAGGTTTTCTTGCAAAATTCATATGACACGCCACAATTATCTGTTTTCCCGAAAATTTAGAAGCTTATAGTGAAAAATAGGGCAGGATGTCCGTAATTTCGAGAGAAGATACCAAGGAAGATGGATTACTTAATGCTTAAGAGGTGAAACAGAAAACGATAAGCAGAAGCGTGTTCGGAGGAGCATCAAAGAGAAGAAACAAAAATTGCACTCTTTCGATTTTGAAAATGTAAGAATTCTCGAAAATGAACCAAATATCAACAAAAGAACAATATCATTGAGATGATAAAAATATTTTTACAGACCTGTTTTATTTATCAAATCTGAAAAGCTAAAAATTTTACAATATAATGGTATTCAAATTAAATTGATTTATTTTAAATGTTCGCATTATTCTCTTATATTGTCAATGACTAAGTCCAACATTTAAATTTTTTTAGTTTATAATACCCAAGTACTCTGACATGCTTTGTGCTTTACCTACTGTGAAGTGGAAGTCGTGTTTGGCACTAAGAGTGGTAAAATTAAAATAAGGGTTGTTCAGGTGCCAGTTTTGATAACGTAGTTTGCTTTGCGACCCTAAAGTACACTAGAGTACACTCAAAGTAGACTCAATAGAGTAAAATAAATTCCAGGCGATCATTAGTTAATGGGGTAATAACGGGAAGAAACACTAAAAATAATAATAATAATAATAATACCAGCCAAACCAACCTCTGCGGCCAAATTAGCTCATAACAGACACTCTTGAGAAAACTTTGAAAGAAAGTTAGGTAAAATTCAGGAAAAGATAAGATAAACACCATAAATTCACGTAGGTGTATTATTTATTTTGGACGGTAACAAAATTTAGTGCAATGAATCATCTGGGATCGTCAGTAGTGGATTCTTACATAACGATTGAAGGATAAAAAATTTTCAATATAATACCCACCCCAGTTACTTAAATGTACAGCATCTCTGTTTAGAAAACGTATTATTGAAATTAAAGTCCTTCGCGCCAGAATGCTCTGTTGTAAGCAAAGTTTGGTGATATCAGGAAGAACTATAACATAGAATCTAATAGTCCGTTAATTTTTATAAGCATGCATAAAATTAAGGAACATCATATGGACTCTAAAATGAAATATGCCATGAACGTCACCCTAGCTGCTCAGATTTTAAGAACAAGTGTATCAACGTTTTTGTACACATTGCTTTCTAGAGGTAAGTAATTTTCAATTTATCAAGAAATATTATATTACAAAATGCCTATTAATATTTTAGGTGATTTGGATCCATTGTTGCAGCTACTCTTGTTCATCAAGTAGATGAATGTTTTGACAGCTTTAATGACAGCACAAAGTTCCCACTTTCTAGGAAAGAAGTATAATGTATGCTGAGCAAAAAATCTCCCCAGATGTAGTACTGGCAAAGGGGTTTTGAAATTATCAGATGTTGACAATTTGTTACTATTGTAAAGCTATTTAATGAAGAAAAAAAATTTGAATTACTAAATCCCAGAATTTTAAATTTAACTCATTTGGGGACTTGGGTTTTAGGGAGAGATCAATCTCAAGAAAAGTTAATTTATTCTGCAGAACAACCAATATTTTTAAAAGGAACTGCTATAACTTTATTAGAAGATTGCCTTGATATTAACATACCAAATTTTTCGAATGAAATTGAAAAAAAGGGTATGGGGACCTAAGAAAATGAAAAAATGTATGCATCTTTAAATAGTGTTTATTATTGTTATTTGTTATTATAAATAATTCAAAATAAAACAGCTGAATACCTAAATAAATATTTAATAATATTTTAGAAAAGTACCTCTTGCTGCAAAGCGGATGGAATAGATTTTTTGGTCACGTGACCATATAGCAAACAATGGATAAAATAAAAAAACGACTTTCTTAAATTGGTTTTTTTTATAAGATACGACCAGTTAGAGAAGGTTCTCCTAGTCGCCAAATAAGAAGATTAGGAGAACTTTTACAGGACTAGGGACACAATAGAATGTACACACAGAAGAAACATAGACGATATAACAAGGGAAAGCCTTCATTAAAGTTCTATTTATGTTATTCTTCATATCATTTTGTATGGCATACAAAACTATTGATTTTGATCTTGAGGACCCTGCAGAACAGTAAGCAGGAGGCTGGACAAAATAAATCTAGCAGGATTCAATCCAATTAACAGGATTGGAACTTATTCGACTCGGACCATATACATCTGTATGAGTGTGTGTGTGTTTGTTTCGTATTAAAATAACAATCATAACCTATACTCCATAATTTATAAAATATTTGATATATTTTTTTTAAAAATATTATGAATATATAACATCATGTTTCTATTTTTCTTGGTTTTTGTAATACGAGGTCTGAGAATTAAATACCGAATATTCCCCTTCAATGTACTCTTCTCCTCCCGCATACACCGTTGCATTCGTGTTTTTTTTCATTGGTCAAAGCAATGCTGGAAGTGTTCTTTTGTAAGAGCATTTAGGAGCTTCGCCGATTTTCGCTTCACCTCTTCCATCGACTCGAACTGGGATCCTTTTGAGACAGACTTAATCTTCGGAAACAGAAAAAAGTTACAGGACGCTAAATCAGGCGAGTATTTGGCACTGGCGTGCCTCTAGCGGTTAAATAACGCTGCAAAGACAACGCATTATGGACAAGAGTAGGTGCGTTGCACTGGTGTATATTCCACGACTTGTTTTTGCACAATTCCAGTCGTTTCTTATGAACTCGCCTTCGCAGTGTTGAGAAACGTTTAAATAGCAAGTTTTATTTACGGTTTGACACTCTGGAGCCCATTCAGTCATCACGATGCCGTTAATGTAAAAAAAACGAGTATGGCTTTCAATTTTGATTTCGAGTGTCGGCCTTCAGAAAATCGTTTATACCATTCGAAAACACGCTAACGAGCTAGATAATTCTCACCATAATCCTATTTCAACAATTTATAGCACTCAGTCGGAGTTTCTTTAATTTAACGAGAAATTTTACATTGATCCTTTGCTCGTTTTTTCGTCACCATTGTTATAGGCACTAGAAAAGAACACGTTCGTTTATAACCTCTATAGAAAAAATACTACCACAGCGACAAAAATGTGTTTTCGTACTAAAATAGTAGACAGATATCACACGCTGCATTCATTCATTTCCCCTATCCCTCTAGGACGCCTTCTGCGTACAGTCTCGTTATTTCATTGTCAGACCCCGTACTTTTCAATTAAATAACTGACTTTCTTGTAATTTGTTACAAAATGATATTTACTCCAAAAGCTCTAAAATTGATTATGGAGTAAACCGACCTTAACGCTCTGCGTTAAAAGAAAATAGAGAAGATCCGATGGAGAGAAAATAGATGTACTAAAAGAACGGTATCAAGTAAAAAGAACAAGATAAGGTACTTTCTAAACGTAGCACTTGTAATTTGTTTTTCTGTACCATAGAAAAATACGATTTATAGAAAAAGAGTATGGTGTAATATTTTTCCACTTATAAATATTAACAATCAGCAGAATTTTCAAGTTTTTTTTTTTTTTAGAGAAATTTACAAGAGTAATGAAAACTGGTCACTGCGTATAATAAACTATGATTAAAACTTCATTGAAATTAATTATTTGTATGATAAAAAATTTATGTTATTGGAAGCTTTTACATTTTTTAATATATAGTGAAACAATAGTTTTTGATCCTCCTGTGAATTACCATAGAAAAACAATTTATTTCTGAATTCATGTTTGAATTTCTCATCCTAAAACATTTTGAAATTTTCCTGCTATTAATGACTGGATACACACAGCAGTAAGAGGCTTTAAGAAAAGTAGAAAATTGACTAGAACTTCATAATAAACTGGTTGCGATTACATTTGCCCAAACAACTTCTTCCAAACAAAAAATATACACGTCTCGCTGAGTTGTCTCTGGTGAAAGAGTCATGATCAAATAATAGCGAGTTTTAGAAAACACTGGGTCAAAATATCACAGGAAAAATTAGCGCAACAGGTAATACAGATTGGGTAAATTATTTGTTTTTTTATAATTAATAATATAAATCAGTAGGTATATTAAAGACATTGAAATAAACTATACCTAATCCTCCCAAATATTGATTTAATTTTTGTTATAATTATATAAATGGATTAAATATGTCGAAATTTACAGTTGAAGATTTTTAAATTGTATGTCCCCAATTGTATCTTTGCCAATAAATATCTGCACCTCCCAGATGAAAATATGTTTGAAATAAAATTGTGGAGGAATCCAATGGATACCTCGTCCTTAATAAGCAGGTTTGATGGTCCGTCATTCTCGACAGGTCAAACATGAAACTTGGTATTGAACTCTACCTCGAATAAAATAGTGTAGTCATTGTCTATGTGTGTCCCAGACTTAAGAACTGTTAATATATTTATTTATGCAAAATTGTCTGTAAACCAAATGATATATTAGTCGCGAGTACCAACGAAACTGACCATTGTTGTTTCGCCCACTGGGTCTTGTAATGGTATCGAAACAATTGCGAAGGTGGAAGAGACGGCCAAGCCTACTCTGAGACTTGGTTGCGCCTATATTGAATAATTACGAATAATCGACAATTATTATGTACACCTTTAAAAAATGCTTTGATAATTTTTAATTAAAACTGGTTAGGTACTAGGTAGGTACTGTTTGCTTTAATGAATGGAGCACAGAATCGATATTGTGTACTCATTGTAATGTTTTCATTATAAGAACTAAAGAAAAAAGAAGTTTTACTCAATTTACGCTTTTTTGCCTGTTTACCCAAGAATGGAAAATAATTTTTACATCTTTCTTTACTTCATACAAATTGGTACTGTAATAAATGAACATTCAGGGTGTTTCAGAATAAAGTATTTGGAAAATGACGAAATCAAAATATTTTTATATTATTTAAATCATGCTATTTCAAAAAAAAATTGTATTTAGTCTCACCAAAACTAAGTTCGAGTTAGAAAAATGTGCCAATTTACTAAAAAACACAGAAACTCGGTCTGCAAATAAAATAAAACCTAATGAAAACCGTGACAAAAAGGAAAATTTTAATAACAAAGAATTTGAATATCTAGAAGATGTTTATGTGCAATGATAGTTATCATCCATTGAGTTCGAGATCATTTACAAAAAATAAAAAACTGATCTTATTAAATTATAAGTTTAAGTCAAGCAGCATTATTATAGAGAGTTTCACATAATAATAAAAATAAATAATAAGAAATAATAGGAAATGAGAAGTGAATGATGAAAATTGCTAATTTAAAGAGAGGAAAGAGAAAGGTCAAAGAAAAATTTGAAGAATGAAACTATCAAAAATTATACGTTTCAGTATTTTAATTAATTTTTTTGATTTTATTGTATTATTCATATATTACTTTATTGTTGAATTATAAATACATAAAATGTCATATTTATACGACCGTTATTTAAAACATGAATTTCTACATCAATTATCTACTATTCGCAAAGTTAGTCATTTCTCAGAAAAGTGACAGAAATGTGCAAAAAAGTATAAAATAAGCTATAAAGACTAGAGATAAGCAGGCGAATCGGCATACTCGAAATACGGTCCCAAAAAACGAACGCTAATTCAGCTTTTTTAATTCACCGCAATGGCGCTAGTGCTAGTACCGCTGTTCAAAATACATGGCTTTTTATGGGAATTTTACATAACTTTGTCAAAACATTAAAAATAAACTTGTTTATTGCCAAATAAAGAACAGAATATACTGTTGTAATTATTTCGAAATAAATCTCGCATGTTTTAATTGATAAATTATTTAATTTTATCTATATAAAATGCAATTTAGGTAGACATGACCCAATCCGAAAAGATTTGTTGAATAGTGAAATTTGGAAAGTACAATTTTGTGTCTAAATTTTTTTGAATTATACCTAAATAAAGTAGTTAAGAGCAAAATAAAACACTGTCAACAGATTTTTTACAATTATAATACAAACATAAAGGGAGATTTGGGCGTGGTGTAAATATATATCCTATACTCACACCACGGATTTGGGAATATATATGTTATTGCCACATCCTTCAATTTTGGTTTTCCCCTTTTTATTTTTCTAACAGTACTATCAGTAAAAAGATTCTCATAATATTTGGAAATATCTTTTAAGATGTGTAGAACAGCTTTATCTCTAGAAAGTGCTTTATCTACCCTAGAAACAATATAAATGCTGCCACTGTTCTAATCGTTTAAGATTCTTTAAAAAACATTTACAATGACAAAATTGGGGTTTAACAAAAAAATAACAGTAGCAACTCTTTATCTAACATTAAAACGCTATAAAAAACAAATTTTTTTTTCTTGTAAGTTAAATTTAATGTATAATTATTGTTGTTTGTAAGTCAGGATCTATGACAGTAAAATTTTATTTTATAGAAACTTGTAATAAAATAAACTACTGTCCGTGATAAGTGTTACGAGTAGTTTACAATAAATATTTTATTTAGACATAAATGGATTGTTTTACTTGCATTAGAAGCTTTAAAAAGACTTTAAATTGATTTTTTTTTGTGTTACCTTTAGTTTTACATGTGATTTATATCCTGTTTTACAATGTGGAACGAAGTAAATCTTGCTATAATGTTTTTTGTCACTTTTTTCACATTATTTTTATTTTTTTCATCAATTTTTTAAAAAAATATTTTATTTTACATTGACTTATATATAAAATGAACATCAGTGAACGTTCGACCTGCCAACTACAGTCAATTTAGCGAACTTTATAAAAAGGACATAAATTTGATCATTGCCGATTCGCCTTCTTATATCTAGTCTTCATAAAATAAGCTTACTTATTCTTTATTTGTGATACATATTAATAATTCAATCAGATTAGGGGTAACATTCAACTCCAAAGCATTTAATCACTCCTGATATTAATGTGATATTTATTGACCTTTACCCATCTACTTTTTAATAGGTGACAGACGGCCTGAAAGATCTGACAGAACTTAGTCAAAACAAAGTGACCATAGCCTGTTTACCAGGCCATGAAGAATATCAGGGCAATGAAAAAGCTGACAAATTAGTACGAGAAGGCCACGAAAGATCCCGAATCCTTAGGTAGAGTTCTTAGGCATTGAGCAAGGCTTCTATCAAACAATGGATATTGAAAGAGCCTCAAGAAAGGTGAAACAAATTTACTATCCAGGATAAAGACAGATCAAAGAGTTCATTAAGGAAAAGTTGGACAATTTCACGAAAGAACTAATAAATAAAAAAGACGAACTGTTAAAATAACTGTAGGTTTTTGTATACGACACTGTCGCCTAAGAAAGCACATGAGTATCATCAATCCAGCGGAAGAAGCAACGACGTGTAGGTTCTAAAAAGAATAAGAGAAAACACCAATCTACGTCTTGTTTTAGTGCGAAGGCCTAGCTAGATTAAAGTTTCTAACATTAGCTGAAGAAAAGCTAGAAAATGTAACTACATACGAGACCCACTATCGCTTTGACAGTGGTTCCACATGGTAGCTTTTACCAAGTCTAATAAAAAAGTCCAAGCTAGAAGACATACGGAGTCCCACAATAGATCTAAAATGGTTGAAGTGGACAATGACAAATAATGGCCAGCTTCTTTTAAATTTAATCTATAATTTAATCTACTTTTTAAAAAGAATATTTCTGAGTGCACTGACTTGTTTTATATTCCATGAATTACCAATTCATCTAGCGTTAAAAAGTAATTTAAAAATTAAAAAGTTTTTCGATATTTTACGTTTTTCCATGTACTGCAAATATAGGATTATTTTATTTACAGCAATTTATGTTTGCTTAAATATTTCTGCCAATACTTTATTTATTCTATAAACTCAATAATAAATCTAAATTCCTCAAATTCTGGTGTATAAAATATATCTCTCTAGATGCTTTTTATTGCTATTAATGAAAATTTATTAAAATCATGGACTAAATTGTTCTAATTAATGGTAACAATTAACAATTTAAGTAGATTAAGAGCAAACCAAAACCTTGAAAATATTTAGCTCCTTCTGGGCCTCTAGTTTTAGTCCGATTTTTGTGAAATTTGCAGAACATTTTTTTGGAAACCTTCGGAAGTATTTATGTTGATAATTTAAAAGAAATTAAAAAATAACATTTACGCGTCATTTTGCATTAAATGTATAAAACTTTGCGGCTTTTTGTTTTAATAAATATCTGGTTAGTTAGAGGGTTTCTCACCTTTATTTCTTAAACGTGTTTGTAGTGTTGCCTTCTTGTTACACATATTTAAAGCTCTTAATATTCTCGGGACACAGCATCGCGAAATAATCACAGTGCTACGCATATAAATAAAATTGTATATTAGAAAATCGTCAAACATGTTTGCTGTCACGAGATGTCCAGTATGCTCTTAAATTAATTTTTTTTTATAAATTAGGTGTTTATGTAACGTTATATTGTTGTAATATTATTGTGATTATTATTATTACTTATACATTTCGAAATTTTGAAAGTGTGGTCATCGAAATATAAGCGCAAATCACTTTCCCACTTGCTTTATTTGCGGTACTCGGCTAAGTGCTCGTGCCACGAACTTCTGCGCACCTGAAAAAATTATCGCTTTAAGCACTTATTTCAAAAACTATTAATATAACCAACGACGAAAAAGCACTAGACAAATTTGGTTTACAAAATTCGAATTAAAAACATTCACGGTGTCATCTTGGTATTTATCAAATTATTATGAGAAAGTATGGAAGAGTCTTATTACAAGGATTGTTCATGGATATTGTCTAAACAGAAGGCTCTAAAGCGCATAAAAGGCTTTTAAAATTACGTTAAGGAAGTGAAATATTTGAATTCCTTATGCCAACTATTATTAGTTTAATGTATTTTTCTGGTTGCAACTATTATAGTTGTATAGTGTTTTACAGCAAAGAAGCAATTCATTTTAAATTGTGAGAGCAGTGTAAACAAGCGTAGTAATCGTAAATACTGATATATTCATAGAACGCATGCTCGCTCCTTAGATAAACATACTCGCAAAAAACATCCCTACTCAAATTGGCAACACTCTCTCCCTTTTTCTAATACGACAGCCCTGTCGACAAAATAATAAACATAATCCAACTGATTGCAATAAATAAGGGCTTAATTATGTATGAATGGATTAGTCTAGTAGTTTTTCTCCATTGATTATAACCAATATATTTTTTTTATTACTCAAAAACAAAAATCAATTAAATATTTGCATCTATATAAAATGTGGAAAAATTTATTGCACTAAAATGTACATTCACATTGACATATCATACTAATAGCGTTATTCATTTATTCAAATGATCTTGCTTTCAATCAAATCTCCTGCTGATTTTTAAGAACATATCGCATTTAACCTTCTTCGGTCAATACTGATAGGACATGGGTCACATCACACTGTCATATTTGAATAAATAGGTAGGTAGGTACCAAGACAAAGATAATAATATGTAGATTTTAAATCACAACGGTATAGACTGGGACCAAAAGATTATTTATAATATTTTCTGAACAAAATAAAGCGCTAAAAATAGTTATTTTAGTATTTATTACGTGAAATAAGTATTATGACTCGTAAAATACTGATTTGGCCACGAAATACAAACAATTGTTATTGTGTATCTGTAAATACAAACAAGAATAATGAGTAAAAATTTGTTGCATTTCGATTTATTGCATTTTGTAATCATCGAAACGTCATAAGTTTTATGTAATCGTTTTAAAGTTTGAATAATTAAACAATTAATTTAATTTCACCGATATCCAATAATTTAACGACTCATTTAAGATGGGTTACTAACATGAAAGATATAATACTGATATGAAAGATGTGATAAACCCTGCAATTTCAAAAATGTTACTAACGAAGTCCAAACTATTGTAACTAATATAAAACATAAAATCGTTGATATAAAGTCACCGTTAAACAGTTTTCTTCACATTACTAAAATAGCATAAATATGGTACGTACCTACCTATCTTTAGCATTTGTGTTTGCCAGTTGAATGTATGGCATAAAAACAAAATTTAATATGTAAACCAAATTTATCAATCATAATACGGGATACAGTTTGTCCAAAAACATAAATTTAGCTTAATAGGAATAAAATCTTTCTTATTCCCGTTCAAAAATTGTTATTAGGAGATATTAAAGGAACCCCTAACATCTATACTTCGGCCACTAGGAGATACTTGAAACTATTTATGTTAAAACAAGTAGTTTAGCGGCCCGAGAACACCTTTTGGAATGGAACATTTATATAATGTGTAACATTTTAAAAATCATCTTTTAAAATTTATGTATTAATCTATGAGAGATATACATAGATTTCTATTAAAATGGTTTAAAATATAAGTGTCGGTGCTACGAACGTTGTGGAGGGGGATAAATCTCGTAAATCTTAATTGAATTTGTTAATTGATTTCTTTCTTGCATTGACCGTTGAACTGAACTAACACATCAGAAAAGTGCCTGGACTGCGAAAGTTTTTAATGTTATTGGAAAAATGTAATTAGTCTTTACATTTCTACCTTTTGTTTAATTATAAGTTTAATTTTTGAAAATAAATTTTTAAATATTCGATATGTGTTTATTAATTCCTTTTGTGTTGGTGGAATTTTACATTAATAATTTTTAATAATTAGTTTTAGTACTATGAAAAAATAAATGTTTTATTTAACTTTTTTAATTGTTGGAAATTTTGAAAATAATTAGGGGAACTTAATCTCTTCAAAAATAAAACTAAGAAACAAATGGTATCAGGCCAGAGCTCTATCGGATAAAACTAACAACCCAGCACTTAAATAGAAATAAAGAAATTAAAAAATGAATACATTAGTGAATAGGTATTTTAGTGAGTCGATAAACGATAAACCCATTGATTATTTTCAATGCGTTTGAAAAGGACCACTGTACAGATTACTTTAATCAGAAATACAGATGATAGCTGGGCTAGAAAAAACATACACAAAGTTAATAGTCTCGCAGAGCACTTACAAAATACCTTCCAACCAAATGAAGGGGAATAATTGCCGAACTGGGATCTTCTAGAGAAAGATGACTAAATCATCACACCAACCTCTTCAAAGGAAATTGCAAAAGATATAAAAACAGATATTTATCCCAAGAGTGCTCCTAGCTTTGATTTAATTACAGGAAAAGTTTTTGCCTATATTATTAAAACTATTTGAAAAATTGTAAAAACGAAACTAATTCCAGATTATCAGTTCGACTTTAAAGAAAAACAATCAACTGTAGATCAGGTTCATAGAATCTCAAATGCTATTAAAAAAGCATTAGAAAACAAAGAAGTCCGTTTAGCCATCTACCTAAAACATAAACTGAATGTGTTACTTTCACAGCCATACATAGAGCTACTGGATATATACATTTAAAAGATATTTTTTAGTGCAATACAAGATGAAAGATACTTTTAATTAAAAAAATTAAAGCAGAAGTATCACAGACAAACGGCCTGTGACCCACTTTGTATTTTAATACACTTATCACATACTCCAACTAGAACAATACACAATAGCTATAAGCTATACTTGCAGATGATACTGTCATCTTGGCTATAGGTAAAGATCATGAAGAGGCTGCAAAGAAACTACAAACATCAGTCAAACAAATAAATAACTGGACCATAAGCGTATTAAAAGAAAGAAACTAAATTTTAATAACAAAAATGGTCAACGAATACCAATTAACATAAATAATCCCCAGATCTCATATGCAAAATATCCAGGTATTACATTAGATGCAAGACTTCACATGTTGTAAAGGAAAAACAAGAGTTAGATATAAACTTTAAGAAAATGTACTGGTTACTTGGTAACTATTGGTAATTATTTTATATAAATAAGTCCTCAAATCAATTTATAATATTCTAATAATCCAGAGATTCCAGAATAAAGTATTAAGTAACACTGTCGATACTCCTTGGTAAATTATAAACAGCTACCTTCATCGAGACCTTTACTGTTGACCAGACTATCACCAGATTTGCTAGGAGTTACGAACACCAACTCCACCAACTTGTGAAAATTAAGGCGATCCAGTTTCTTGACAACACGAACCTGACAAGAAGACAAGTGAGTGCAACCTCTTGAAATGACTGTGTTAAACAAAGCAAAGCAAAGCATTGTGCGGTTTAGTGTTACACATTAGTTTAGTGTAATTAAGGTATCAGATTCTAATACTAGCGAGTAGAACTTCAGTTTTTATGTATGCAACTTTAGTTAACTAAGTTAGGTTAGAACTAAATTGCTCATTGATCAACTTTCGATCAGATTGTAACATTAATAAACGCCCCTTATGTAGTGTTTTTAAAAAGAAATTGGTTGATGTATTATACTTGAGTGTTTTTATTTATATTCATATAATAAGAAATTGGTGTTTAAGTAGGTATATAATATGTAACAAATAATTTTATTTTCAGCTATTTTCCAAAAAAAAAAAACTAAAGTAAAACTAGGAGAAGATTGTCTACACAATATGGGGTGCTAAAGATTTTGGGAGCGGTTATCGAAGTTATTTTGTTAAATATCAAAACACAAAAAAGTCAGTGACGCACCATTTTTTATTATAAAAAGTTGTGGCATTCTGGCACGAACGCCATTCCAAGTGCAAGAAGAAATATTCGGACCACCCAAAAAAATGCACTTTTATCAACCAAAGTATTTTACAAATTTTGAGTCAATATATTTAAAACTTTTTTAAATAATTAATGAAAATAAATAAAAAATTAAAATTTAAACATTTTGTATCTCGAAAACAAAGCATTTTTCTACTAATGTTTATAAAAACTTTTTTAACAAAATAACTTCGGCAACCACCTATAATCATTAGCACCTATTTAGAAACATCCTGTATATTGGTTATAAATATACTTTTTCTTCTTACTTTATGCACTCACGGAGTGCGTAAAGTTGTACTTTTTTTCACTAGTGCGTAAAGTGAAAAATAGTTATTTTAATGATAAAAAGTAACTTTCATTTTTCTAATATATACGGTAGTAGAAAAAATATTACATGCATCTCGTGTGTAAAATCCCTTTTTTGACTCATTTTGCGACAACATTCACTTTCGTCAGAAAAGAAAAACTTTACACACTTGTTGAATAAATAACTATTTTCTACTACAGTACGTAAAGTTGTACTTTTTTCACTAGTGCGTAAAGTAAAACTCTTTACGCACTAGTGAAAAAAGTATAATTTGACAAAAATTATATATAGCAACAATAGTTACTCTACGCACTAGTAAAAAAAAGCAACTTTTATATTTCTAATATTAGTAAATAATGTGTACGGTAGTAGAAAAAATATTGTATGCAACTCGTGTGTAAAGTTCCTTTTTTGACTCATGTAATTCACATTCATCAAAAAAGAGTAGCTTTACACGCTTGTTGCATAAATAACTATTCTTTAGTTAATTTTTTTAGGGGAATGAATTAAATAAATATTTTTTTACTCTCAATAGTTTTCCGGGTTATAAAGTAGGGTTGATCAGAATTAGAAACCTTTAAATATGTAATAATGTCCGTCTATCCCTAAAAAACAGTTTTTATTTTTTACAAATTTCTTCATTTAATATCGCTGGAATTTAAATTCATATGTTTAATAAATTTTAACCGGTATTTTGAAGTATACTGCAAACTTTTATTAGTGAGTCCTACAATACATAAATATGTGTAAAAGATGTAGGTACATTTTCATTTTGTTTCTAGAGGAAAGTTTGGAGATTATTACTAATTGTTTAGAATAGACGGATTTTAATTCTAACAATTTTTGATTTTGTCAAAAATAAAGGTATTTTATTTTGGCACCAAATTTGTTTTGTTACATACTCCGCATATGACCGATATATATTTTGAGTCTGACAATTTCAGTGTAGCTTTTAGACCATACAGAACTTTTTATAATACATACATTTTTCGTAGAACCAATAAATAAAATGTTTTCCTTATGGTTCTAATTTAGGTAGACATACTGTATAATTAAGTAAAAATTGCTTTTTCTGTATTTTACATCGGTTCGGTGTGGAGAAGGAGGCCAATGCAAGTCAATTGCAGCTGTTAATGCTGAGGGCTTTATTTCCAATCGATATCATTCATCTCTTTCCTTGTCCTCAGAGTAATATTTTCGTTTTATTTTCATTTCGCATTTCGTAACACTAAAGTATTCTTAATGTCGATATTTGCAGAAGATTGGAATCGACAGTTTCTCTAAATTACGCAATATTATAATATCTTCCGCTAGATAAAGGCTGTTGTGCAGCAAATACCACATTTACAAGGAGTTTTTTTAAAAAATTCTTAAAATACACATACTGTTTTTTCAATATTAATATAATATTAAATTTTAAAATTATAAATTAAGGTGTAAAAATTTTAGAGAAGAAAGCAGAGATTTCCTTTTGTAAAGTACCAATATTAATATAATGATTCTTTCCACAGTATTTTTAGACCTGTTGATATATTTTTATGGAATACCAACGTTGCTGCTACTGTAAGATTATGAAATGTTGCAAGTGATTTCAAAGAAAAATTTCACGAAAAGTTGGTGGAATAAATAGGTAAAATAATATTAAATACAAATTAATTTTAATTGAGTGGTTTCAATTGATTGTGATTATTAAAAAATTGCAAGAACTAAAATACTTTTTATTAAAGAAAATATAATAAAGACAACAGGTCCATACAGTAACGGTTTCAAAAGAAGCGATGGAAATATCAATGCTAAGTATCTCTGGATTACAGAAATCCGAAAAATTACTAAACTAATCGATACCATAGGAACAATATCTACTTTTTAATGAAAAAATTAATCTCCAAATGGATACTTAGAGAAAGGGTATTTAATAAGTTAAGCTAATTCTCTCTAATAGGTGCAACAAAGCTATATCTATTACCACCGAAAGCAATTGGTTTTGATGTTTTTCCGGTTGTGGAAAGACAAGTGATAAATCCACAGCCCTACTTTGCCTTAAACTGAAGTAGGACCAAAAATATCATATTTTTGTATTTTTCTGCTTCTTATTCTTCTTTTTCTTCTCCTTTTTCTTCATCATCAACAGTGTTAAGATGAATCCTCAAAAAAATGGATTCAAATTACAGTTTGAATCCATTTTTCTGGATTACGAATACAAATAACTGTCAATGTTATACCATATTTTTTTCTCTTCAGTGCAATGACTTTTACCCAATTAACTAGGCTCAGTTTAATTAGATTTTTATATTATGTGTAGTCTGTGTAGACTTTGTTTCTGTTTCCTGGAGTCACTTAAGAAACATAATTGTAAGTTTGAACCCAATAGTATAAGGTCGAGTTGAAAATCCTACCTATGCTTTAGAATTAACTTTTATTTAAATAAATTACCTGAAAAAAATCCCCTCACCGACAGGATTCTAGACTGTGAAATATGGATTCGAAAGTTCTGAATAACCGCTGAGCCAAATATCCTCTGTGCATGTAATTGCCATCGGTTCTTTATAACCCATTGTGAATGATATTTTACCTTAATATTTAGTTTGACTAAATTCACTAATTTAAAATATTTAAAAAAAGTCGGCTAGACACTAAATAATTAACAGTTATTAGTGTATTTCATAAAATGGATAATAACATATTCCCGTTTAGTACACATATCGCCTACATATTCATTCTTGTGCATAAAATAGTACATTATTTTTTCACTTGGCTTTAGCTTTACACTGGTATTACTGTTATGGTGCTCTATCAGATCATTTGATAATTCTGTATTTGGTTGTAACTGTAACTAACTACTAAATGAAATAATGTATAAAGCAAACACAAATTCGAATTTAAATTCTGTATTTAGTTCAGTCTATTTTTGTTTACACCTCGTGACAAGTCAAAGCTTGATTCGGCTCATCGCGTCGGCTTATAGATTGATCTTTAAAAGGATCCGATCTCAATAATGGTACTTTAAATATGATCGTTTTAAAATTTCTTCGGCGATTCCGGATCACGAATCCTTTTTTTATTTAAGTATTCGAATACCGCTCGCGAGTCCTTAAAAAGGATTAGAATCCTGGAATTTGATTCATATGTGATTCGAATCCACCCTAGCTCTAATAATAATAATAATAATAATAATAATAATAATAATATTAATAATAATAATAATAATAATGATAATAATAATAATAATAATAATAATAATAATAATAATAATAATAATAATAATACTCTCCCTAATTCACCCCCTTACGAGTGAATTTCAACCCCTGAAGTCGACTGAACGACTTATGTAGGGGAAGGGACGGCTATTATTATTATTTGCCGTGGCGCTCCGGGGCGACTTAAGGATGATTGATATTGCCATTTGACTTACAGGTGAGGAAAACCCGGAAAAGCTCACCCACCATCATCGAGACGATAATGTATGGCGATTTTATAATCTGCATGTCATATCAATAGAAATTGAATTTCTATTAATACGGCACACATCAAATCCTAAACCAAACCATGCAATTAACTTAAAAATCCACATGGTCTGGTCTGGGATTCGAAGGCCAGCAGTCTCGGACTCATAAACTTGCCTATAAATGAATATAAGCGCGTTAGACCGCTACATCATCGACCCCTGGTCATTATCATCATCATATTTTTCTTCTTTGTCAGTAATCCCTTATTCTCGATTAGGTGTATTATCGATTATGTGTCGTATTGTTCCGCTACATTGACCCATCTACTATAATATTTCCTCTAACTTTCCAAATCTACTACCTATTTATTTAATCTTCTCTTTTTAAAATCTTTTGTCAGTTTAAATCCTTGGCAAGTGCCTGGATTATCATAGCTATCTCTTTTTCATTTTCGTCAAAAATGCTCATAACAGATATACTTTACAGAATGAAACAACAGGAGGAATACACAATGAGCTACAACAAACTAAAGTAAGAGTACCACAAGGGATCGTGCTTGGTCTTTTCTTGTATTTACCTAAGAAATACCAAAAATGATTAATGTTAAAAGTGCTTCGGTTTGAAGGTATATTGAAGCCTCAAAAAGCTACAATAAACCACTAACGAAATCAGTAGGGGCACTAAACAGTGGAGAAGGAACTAAAATCTGAATATAAATTTCAAAAATAAAAACAAAGCGTATCTATTATGATAATTGTATTTCAGAAACCATATAAAAATATGACAATGTATCCAGGAATGAATTTAGAGATACAACTTGGGAAAGGAAAAGCACATCAATAACAGATGAGATGACTGAAAGTGAAATATATAAAAAAGAAATGTAGTGGTTAATAAGCAGATTAAAATTATTAGTATATTTAATAAAACCAGACTGATATACATTTATAAGGTTGTGCTATAAATATTTCAAAATAAAGTACTTCGAAATATTTTGAATGCTCCCTTGTATATTTAAAATACAAAATTACAAAGAGATCTCACAATCGAGATCGTTAAGACATGTTAAGACATGTTAACATCGAGATACTTCATACTACCAACTAGCATGAAATAGAGAAGGTAATGAAGAGGACAAAACCTTTAGACCTTGTGTGAGTTAATGATGAAAGTGTCTAAAAAGAAGAGCATAGTGAAACAGTGTGTTATTACAAATAAATTAGAATATAAAACATGAAGACAATACCTAAAAGACACTACTTAATAGGTAATTTCTTAGTTTTATGCTTTTAGTTTATTTACGTATTTGGAACGAATGGATTTGCTCTTCCATCTCTGGTTCTCTTAAATTATATTTTTTTAAAGCACGGTTAGCGCTTTGCCCAATCTAAATAAATATTAACTATTGCATTCACTTGCATCCTTTCTCTTCAGAATTTGTACAAGTACACCTCGATTGAGACTTGCGCGGTGCTGTTTTTGGTCCCCTTCTTGTGCCAGCGACGGTACAATGAAATCTTTTCAATCCTTGCTGATTTTTAAATTTAAAGATGCACTTTATAATCACTAGATATTTAACTCGTGGTTATTTCCTAGATGGATAGTTTCATTAAAATGACATCATTCACCAAATTATTCTTAATCATATACATTATCGTATTCATATCTACTTTTTATTAATTCAATTGCCTCTATCCAGATGATTTGCAGTGTTTGTGTAGCAAATTATTACCTCTGAGAAAATTACTACTTACTTATTACGCCTTAAGTTCAGAAGCAGTAGGGCGTCAGTTTTGATGTGGTTTTCTCCACAACCTTTTAATAATGTGTCAGAAGGATACGGATAACAACTAACAGTGAAGACACGGAAAATTCCAGGGGTCTATGGATTATTAATATAACACAAAAACATCCTTTTATTTATTGTAAAACAATACTGCATAATTTTTTTATGAACCTCCTTGGCAACTTTTCACTTTACACATTGCAAATTTTAGTAAATTTACGTTAAATGAAAACGAAATTTGACAAGTTAAAAAGTAAAATTTAAAAAGCAATTTGCAAAATAAATATGAAAAATTGTGAAAAGTTGCAATGTAAGTTTTATGATATAGACCCCAGGTCATAATTAATCACATTTTTAATAATTTTTGACCTCGAATAGTAATTTTGGATAGCCCATTTCTATAAAAAAAAAGCGTACGTGCAATAGTTAAAAGCTCAAACACCAGATGGCCCCCGACTAACATCGGATGTGACTGACGGCCAAGCCCAAAGTAATACTGTTCTGTCCAATTTGGTGTGGTCATCGCTGGTTTTATTCTAATCAATTCAAAAGATGAAGAATCTCCTACAGAGACCAAGTGACAAAGCAAATTCAATTCTGTTATTTTATTCTTGATGAATATAAAGGCGTGATCGTCGCCATGCCGCGTCTAAAACAGTTAGGTACGAAGAAACCGGCGATGATCGAAAAAATTGCGATGGGTGTGCACAAATTGGTTAAATTGGTTATAGATATGATTACTGATGACCATTGTATATCCATGATAACTGTAATTGTTAATTTAATAACTGAAATTTAGATATATGAAAGATTATCCAGTTACAAATGTGGTAGTGTTATTCAAATGAATAATAAAACTCTACATCAGTACCACATAAATGTTTTATTCAATTTAAAAAGTGCAACTTGTTTCGGATAACGAGCCATTATCAGGCCTATAATTAGATATTAAAAATGACTGAGTAACATGAACAATTTTATTAAACTTACAATGTGACAAAAATGTTAAAACAGCAATAATTAGTAAATGTGGTACAAAAAAGAAATGGGAGGCCCCATCACCACCCCTGTAGCTCTAGTAGGACCGGTCCATACTTGTCCATAGAACTGAATAAGAAAGGATTTTACTTCATTCTTTATTAATCGTTTACAATGTTATCTATGTGTTAGAATTACATTACATTTTCGCGGGTCTTCTTAATTCACTTGTTTTTTTTTTGCTTTGGGTGGAGGAGAGCAAGCTTAGCTAATGCCATTATCGGTGGAGTACCTTTTTAACCCCCAGTTACAACTCAAGAAAATGCAGAAAATAGTTACGAAAAAACAATTAAGAAATATTTAAGTACCTAATATTATAATAAATAATAATATTTACATGCCCTATTAGAAAAAACTACTCTGGCTTCTCAAAGTGATTTATCAGGTTCAAAGTTATCCAAATTTGAGAGGTTATAGATAATTTTTACGAATACAGTAAGTATGAGAATAAATTGGGGTTCTCTCAAGATATAGGTCTAGCAGTGACACATCTGTTACGGTCTAGAACTAAAAAAAGCACCCCAGAAACACTTTGTAAGGACTCTAGATTGATCCCAATTAGTATTTACAAGACATTAAGCTGTGTTTGAGATAAGCATAACCTTTATTAGACAGGAAGTGAATACATGGAACACCAAAATCACTGGCAATAAATAAAATAAGTAAGGTTATAATACAAAAACAAAACCCATGTAAAATTGTTGAAGTATTACAGCTCTCAAAACTCCAAACATCGAACATAGTAGGATTACTAACGGAATTATGCTTGCTGAAATACTTTCATGTAATGGAATTACACAATGATCCCACCACGTGTAGATGGGAGATGAAGAAGTCGCATACCACGTTATGTTCGAACACGGAGATCAAAATAACCAAAAGTACATAACTAACCAAAGATACAAGAATATTCACAGTATATCTGACAAAGAAAAAGAGAAACACCAAGATTATTTTTTGTAAGCAAATCCTTGTTCTTTACATAATAGCCTTTTACAAGTTTAGCGATCATTTGCTACGTATTCTTTCTTGTTCATCGAACTCTTTTTTCTTTTTTCGTAACTTTGATCATTTTAATTTTTCAATTTTGAAAATGTCTTATCCACATAACTGTTAGTTAACTGTAAATGGGGGTGAAGAGAGTTAAGATTAAAATTGTAGAAAATAGGGCATTTGTGTCATCGTCACTATTTTCACATTTTCCATTGTTCTTTAAACTTCCCAAATATGTTTAAAAATGTTCGAAATTGAGGGGTCCATTTGGAAAAATGTTGGGGAATCAAGAAAAACATTTTGTATGTAAAATTTTTAGATACTGAAAATTTTCGTATTTTGTTGTCTATTCAGATTATACTGCTCATGGGCGAAGTTATGTCATCAGATCTGGGGGGGCTAAAGCCCTAGCCCTAGTCATATAATATATAATAGTTCTAGAGGTATACCTACTGAAGTTAAGTAAAAAAATTCTGGCGAATCTATGAAAATGGATAAAATATCATATATCGATTCTAAACAAAGTTTTGCAAAATTTCAATATTGTGAATTTGTAGATATCCATTTATGGTAAAAAACTAAATTTTACGACTTGCACTTGGAAAATAATGAATACTTCAGTTTTGATTTTGACATTAACACCATATATATTGCAATTTGCTGGGGACTTTTTCGCAGATTTCATTTTTAACATAAACACTATCACATACTATAAGAAATAAACAAATTTAAAGCTAAAAAGTAAGAAAAACTCGAATTGTAATTGATACAAATTAAAATGTAAACAATGAACTCGTTGCGAAATGATGAACTGATTTTAAAACAAAATTAATAAATGAACTGAAATTAAAAAAAAATTAATATAATAAATCGGTTTTATAAAAAAGTCCTTAAATAAATATAGAGTATGATTACATATTACTATACACAAATTTTGATTCTTAAATAAAAGGTCTTATCCACTTCTTCAAGAGCTAAAATCCGACGACGTAGCGAAATTTTGCTACTTCTGGCAACAATGAACGATATCCTACTTATAGGGACCTTCTACAAATTTCCTTCAGAGGGCGTATCACTTAGCTTGAATCGAGAATAAAGATCCTTCCAATTATATCTTCTCAAGGAAGTGTAGGATTTGGAGTGGCTTCAAGTTAGGTAAATCTCTTCTATTTGATATGCTCATAGGTATAGTGCCCTTGGATTCTGAAGTGCTACACATTTAGTTAGAATGTGAATGAAGATTTTTTCCTCCTCCTCACAAAATCTGCACTATCTTCTACTACTCTCAGTTTACTAAGGAGTAATTTTAGTTGGCAATGTCCAGTAAGGATCCCTGTTACAAGTGTTCTCACTACTAGAAAAATGTATATTATGATAACAGCTTAAAATACAATCTGGCTAATGTGGAACACCCCGAAAGCCTTGCCAGACTCGTCTAAGGCAATCTCTTATTGAAATTTGCAATATCTCATTGTAATCCTTGTTTTAGACTAATTAACTCGTATTATAAATTTTAGCTACATTAACTTATTACCTGTTTATTTATGTGATCAAAAGAAGCCATTAATAAATTTATTGACATGTTCACTTGAAACAAAGCAGAGAAGTTTGTGTGTACATGCATTAAAACGACTAAAATCAAATTTTCAAAGATTCTGAAAGTTACTTTGCCATACCACAGAATATAAAACATATGTTTTATATGCTGTGGCCATACCATGACCATTTGTCATATTTGAAGTCATTTAGTTGACGCGAAAAACCTAATTATTATTTTACATAAAATAAATGTAGTGTATTTCTACCTAGTTATAATTGGTATTAAATAAAATATTAACCACTGAAACGGCAAATTTTTTATATGCATGAAAGAGCTGCTCAACTGTCAAAAAAAATTCAGTATAATTTCGTTCAGGGTACCCACCAAAAGAAAAATTTCCGGAAATTTTTCTGGTTGTCATGAAAGTGTTTTAAAATAAAAGCAGTTGATTGGCTATAAAATGGAGGTGTAAAATTATAATTTATTCTATCACGTGACAAATTTTCAAACCCGGGAAAATAAAAGCAAAAATATTATATTTTTTTCATTTAGAAGATATTACCAGACTCATTAACCAATTTCGTAAATCAGCCAGACTTATTATTATAAACAGTTCATGATTGTATCAATTTATATGCTCAATTTTCTGCCACACTCACTTTCCACTATCTGAGATAATCCAAACTGCCATTTTTATAAGCTTTATGTTCTAGTTTAGTAAATGTAAAATAGTTATGACTGGGAAAATAAGTGTCAGACTCAAAAATTTTGTTTTTTGTCACTAAGAGAACAGTTTATTTTTCATATACACCGACTGGAAAAATGAATACGAAAAAAATTCACTGCCTCCTGAACTAAATGTAAAATTGCAGAATCAAATGGCACGATTCTTTTATTTTTTAATTTCTGTTCTGAAATCTGAATGTTCGAATTATTTTTGGGGGGGCTAATTTGGTTTTTGGGGGGGCTTAGCCCCCCCAAGCCCCCCCTTAACTTCGCCCATGATACTGCTACATTATTTTTTCAAAATATCAATCTGTAAATCAAAAAAATAAACGAGCTATGAAGGTAAGAGAAATGGACTTGATGGTTTATGCAAAATTTTTGATTTTTTAAGGAGGAAGAGAAAAATTAAATTTTTATTTTCAAAATATAACTTAATTTACTGAATGAAATAAACAAATAGATGGTTTAACTAAACTTTTAATGCAAACTTTAAATGTTTTCATTTAATCGTCATCATTGAATTCTGATGCGGAAGTTTCTTTATCATCTGGCGAAAAGCTCTGGTGGTAGCCTCTGATTTCTTCATAGAACCACTACTGATCACATTGTGGCACATAATTTTTCGCCAGAGTAATAAAGTGATCAAATTTATATTTTTTTTTAGCTTTCGTTTTTTACTATACATCTTATTTGTAGGGTTTGGTAGGGTCAGGGGCTGCACATTCCTCCTATCTCGGATTTCAAAGGAATTTAACAAATTGAAAGAGACTGTTTTACTGCATTTAAATGATATTTCAGTATCTAGTTTTTCATAACGCATGATGCGATATTTTAAAATCGTAAATTTATTGTTCTTCTTTGATGGATTCTTTACAAAAAACTGCTGCAAATGGGTCTTGAAATTTGGAAATATATCCTGCATGGACAACTTTAAAGTTCTTGTTTGTATTTTCAATAATATTCGAGTACTCTTGAGGCAAATATATTTTGTCATGTTTTCTTTTCTGTATTTCTCTAGCTCCAAAGCTTCTATCGCACGGAAGGAAACTATGTCTAGGTTCGGGGTACCTGTACTTTATTAGCCTAAATCTTCCAGTATTTGCCAACATAGTATAAAGAAATTGTACTAAAACAAAATTTTTGTTAAGCCTCGAACAGTTGTCAGAAAACATGTATATATAAGTTACTTCTTCTTTAATGTAGATATTAAGAAAATGGTGTAGCAGACTGGCTACATCATTTTGTTTTTTAGCAGCCAATGTTTTATTTATACACATAAAAATAACTTTTCCCAGTACTTCCTACATGAATACAAAAATTATAGTAATAATAATAATCACGAGGTAGGTGGCTCAGGGTACCGGGATTTTTTCATTTAATTTAATTATTTAAAATTAATTCTGATGCCTTGTTTGGATTCCCCATTAGATCATTCACTGTTGGGTTCTAATTAACAGTGTTGTTCCTAAAGTGGCGATGGAAAACGGTAACAAAGCCTACATAGAATACGAGGCGAAATAACCCTGGTAGTTGAAGCCAATGACACAAAAAAATAATAATAATATTATATTTATTGCTTTTAAAAACATATTGTTCTACAGCAAGGGTTTGACATACAAAAACATACCTGTTCATGCAATACAAATTAATCACACACCTAATTAATAATACAAAAAAAAGTAAGAGGAAGAAACGCAAAACAAAAGTACATTATTTGGTTTATTTAAAGCTATAGCTATCCTAAAAAATAAAAATCATTTTGATTACCATATCTTTGTTTAAGTTATTTATTTATTATGAATGATCTATATAAAAGTTGCAATAGTTTTAGCTGAATTGATCGTCGTATTATCAAGAAAGTAAATAAGAGAGTTTAAATCAGCTAGATAATTACAATTTTTAGATGTCATGACATTATAAATGGGACAATCAAACAAAATGAGGTGAATTGAATCATTTACAAAAATTATATACCCAAAGTTGGATTTTGAAAAACATTTCTCCACTGGAGGATACAGTTGAAAATCAAATGTCAACACTTCTACACTTGGGTCATTTTGTGCTAAATCTGTTTTATCTTTAATGTCTGTATAGAAAGTTTCGGCTTTTTAATATGCAATTTTTTGTCTGTCTCCAAGTGTGTCTTTTGTTCTTCATTGTCAGCAGCATTAATTTAAATCATTAGTTTGTCACATTTTTGGCATGTGTCCGACTTTGATTTACCAATAAATATTTTAAAGTTTTCTGTAGAAATCTTTCTATAATATTCATATTTTTCAATAGGCTTGATATTTTGATTTTCATGAAGTAACTGTTCAGGTTCATATTTCTGCAGATACATGTAACGCATTTTAGTAATATTGATGAGAGGTGATAGGTAATAGTGGTTCAAGTTATCTTTTAGAGTTTTAGACTATAATGTGATTGTTATTATTTTTAAATTATTGCATCAAGAGCGCTGCAATCACCTCCGTTTTTGCATATCCGCGAAGAATTAGTGTTCCCGCAAAAAAACAATAGAGATGATTGTCGTTTAAGAGAGGGTGTAAAAAATTAGCGTCACCCCGCCATTATTACGTGTGTAGTCGTTGCACAATTCGAGTCTCGAGTTGCACTATTCGGATCGCTCGATCAAACAAATTATTGTCTTTACCGGTATAATTGATCATATCGGTGTATATAAGTGTGTTTCCCAAGAAAATTCCACACCTGTAATTTTGAACCAATCAAAATACGTGTTTTTGACAGATCACCATGGCAACAGAGGTATTTTAGTGGAAATTTTTTTCTCGTGGGGTACCCAACAGCGAATTATACTGGAAATTTTTTGACGTTTACAATAACAGACCATTTTTGACAGACTGGTTTTTATTTGTTCACATAATAGGTTTAGTTTTGATACATTTTAGTTACAATGCTAAGGTGTTTTCTATATTCTTCGGCCACTTCTTTTCTTCTTAATGGCGAAAATGCAGGACTTTGGATGCTTTGAAGTATGTGTCTATGTCTAATAAAATATATATAATATTTAGACACTAATTTATTCACCTTTTTCCCATTCAGCACTTTGAATTTTGCGTAGTTTAGGTGCAAATATTCGTGGACAATTCGGAACAAATTTTCGTTTTTCAAGTTGGAGCCACAATCCTCTATTAATCCGAGTAAGTAAGTCATGGTGCAATGATTGATCATTACATCAGACAATTTCACGCATATTTTGCATAGCACATGATTTTCAAATCGATTCATTTTTAAACAAATAGGTAATTTTGTTGGTTTTACTTGCTGTGCAATATTCTTTATCGCAACAAAACGCGAGTTATTTAATGTTTTGAACTGTCAAAATACAATGATCACAGACTCCTACGATTGATGCTTGCTGACGCTGGTTATGAATTTCATACCATTTTGAAGCGCTCATAACGCATGTTAATAAAAACGCAGAAAAACAATTTTCTACCACTTGTAGTTATTCAAAACTTACGTAAAAATAAAGAATATACTATTTTCTATTTTCAAATGGTATTCCCATGCAACTACAATGAGTAGAAATAAGCAATTTGAAGGCCTAAATAATTGCAGCGAAACATTTTTTTACGTCGGGCCGCTTGACAACTTCAAAACTGAAATTATATTCGAGGTTAGGGTCTCAGTTACCATGACAACTCAACAATCAAGGCGACAACACCTTTTATGTTTCACTGGTGACTTGGAGAAAATAATTTGCATTGTTGAGAAACGAAAAATAAATTTTAAAAATATTTAATTTTCAACCATAATTCGGCGTGGAATTTTCTTACCGAATACCACGCGAGGTCAAATTATTATCAGGAAATAATTTGACCTCTAGTGGTATTACTAGTGAAAATCAAGTGTTGGATTCTACAGCTCGAGCAATGGGGGGCCCCCTTATGTCTTTGAGTCGCTACAGGAACTGATAAGCAAATTTGTGTCGATTTATTTTCAAGGGAACTTAAATTTTCGTGGTTCGCTCGAACAAAAATCGTGTTTTTCACTTTAAAACAAAACATAGGAGGAGCTCCGTGTCTCATATTTAGATGCAATCACTTTGTGGTTCCATGAAGTGAGAGGAATGCTTTTTTTTGCAAATTTTCCGCATCGCGCTATTGCAGCAAATCTGAAATAATACCACGAATTGCAAATAATAAATTACCTTGTTAGTAAATGTTGCATTTTTTATTTCCATCACCGGAATATGTTCTAGCTCTCTGTACTTATATCTTAAAAATATTGCCATACAAATATACATCCTGCAGATCTTTTGATTTCATAGCACAAAAATCATGAAATATTGTTTCACAAGTTTCTTGTCCAATTTCACCAAAACACTTTAGTGAACAGTGGCAGTTACTACCAATATGTTTTCAAGGTTTATGAATACCTGCAACGCTTATATAAGACTCACCCTTAATTCTTCTAGCTTTTTGTATGTTTCTTTTCCATGATTGTCTACATACAAGCCACTTTTTTCCTCGTTGTGGCGTGTTTTCAATATTTCCAGATATTTGATCACTTCCATCTTCGGATGTAACACGGACGTCTTCTAAAATAATAGGGACAGTTCCAGTGCCTTGAATTTCCTCATCAGAATCATTCGAAAACGAGCTTGTTGAAAGTGGTCTTTTGAGGTTAGGGTTATGTTTGTTATTAGCCGGCACATAATCTTCGTCGCTGTCTGTACCCTTGCTTCCAAAAGGATCATCTTTACTTTCACTATCAGATAACATTATTTTTTGAATTAAAAACTGTTATAATTTAAGAGAGCAGGAGCGCGATATCAATAAAAACACGTTTATGTAGCATTTAAGTTTTGACTGACAGCACTGTGCAAAAACGGGGAAGTCTAGGACTTGACTGGTTTTGTAACGTTCATTTTTGGCCCCACGAATTAATAAAATTGTTTTGGCTTACCTGGTTAATCATACGAAAAAAAAGGGTAAAATCGTATTGATGATATCACTATTATTTTTGTCATTAACTAATTTTACCTGTATTCTAACTTTTGGACATCATTATTACAATTTATTCCATCTCACCACTAGTATAATACTTTGTACATTGGTCATATTCGTCGACAGTTTCACACAGGGGGTTGTTAGCCCAGGATTAGACGACAGTTTCACCCAGGGGGTTGTTGACCCAGGATTTCAACAGTTGTACACAGAGGGTTATATCGTCCGGAGTTCAACGGTTTCATCGAGGGAACACAGAACATTGGTATGCTAGCCGCCTAGCTTACTTGCAGCTAGATTTACAATGATGATTCTCGTTCTGGATAGGGAGATGGGAATGCTGTGAAAGAAGACACCCTACTATCAGGTTTTTTTTATACTTTATATTGAAGGTTTCACGTGTGCATTGTTGAACTATACATTCACTTTCAATCGAATGTTGTCAAGGTATTCTCAACATTATTTATACTTTTGAGCACAGAATGTTCTAGGGTTCTTTCACTCATAACTTAAGTATTATCAAATATTACATCGTTTAATTGATTAATATTTTAAAGTTTTACTTAATTTAAGCACTTAATGCTGATGTAGTAATCCTTCGGGTCGCAGAACACTTGGACTGCTTCCACGTTTAAGTTGTAATTCTTCAGTTATTAAGGGCTACTGCCATAATTTTACTTTATTCAATTTATTCATTATTAAATGGACCAGACTTAACGATTAAGTTAAGCAATCTCAGAAGACCCGTGTGGGGGCAGAGATTAAGTAACCTCTTCCAATCTGGGAGTTTAAGTAAATAACCTCTGTGTCTGAAGTCCTTTGTGTATCTTTGTATTTTTATTATTTTTTGATATTTTTATTTAGTTTTGTGAATTATACTTAATTATAAAATTTCATGGTTTAATAATTTTCTTTTGGGTAGTTTGGTCTTAACCAAAAGTTAGGCGAATATCGCCTTCCAATTTGGAGAGGGTTATAAGCTTATAAGGATTTCAAGTTTACTGTTTAGTTTATAATATACGATGTAGTATAGGTGCGGTTATGCACAATATTTAAGTTAACTATTATTTTATTTTTTATGTAAGGTGGAAATTAATATTTTGCGCATGCGTCATGCCTGGTACCAAGCTAACGACGAACCGTGCCATATTTTGATTTAATAATTTATTTTGGGTTATGCATATACATATACAGTGTAAATTTTCTCTTTAATTTCCTCCAATTTTTTTTGATTACCTAAGCCATTAGGTAATTAATCTGTATATTTAGTAAATATTTTTTTTTTCTTTATAAAGGAACATAAGTTGAGGTTTGTCTTTTATTTCTTTCCTCATTTACTGGGTTTTTGGGGAAATAGGATCATAGTTTGGCCACTATATAGACCCAGTTGGCGCCTATTTATTTGTCTACTATTTTCGGAATTTTTGTAAGCTATCCACCCCCTAGCTGCCGTCTGAGCGACGTCGAAGGCCCGAAGGTTGACACCGGAACAACCGAAACTTGTGTAACCGTAGTAGACAACATTTTTAATTGTAGTTAATACTTTAATAATTTTTTTAGTTTAAAAATTTTGGTGGAATCACCAAGTTCATTTCGTAGGTTACAGTTTATGCAAAGTATTAGAGAATAGGCAACTAATTATATACTGTAGTTTCCACAATTTAAATGTTAGAGAGCTGCTTTATGCAGAATTTAAAACTGGGCAGTATATGAACCTAACTCATTTTGCCTAAACAATGGACTTGGCCGGTTTATGCATTGGACCCCTCAATTATTAAATAATTAAGGTAATGCATTGTATACCTAGTAGGTAATTAAAAATAAAGCTATTTTATGTTTTTTATACTGGGTATCCCGAGGGCGATACCAATAAGGTCAAAACGTAGGTGTATTTCGGAAAAACTTTTATTTGATTTCGGATATTTCGTTGATTTTACTCTTCGTGGTGTTCTATAAATTATAAACCAAGCCAAGTGAGATGATGGAAGAGATTATTTGCAAACAGAATAACCTTATATTTCATGTCGGTTTCAAATATATTTAATACTGCTTAATGACTTAATAAGAAACTCTAGACAAATTGTGCACTGCTATAGCTATTCTTTTTTTATTAGTGTACACTTAAACTCGTTGTAGGTATTCTTTAAAAAAAATGTAAAATTAATTTGTGATTTTACTCAATTTTAAAGGTGCACCAATGGAAAATAATAAACAATATATAAACTGCCCTACATGCTCTTAAAAAAATTATCAATTTTTTGTAGATTCTAACAAGGTTTTAGAAAGGACCTTGTTATCAATATTCTTTTAAGAATCTATTTTTCAAAGTCGTGTTGTCATCAAACATTTTAAATATTTCTTAAACCGTCAAAAATTTCAAAACAATATAGTTTGATAGGTTTAATCCTTGACATGGATAACATAACATTCTTAATACAAAAATAAGATGGATTGGTATCAATTTAAAAATAGGAGGCCTGGAAACACAGATCATTGAATCCCTACACATATACAAAATATTCTTTGCCTATATCCTCCAAAATATTTATAATCTTATCATGATGATTCCGACTTTCGTCGCCAGCATTACACTCATTGACCTAGTTTTAATGAGCCAATGGTTATAAAACTCCCTATTAAATTTTAAAATAGTAGCAATTTATTTAACTTAAATGTGTTATAAAAACCTCGGTCTTTAGTTATTTTAAAAACCAATCACTGCATTATTTGATCCTAGTAATTAAATGAATGCAATCTGACTTTCTAAATAGAACCATTAATCATTTTAGTAACAAACAGCCATTCATACTGATATTCAATTTACACAACTTTGACATTTACACCAAAAACTTTTAATAACATGACCATAGGGGTCAAACTGAAAAAGGAGTGTTCATTGTCAATAAGAATTATTGATATTTAATCAACGACGTAAAACATTTAAATTACCGAAGGATACCATAGAAATACCACTGCAAAGATGCACTTATAATAGGTAGGTATATTAATTAACTCATATTTTGTTTCAAATATCAAATATATAATCTAGGTATATAAAAAGAACGACTTTACTGAACTTCATATCAATAAAAATAATAAAGAAGCATGCCATGTTGCAATCAATGACTATTTGGTATGATATTCATAAACAACAGAAATTCTAGGCCCAAATAGAACTAAATCACTACAGGGACTCTTGAAGATAGAGAGGAAATAAGCCTGTAGCAAATTCTGCATTTACGGAAGACTTGTTCGAACACGCGCGAAAACGGTAATATTACCGTACAAATCATGCGTTGTATACAACTTTTGGGTAGAGCGCACGATTTGTACGGTAATATTACCTGAAGATATTTCTCTCCCTTCTTCTTATGTGTATCAAATGGATTACTATAAAAGAACTTTTCATAAAGCGTTGAAAATTTATCTCCAGTTGATCAACAAAATACCAATAAACACAGAAATATTACCATCCAAATGCCAGGAAGTTTTGAAATCCACTTCGCTCAAAAGTTGTGGAACGATAATATACACAGATACAGAATATTTAACACGGAAACTGTACCATACAATGAGTTAAACAAAGTGTAATAGGAACATGTACATATCATGTAGAGACCGCTGCGCTATCGACTGTCGCGCATTAATGTTAACCTGATGTATGTGAAACAAGCAGAAGTCAAAGTCATATCCATATTTGCTTACAGCGCACTCTCTCTCTCTCTCTTCTTCCTCTCTCTCTCTCTCTCTCTCTCTCTCTCTCTCTCTCTCTCTCTCTCTCTCTCTCTCTCTCTCTCTCTCTCTCTCTCTCTCTCTCTCTCTCTCTCTCCCTTCTCCCTCTCTCTGTTATGTGCATGTTTCTATTAAACTTTGTTAAACTTTCGTACCTTTATGTTGTAATACAATACCTTTTCTTCGTCGGAATAATTTTTTTTTCAATATCAATCAACTTAAATTTTCTAGAAAAGAAGATCCGAAAGTAGGTACCATTATTAATATTCCAGTATTTGTATATTTTATGCGCTAGAAATAACGCTTGGGTATTTTCATCATCTGTCATAATAATCAAGATATAACATTATTTGATGAAATTTTGCATAAATCACCTTCTATATTTTTTTGGATTGATTTTTTCTAAATCCTCAATGTAGGGTTTAAGGGTCTCTGAGTATATAATAAAATAAAAAGTGTTCAAAGTGAAAGCATCCAACTGTCTGACAATATCCAAGTCTATCAGCAAATGATCTTAAGACATTTTGATAAAATTTAGGTGTTTTTTCTTGAACAGCAATTCTTATTTTGTCTTCCAATTCTTGCAGCGAATGTGGAAGGTTCTAACAAACTACTAATTTCAAATGAACCCAAAGAAAAAATGCAGTGGGAAAAAGATCGATGACCGTGCCGGCCACTCAATATGTACTTTTTGTCCCCCCCCCCCATCTCTGTGGAAATATTGTGTTCAGGTATTGCCTCACTCTAGCATCGAAATGAGTAATTTCTATGCTACGATTTGGAAATAAACGAACTAACTCTGCAACTATCTGCTCTTGAAGAAATTCCAAACAACGATCACAGTTCAGAGTTCCTCTTATGACGGACGGTCCAATAATTACTCTTCTAACTATACCAGTCCAAACATTTACCTTTTGGATACTAAGTGTGACCTTTATCCATCTAGTGAGGATTATGATCAGACCAATACCAGCAATTATTTTAAAATCCACTGAGACAAAGTGTTGATTCGTCGGAGAAGACAATGATGTTCAACAACCATATTATTTCCTTTAATATTATCCAGCATTTCCTGGCAAAATTGCATTCGTCTATCTGGGTCATCTTTATTAAATTTTTGGTGTGTACATTACATCTTACATCAGTATTTGGACATGAAAGACCTTAGTGTGATAATCGACCACAGGTGAGTTCAAATCAATATTTCTCAGCAATTTCTCGACTTGTCGACTTGACTTGTTGACTTGTTGAATGAAAAATATTTTTTGTCACATTTTATAACTGTAGATGAAACATAAATAAATCACTAAAATTTGGATATAAAAGAGCAGTAAAAGCAGTGGATCAAACGTGGTGAGTCAACTCAAATGAATACCAAGACGATTTCGTCTTTTAGAATTTCTAAGAAATAATTTTTATTATTGAATATTATGTTTTGTTATTAGACCAATTAAAAGAAGAAATCGAAGCTAAAAGATCTTATTTGACAAAGAAAAAGTTCTTGTACCACCCAGATAATGAGCCCTTCTACGAGTGGGCAATTGCGTTGGCAAAATGCTCGATTCACGATTCCAGTTAATTCAGCAGACTTGGTTTCGTTTGATTTCTTATTGTTTTTAATTCTCCAGAAATGGTTGGTAGAAAATAAATTATCATCGAATACTAATGTCATCAAAGCTGGAACTGAATATTTCGAAGTTTTGAATAGTTCCTTTCTTGAAAAGTTGAAAAGTCTTGAAAAGCATCAAACTTTGCAAAACTTTGACACCTCTCTGACAATTCTTTCTTTGACAATTCTTTCTTTGACAACTCTTTCTTTCTTGGCAACTCTTTCTTTCTTGACAACTCATTCTTTCTTAACAATTCTTTCTTTCTTGACAAGTCTTTCTCTTGACAATTCTTTCTTTCTTGACAACTCTTTCTTTGATAACTCTTCTAAAGGTAAAAAAATTGACATCGCTTTTTTAATTGCATGTCACTCCATATTATTCATTCTCATTGATAACAACAAATTAATTCGGATTACAAAAATATAGAAATACGGAAGATGTTAAAAGTAGTAAATATGTAAATCTGAAAGGAGATTATGTGGAAAAATGTTTTTTTTCGTCTATTTCCGATTTATCCTCGTATATTTTCATTTTATTAATTGCTTCATATTTATATATCTTTAATCCGTCGTAATTTAATTTAATAAAATTAGTCATTCGACTGTCAGCAAAACAAAGTTGTACCGATTACCTACATCAAATGCATACTTTTAAGAAAAAATAAAAAGATACCGCATAGCAGGAACAATAAAAACCTTCCAAAACAACTGACTGGCGAGCCGGCGTCCCCAGCCTACTACACCTCTTGACATGCAGTCCACGCTTAGTGGTCTCTCTTTTTCAACGTACAATTTAATTCAGATCTTATCGCGATGTGAGTTTCATTTCAATTAAGTTTATTTCGCTTTATATTTGAAACCACAAATGCAGATGTTAATTATGTTATCCCGCAATGATGCTCTCTTTATTGTCTTCTTGATAAAGCGTCCTCAAAATACCTGATCTGATCGTAGACATACATTATGTTGACATTTAAATAAATTAATATGATGATAAGTAGAGAAATTAACTAATAATATTGTTTTGAAAGAGTAAAACCAAATTTGGTAGATTTTCACACTTTTATTTTAAAAATAAAATTTTTTAAACAAACACTAACATGACATATGTTTCGAAGTACAACTTCTTTTTCAAACATTTGAAAAAGAAGTTGTACTTCGAAACATATGTCATGTTAGTGTTTGTTTAAAAATTTTTATTTTTAAAATAAAAGTGTGAAAATCTACCAAATTTGGTTTTACTCTTTCAAAATTAAATGGATTTTCATCAAGTAAAGGCCGAAACAATAAATAATAATATTGTGATATCGGTGAATTATATACATGAACTGAAGAAATATGTATGTATATTAAGATCGAAAAGTAGCGCGGCAATCTGTCAAAAGCGGTAACTAACTATTCTCTCAAAATGTACACAAGTTTTTTTCTACGATCGCACTTTTTTAAGAAATATATATAAAAACTGTAAATTCGTCATAAGTAATGTATAATGTGTTGTTCATACCTACGTTACTCATGAAAAAAGAAGTTGATAATCAAAGTCCATGTGAGCTTAGATAATATAAAAAAATATGTTACTACGTACAAATAACTTGCAAATCATTTAATAAAAATAAATAAATAATATATCTAATTTAAATTAGGCGGGTAATAAAGCTGTCAAGTTTTCCGCTCAACGAGTGACACTTAATATTAGTTCGCGGTCAACGTCAACTTTGCAATGGGTACAGATCTGAAGACAGGCTTCCGAGGCGCGGCATATTGCCTCGTTGTATGCGTCGTATGCCTCGCCCCGATCCGTTTGTTAACGGTACATCAAAGGGAGGCAATGCGCAGTATGTGCTCAGTCTGGATATGGAATTTGTACCGTACAGCAACGTACAGATTATAGCGAGTTTTTAAGATTTATTTTGCATGGAGTGGAATCAGAAAAACGTTTTACTTCTCCTGGATTTAAATAATCAGCGTCATTTCTTAAAAGAGCAAAACGCCAGTTCTATTATAACACCGTAAAAAAAGAATATCGTTGGCCGAAAATCGGCCATCGATTCCTTTCTCTTCTTTTCTCCTTAATATGTTGGACAAAATAATAGAACATGCACTCAACTCCACGACGTCATGCTTATCCTTCATTTTTGTTTTAATTTTACGAATGTTCTGGGTATACGGTTGCGCGCTCGTGAATTTACTGGATCCCTTGCGAACAACGCCTCGTGCGTCCACCATTCGTGTATACAAAATGCGTCGCACGAGGCATTCGGTTTGGCCTCGGCTTGCCTTATGTACGTGCTCAGATCTGTACCCACCTCAATACAGAATAATCTCTCATATAATCTCCCCCTTTTACATATAAAGGCGGGTATAGATCTGAGCACGTATGCGTATGAGGCAAGCCGAGGCCAAACAGAATGCCTTATGCGGCGCATTTTGTATACACGAATGGTGGACGCATGAGGCGCTATTCGCCACTGATCCAGTAAATTCGCGAGCACGAAATCACTTTATTGAAGGAAAAAAAAAGGAGAAGAAAGAATCGATGGCCGATTGCGGGCCAAATATCTTCTTCTTTATTGTATATAGAACTGATGTCTTGCTCTCTATATGATATCTCGCTGATTATATAAATCCAGGAGAAGCAAAACGATATCCTCATTTTAGTTCATAAAAAATAAACCTTGAAAACTCACTATAATCTGTTGAATGCTGTATGGTACAAATTTTCCATCCAGACTGAGCACGCACTGCGCATTACCTCTCTTTGATGTACCGGTAACAAACTGTTCGGGGCGAGGCCGTACGCGTACACAACGAGGCAATTTCTGTGCCTCGGAAGCCCGTCCATATCTGCATGCTCATGCGTCCTCGGCTTGCCTCATAAGCCGCGTCCACATTGAGCAAATCACCTCGCGAAGCAAATGCTCGCTTAGTGTATACGTGCCTCGCCCTTAATTTTAAGACGCGCTGCCTCACCCGAGGCGGCCTTGCCCCGAGCCGAATGCTGTCGGTAACGTGGACGTGCTCAAAAGAGTTTCAATTCAGAAATATGAATTTCCCTTGCATAAAAAGGTTGCCGCGCGAAGCAAACTAATTTTTTCTGGAACCAAATTCAACCGAGGCAGGCTCGCGAGTAAAAGCCCGAGGCGTCCTCGCGAGGCAATTCGCTCAATGTGGATGCGGCTATACGCGTACGTGCTTAAAACTGCACCTGCCTTTATACACCGCCTACCACTTTCCCTGAAATTTGTAAAAACATCTTTCACTGGGTAATTAAATAGCATATTTCCTGAATTTTTTGACTTTATTTACATTTTCTACTTTATTTTATAATTTCGTTCTTGGGTTTTGTATTTTGACTATACCGGTCATTGTTATTGATGATTCTCTAATCACACAAATCTGCCATTCTGGTGGAAGTTACTTTCTATGTTGTGAAATAAAACATTTATAGAATACTTCTCCATTTCAGTAGTCCAAAATAAAATGTATCTTCATTCTCATTTTCTAATTAATGCTTTTATCGACATAGAACCTGCTTCTGTATTTCAATTGCTTTGAGGGTAATATGGTATCGACAGATCATATACTATTATCCGTTTTTCAGAGAAATTGAACTGCAGGCCATTATTGGAAAGGATATCTATTGGAATTCCTGTATCAGCCAAAATGTATGTTCAGATCTGTGGCTGTGGCTATCAGAATCTCCTTCAATGTCCACAAACTGACGGTCAGTTACTGTGTCTTGGACAAGTTGGTCTTTTTACACAGAAGCGTGTTAACGTTTGACATCTTTAATTTCATTAAATATAGAATGCCAGTATACTGTTTGCCAGTGATGTGTTCATTCATTCCCTTAATTGGATTCATTAGTGTGGTGCGCCTTGATAAGGCACACAATGATTTCTCACATTAGTACGTTCATTATATTCTTGGATTCATTGTAATTCGATTAATATTCAGTATAAGTAGTTTTCCCTTTATTTAAAGAGTATTCCTTTAGCTTGCAGTATTCTGTATAATGCCAATACATTTTTCTGATCCTATGAGCTCAGATTCGGTTCCTCTGTTTGTCGGCGTTTTCATTATTAAGTAGAGTAAATCATTATTTTTTTAAAAATATGGCAATCCTTTATAAGGAAAAAAACACAGTCATTTATGAAAGAATTTTATTTCTATTAAATGGCGACTAGTTTCAGCCTCTATGGGCCTTTCAAACCTAAAAATATATGTTACAGAGTTAGATGGAAACTAAAATTATAAAAAAATAGTAGTTTATAAGCTTACCAAGAAAATTGTTATACCAAAAAGAGAAACCAAGGGAATAAATGTTGAATCAGAAGCGCAGAATAAACATATAAGGTCGTAAACTGTAGGGGAAAGATAAAGTAAGGAATTAAGTCGAGTTATTGAAGGGGGAAAAGGAGAAAAAGGATAGTTAATGAAACCGATTCCTGGTATCCTAGAGGAGGAACTATCTGATAAAATAACAAATTAAAAGACTACCAGGAATTAGTCCTATGAGCTATTGGGGTGAGAGTAGTGTGGAGAAAAGAGAGTGATGTAGAGAGAAAGAAGGACAGTTGTGTGTTATGTTGAAATTGAGTGCAGAGAAGGGAAGGAACATAGCAAAAGGATGACTAGTGTTGGCCAAAAAGTACAATATGGGTGATATCAATTGGAAAATTGTTGAGAGAGCTAGTAATAATTGACAAAAGGGAGTGAATCATGGTGATAAGGATTTAGACAGGATAAAAGATAAAAGCATCAATCAAGATAAAAGAAAAGGGAGAGAGAGGAAACATGAGGAGATCGAAGAAGGAGGAGAAAACAAAAAAGAGGGAAAATTTGGAGATCCTTAAATGCCATTATGGAGAAAGAAATGCACCATTCTTTAAAAAATCCAAAATGACACTTGTAAGAAGTAACTTACAGGTAGGTGGTGGTAAGCGCAAAAATCTAAAAATTATGTTATTAGCGGATATGTAAAATGAAGTTCTACAACCTTTTATTTTTAATCTGCGCTTCTGATTCAACAGGCAATTCCCTTGGTTTGGGTTTATTATTTTTAAGGATTTTTTTTCAATTACCACACTATCACACTATTTCTGGACTAGAACATGTTGCATATTTGACCTAAGACTCACTTTTCTCTTTTTCTTGATAAGTTTATGTACCATTATTTTTTTTTTCTAAATTTTAATTTTTCCATCTTTCTCTTTAACATATATTTTTTAAGGCTGATGACGGCCCATAGAGACCATTACTAGTTGGTGCCTAGTTGCCTGTAGTATATGGCATTAGCAAAAAAGATTCCAAAAAAAATATCCTCTAGGACCTTTGAAATTATTGAAATTTGTTATTTTTAGCATTATAGAATCGAGAAATAAAAATCCCAGACTATTTTGACGGTTTTGAATTACAACCAGACTGTCTCGAATTTGTTTTATTAATATACACCAAAAAAATATATATATATAGGCACTATTTATTGCACGGTGAATCAATATTTTAATTATTAAATTTTGAATCAATTATAGTTTTTAAAGATCAGTTCCTACAGAATTATGAGAAATACAATTTAATAACATCTACATATCCAACTGTCGAAATTACATACCAATATGGAGATAGTGATGTTATTTTATATTAAGGGATAATATCTAAATGCTATTTCCCCTTCTTGGTATA
Organism: Psylliodes chrysocephalus; assembly: GCA_927349885.1. Classification (NCBI taxonomy): domain Eukaryota; kingdom Metazoa; phylum Arthropoda; class Insecta; order Coleoptera; family Chrysomelidae; genus Psylliodes; species Psylliodes chrysocephalus. The sequence goes on along the minus strand of OV651822.1, from coordinate 29,114,731 downwards.
TCCCAATTCACAGATCAAAGTGGATTCATGTCAACTCAGGATTTTAAAGTTTTAAGACTTGTCTGGGATGTTGCCAAAATATTTATCATAATATTATGTAAATAGATTTTTATCGATGTGTTGGTAAAGTCACTGATCTGTATTAAAATAATACAGATCAGTGGGTAAAGTTTATTATATTTTTTATTAGTTTTTATGTTCATTGATATTTGTACTTTAGCTTTAGTAACAAGGTCTTATTTGTTATTCTGATAAAATATAATGATGTATTGAACATTTCTCAAGTTTTATATTTTTTAAATGTGCATACCCGTTGGGTAGACATTGTCTACGCCTATGTCGTCTAAGAACGATTGATTACCAAAGGTTTTGAAGTGACACTTAGAATTAATTAATATAATTTTGAATCACGCTTGTCAATCACTTTTTACGTTATATCGTATTTATTCTTAAAATAAAGAATTTTAAATAAGTACAGTCCACAGTCAATGCTCTACAATCAACATTGGACCTTCTCCCGGATATTTAACAGTTACATAATATAGAAGACGTACAAAGATTCGGTAAGCCATAAGGAGGTGAGTCGTTCCTATAACCCTTTCCCACATCCTATATATAAGCACGCTTCAACCTTTTTTACCCCTTTATTACAAAGTTTCAATAAATAGGTGATAATTCCTCATGGCAGAACTTGCAAAATTAATAAGAAAAAGAGGTTTTATAAAATCATCCTTAACTATTTTTGGAAATTTTCTAAAAAACGTTAAAGGTTTGCCATCTATAAATTCAACCGATGTTATTTCTATTCAAGATCGACTTGAACATTCACAAAATTTATTAACACAATTTAATGAAATTCAATATGAAATTGAAGCTCTTGATAATTCAGAAGAGCAGCTAGAAGAAAAGGTAAATTTTACAGATAAATTTTATGCTTTTACATCGTTAGCTAAAACTATAATAAAGGATTATAATCAAGATGCTGGTAGTACTAATACTAATATTCCAATTGGCAGTTGCAACGATTCTCATTCGTCATCAGCCCCAGATATAAAACTACCAGATATAGTTTTGCCAAAATTTGATGGCACATATGACAATTGGTTGGAGTTCAAGGACACCTTTGAGTGTCTTATTCATTCTAGAAATCAAATGTCAGACATTCAAAAATTTTATTACCTTAGGGGTGCGCTAGAAGGCAAGGCAAAGAATGCTATCTGTAGTATTAAATACACTTCGGCAAATTATTGCGTAGCTTGGAAAACTCTATGCAATCGATACGACAATAAGAAAAAACTTGTTTTTGAACATATCAAAACTTTGTTTTCTATAGATTCAATACATCCGAAAATTTGCAATCCTTAGTGGATAACTTAATCAAGCAATTGGGGGCTATAGAACAATTAGGCCAGTCCATTTCGAATTGGGACCCATTAATAATTTTTTGGGTTAGTTCTAAATTAGATAACGCCACTATATGTGAATGGGAAAGACTCACTCGCGATACTACTTCGTGTCAGGAAATTAACGATTTTTTAAAATTTTTAGAGAATCGTGCTAACCTCTTAGAAAGTTTTGAGTTTAAATTTAAACCAAATTCACAAAAGCCTACAACTCCCATATCTAAAATTGACAATAAATTTGTCAAAAGAGAAGTAGCACGATCCTTTGTATCATCAAGTTATACCTGTGGTTATTGTAAGAAGGATCATTCCATATATACATGCGAATCTTTTCTTAAGTTGTCCGTTACCGATAGATTCAATTTTATAAGCAAATCTAATTTATGCAAAAATTGCCTGCGAGAAGGGCATCCTATTTCTAAATGCCGAGCAGGGTCATGTAAAAAATGTAACTCTAGACACAATACTTTATTGCACAAAGTTCAATCAAAATCAAGTCAATCTGACACAGAGTCGACTCAAGAGCAAACTGATCAGGCTTCTACAACGCTATTAAATAGTTGTGGGTCAATTCCTACTAATTCACAAGTTCTCTTGTCGACTGCTATCATTTTGGTGAAAGATTGTCTTGGTAAATATCAAAAGATTCGAGCTCTGCTAGACTGCGGATCTCAAACATCGTTCATTTCTGAAAAGGCTTCAAATAGGTTAGGTCTTCTTAAGAAAAACGCAAATTTAACGCTTTTTGGTATAACTTGCAATATAAATGAAGTCAATAAAAAATGTCACATACAAATAAAATCTGCTAATTCTGATTTTATTGTGAATATTACTTGCTTTATTTTGCCTAAAATAACTAGTGATATGCCGCAATTTACAATAACTTTAAACAAACTCAACATTCCCGATGAATTATTCTTAGCTGATCCACAATTTAATATTTCCGCACCCATTGACATACTATTAGGTGCCGATATATTTTGGAAAATATTAAAGTCAGAAAATATTAGCTTAGGGAAATATCTTCCAACTTTACAAAATTCTGAACTAGGTTGGCTAGTTTCAGGACCAGTAGGATATCATGAGCAAAAACGAGCTATTTGTAACCTTTCTATAGTCGATAGAGATTTATCCAATATTTTACTAAAATTTTGGGAGCTAGAAGAGTTACCTTCATCTAAATTACTATCGCCAGATGAAATTGAATGTGAAAACATCTTTTTCAATACAACTAAACGAAAAGCAAACGGTAGATTCGTAGTGCAATTGCCTCTTAAAGGTAATACCAATAGTTTGGGCGAATCTAAATCAATAGCACAAAAAAGATTCTATAATCTCGAGAAAAGGTTATCACAGAATGAACAACTGCGCACGATGTATACATGTTTCATGAAAGAATATAAATCCTTAGGACATATGTCATTATCACTAGGTAATGGTAATCAAAATAAACCTCAATATTATATGCCTCATCATGGGGTGCTTAAAGAGGAAAGTTTGACCACAAAACTGCGCGTGGTGTTTGATGCATCTGCGCCTACATCGAGTGGAGTCTCTCTTAACGACATTCAATATGTTGGACCCACCATACAAAATGATCTATATACAATATTATTACGTTTTCGAAAACATAAATTTGTATTATCATCTGATATCGCTAAAATGTACAGGCAAGTTGAAGTAGATCCTAACCAAAGGAGTCTGCAAAAGATTCTTTGGAGAGAGAATCCTACAAAACCGCTCTCTGAATACACATTAAATACGGTCACCTATGGCCAGGCCGCAGCTAGTTTTTTGGCCATACGTTGCTTATTTTCATTAGCCGATGAAAGCGCAAAAGACTATCCTGAGATCGCAAGAATCATCAGAGAAGACTTTTACGTAGATGATTTGCTCACCGGAGCCGATACGATTCAAGATGCCACGCGAATTTGTCATAATATTTCTAAAATTTTAAAACGCGGATGTTTCGAACTGCGAAAATGGGCTTCTAATGAACCAATTATTTTTCAACACATGCAGGTTAATCAACCTTGTGGTGTTCTAGATTTTTCCTCTGATCAATATGCTAAGACCCTTGGTCTTAGATGGTCAACTCAAAAGGATATCTTGGTGTATAATATAAATAATGAGGATTATAATAAGCATCAAAAATACACCAAAAGAAATATTCTATCCTGTATAGCAAGAATTTTCGATCCATTGGGTCTTTTAAGTCCCTGCATTATATTTGTCAAAATTATCATGCAAAAATTGTGGGCAGAAAAAATATCGTGGGATGATCCTATACCCTTTCATTTACAAAATGCTTGGTCCAACTTTCAGTGCGAACTTCCTTTATTAGGTAAACTTCTCATACCTCGACGTGTGATTTGCGATAGTCCTATTAAACTGGAATTGCATGGGTTCGCGGATTCATCAGAACGTGCCTTTGGAGCATGCGTTTATGTTAAAAGTATTAATTCTGAAGGAATCGTTCAGATCAGCCTTCTAAGTGCGAAGTCTAAAGTAGCACCTATAAAAACTTTAAGCATTCCACGATTAGAGCTATGCGCAACTTTATTATTAGCTAAGCTTGTTACAACGATCAATAAATCGTTGAACATTAATTTCAATAAGCAATTTTTATGGACCGATTCTACAATAGTTCTTGCATGGATCAAAATGAGTCCTGGTAATTTAAGGACATTTGTCGCCAACAGAGTTTCCAAAATACAGATTTTAACAAAAAACTTTGAATGGAGGCATGTCGCAACTCATGAAAATCCCGCCGACATGGTGTCCAGAGGAGTATATCCTAGTCAACTCCATAACTTGGACATTTATTGGTTCGGTCCTAAGTGGTTAGCATCAAATGAAATTAACTATCCAAATAATTCAAACAATACAGACGAGGTGCCTGAACTAAAATCTAACATTTTTTTGTGTCAAATAAAATATGATTTTCCATTTAATAAATTTTCCAAGTATTCTCGTTTGCTCAGAGCTGTAGCATATATATTAAGATTTAAACACAATTGTCTTAATATAGGCAACCAATTAAAAGGTTGTCTAACAGCACAAGAATTAAATCATTCTTTAACAACAATCATTAAAATCGTTCAAGCTCAATCATTTCCTTATGAAATTTCAGCACTTAAAGCTAATAAGCCTCATAAACTCAAAGGACAAATTATAGGTCTAAATATTTTTCTAGACAATGAGTCTATACTTAGAGTAGGAGGGCGATTGAAACATTCTTACTATCCCTTCAATAAAAAGCATCCAATATTACTAGACTCTAAACATCATTTTACAAAGCTGTTATTTCAATTTAAGCATGAGGAATTGCTACATCCAGGACCCCAATCACTTCTATACAATATTAGAGACAATTATTGGCCAATAAAGGGGCGTAATCTAGCAAGGTCTGTAGTTCACAATTGCTTGAGGTGTTTTCATTTTAAACCGAACTCGATAACACCGATAATGGGTAATTTACCTTCTGAACGTGTCGTCCCTTCTAGCCCATTTTCTGTGGTAGGTATTGATTATGCTGGTCCTGTTTTTATAAAGGACAAAAAGGGTCGCGGTTCTCACGCTATAAAGGCATATATAGCATTATTTATATGCTTTGCCACAAAGGCAATTCATTTGGAGTTAGTTTCGGATTTAACTTCCCAATCATTTATACTATCTCTGAGGAGGTTTATCTCTAGGAGAGGTAAACCTAACAAGATTTTTTCCGATAATGGTTCAACATTTGTTGGAGCAAAGAAGGAACTCAATGTGTTCTTGAAATCCAACCAAAATAAATTACAAAATTTTTTCGCAATGCAGGCAATAGAATGGGAGTTTATACCTGCATATTCTCCACATTTTGGAGGTCTGTGGGAGGCCGGTGTAAAAAGTACTAAGCACCATTTAAAGCGAGTTATTTATAATGCATGTTTAACTTACGAGGAATTATCATCTGTGCTATGCCAAATTGAAGCGATGCTTAATTCCCGTCCAATATCCCCTCTAACCACCGATCCTAACGACCTAAATCCACTCTCACCTGGCCACTTCCTTATTGGTAAACCGCTAACAGCTGCATCGGATGAAGATGTCACTGATATATCTCTCAATCGCCTGACTAGATTTCAATTGGTCCAGCGGCTTTGTCAGCATTTTTGGAATCGATGGTCAAAGGAGTATGTTTCCTGTCTCCAGAACCGAACGAAATGGAAGGACAACTCTGACCTTCTTCGGGAGGGAACGATGGTGCTCATCAAAGAAGATAAAACCTTTCCAACTCAATGGCCTCTTGGTCGAATCGAGAAACTACATCATGGAAGTGATAAAATACCAAGAGTAGCTACAATTCGAACAGCAGATGGTTTAGTCAAAAGAAGCTTCCCCAGAATTTGCCCTATTCCCATGTTGAAAGAGGATTCCTTCAAGGCCGGGGGCATGTCTACGCCTATGTCGTCTAAGAACGATTGATTACCAAAGGTTTTGAAGTGACACTTAGAATTAATTAATATAATTTTGAATCACGCTTGTCAATCACTTTTTACGTTATATCGTATTTATTCTTAAAATAAAGAATTTTAAATAAGTACAGTCCACAGTCAATGCTCTACAATCAACAGACATTTTAGAACAGTTGTAATGAGAAGAAAAACATTTATTTTATTTTTCTTTCAGGATGTCATGTATCAGCCACTATGCTCCATTTCAATGCATATAAAACAAAATTTTGCCTACCTACGCTCAAACAAAAGGCACACCAACTTCTATCTCGTCCAACAACTCACAAGTTAATCTGCAAAATCTTAAAGTAAAAATTTTTTCTAATCAATTTTTAAATATTATACCTACTTCATCTTTTTCTTCATTCCTGAGAAACAATATGATGTAAAAAAGAAAGTGTATTTAATTATTGCTACACTATCATTACTTCCTTTTCGAATCAAAACATTGTTTGATCTTTCTAATGAGATGTTTTAATCTCTGAAAAAATAGATATAGTGCGTATTTTTTGGATTACACTGTAGATGCATTTATAACACCAAATTACAAAATCTAGACATTCTTTTAATTTCAAATTATTATCATCAATATCCTCCATTTCCAGTTTATTTACAAATAAAAACTATATGAGAACAAATCGAACTATTCTTCTCCAAAAATATTTATTTAAGTGCTATTGTTAGCGTGAACCATCGACGACTTCCATTTCATTTGCAAACAAAAACAGTGCTAACGGTAACAATTAACAGAAACAAATGCAACAACAAGGACCTCACGAACTTTGCTCCGTTCGCACTTATCAAAACCAATGAGCTTCGTTCGCACAACAAATTTTCAGGCCTTTCGAATATCTGCATAAATACTCGACTTCGTGGACCTACAAAAGGCATATCGTTTGAATAAGTCGTACTTTATGGGTATAGGCTCAATGAAAACGTGATTCGTTCTGTGTATTTATTACTTTTGCATCAAATATTGTTCTAGGTATTAGACAATTGGCACATAATTCCATAAATGTATGAAAATTGTGAATAATGTAACATTGTGCGCAAAAGGAATTAGCTCAATGATCTTTGAGGAATTTCTGATAAACTACCCATAAATATACTATGCAATGTATACCTATTACTTACTAACTAATGTTTAATAAAAATGCATAGAAGATTTACTTCAGAGGCATGACTAATATAATACCTAGGTACTTATCTAACAAACGAACAAGTTGATTATTTTTTATGAAATTGTAAAAGTAAAAGCAACTTAAACCGTTTAATATAATGTTACGGAGTATAGAATTATTAGTTCTTAATATAAATAAGCCCTTTTCCCTTTCAATGAGAAATTAAGACATGTTTTTTACGAGGCGTTTCAAAATTATGTGACAATTTTTCTAGAACATCATTAAACATTTAAAAAAATTCCCAAATTTGAGTCGTGCTTTGTAACGTGATACTTGATATTTTATCTACTTGTTATAGTGTTTTAAGCTCAATTGATTTTGGGAGTGGGCAGTGGCGGCTGGTGGGGTGGTTCACAGTGACAGAATATAGGTATCAGTACAGATGTATGAAAAAATTTTCATTGTTTTAGAAAGTTTATAATATACCTTTCTAAAACACTGACAGTTGTTTACCTATATTTGTACTGGAATCTTTATTCTGCTACTGTGAACTCCTAAAATTTTGGTCAGGAGCCGCCCCTGGGTGTGGGTCAGGTTATTAAATAACTCGAATTACCTTGAAAAAGAAGTTGGGCACCACTATATTTAAAACTTACTATACTTGATTTTAGATTAGTGATAAAAATATAGAAAATCACTAACCAATAAAAAATTATATTTAAATCAAGTTTTAGATAAGGTAGTAACAAATTCTAATTCACAGAGATTTACTTAATTCAAATTTAGATGATTTATTTAAAAAAAAAAACACTTATCTGTTATTAACAGGAGGTAATAATATATGGAGTGATTTGCATGGAATTCTAGGCCTTTTTCTAAGGGATTCGGGATCCTTATTCCTAATTCTGAACTTGAACGATATTGTGTCGATCTTCTATAGGTGAACCAAACCTCGGTCTTCAGATTGCACCAATCTCTTAGGTATAAAACCATAAAACTTCTAGATATAAACCGTTTAGATACAAATCTCCTTAATCTTTTTGATATAAACCGTTTAGATACAAATCTCCATAAATTTCTTGATATAAACCGTTTAGATACAAATCTCCATAAACTGTTTTAGATATAACTCAAAATAAACCGTCTAGATATAGCCATGCTAAAAGGAAAAGGTAAAAATATTAAGAAATGAAATAGGAAATTTGCACCGGACCCATATAAAATGCCTTTAACCAATAAATGAACAATTTAAAACTATTAAGTGAATAATTTCACAGAGACTAATATTAATATGAAAAGGAAATAGTATATTAAAGTATAAGTGGATATAACGGACTGTAAAACACGCGCAATTTTTCGAAAAATAGAGCAAGTGTTTTCAAGACCAGTTATTCACGAATACTTTACGCTATTTTTTTTTATTGGTATACTTTGAAATCCTAAATATTGGTATTATTTCTACAAAAAAATGGAAATAAGAACTAATAACTGAAAATGGTTGAATTTGTGATGTAACATCAGTATACCTCGTTGTCATGAAAATACCACAAAAATCCGAAGCGGTTTATAAAAAAGAATACGATAAATTCAACACGTAGATGGAAGAGCAAATGGTTACACATATAGATGAACGAGTTGTTCTCGCTTATCTCCAGAAAATTTCGGAACAGTATAAAGTATCGACTACGCGGACTATCCATTCAAAATTACAAAGTATGTTGTGGCACAGGATAAAGAACAATACAGAAAAGAAACATAGGGCTAAAACAGGATCCTAGTAACCGAAGCCACACCTTCTTCATGGTGGAGCATTGTCAAAATTGAACCGTAGATTTGTTACTTGTTCGAAGTGCAACAGTGCATACTTTTATAGCAGATGAACGAAGCTGTCACTGCTGTCGCTGTTAGAAAATCAATATTTTTTTCCTGTCGTGTCTTTATTTGTCGTTTTGAAGTTTTGGTTGTTTTTAGCGAATATTCTGATAACTTTTACGTTTTTTTAGTGGTTTATTTTTGGTTTTTGTTGATGTTTTCAATTATGGAGTTGTTAATTTAAACGTATTAAGATTATGTTTATAAACAATGACGCGTCAAAGAGGAGGAGGCTATACTTGTATTTATCGTGGATGTACCTTAATAACAGGTGGCAAAGAAGGATTGTTTACTCTTGTGAAAGATCCAGCGAGGTAGATATGAAACCTTAAAGGTGAAATAGGAATTAACCTTGCCATAACATGGTAGTACAATGATTGTATGTATTTTTCAGACTTGAATTGTGGCTTAAGGCAGCAAATAGAGAGAACTTATTGGAAAAGGGTGTTGAACACTTAATTAAAAATACACTTCCAGGATAAATTCGTTTATCAGTCAGGAACAAAAAAAGGATTATTTGCAAATGCATTCCCAACAGTATTTCCCCATTCAGAACCTACGAAAAGAGTAACAGTTTTGCAAGGTAAATAAATACAATTTATAGTTAAAGTTAAATGTTACAAAAAGTTTGCTACTCGTCTTGTAATTTTTTTACATTACATTTAGTAGTTTAAAAAATAAAATGATAAGTACTAATAATTTTAGAATATCAACTCATACATTCCATTTTGTAAAACTACCTCGGAGGTAAACTGCACTATGTCGACATACAACAACTTATGCAAATTAAAATAAAGTAGTTTTAGTAGTTAGGTTTGTACAAAATATAAATATTGTTACAATAAATGGGTGTCTAAATGCATATCTAGTTGAAGTTAATATTTTAACAACATTCAAGCTGCTGTACTAAAAAGTTGACTAGAATGACAGTGCAGTTTACCTCCTAGGCACAGAAATATATTCACATTTTATAAAATTATTTTAAATTTCATCTGGCTAAAAAGTGTGACTCAAACATTTAATTCTGACAAATGATGCACCCTCTTGACACTAGTTGGTCTGATACAAATTTGGTTTGTTTCTTTTTTTAGAGGAATTTGTTGTTTATGGCGAAGAAGGCTAAGACAACTTGTGTCTACCCTCAACTTCAGCAGAAGTAGAATTTATTGAACAAGTGCATAGTCAACCATCTGTTTCTCTACCTTGTGTAACACCACAAATTCAAACGAGTAATGTGTTATCTTCAAACACTCCAAGAAAGCAGAGACTGCGACTGAAGATAGCAACGTTGAAAAAACATTTGTTTGGTGCAAAAAGAAGAAAAATAATTACTCATTATTTAATATTTTTTATAAGTACCGTTTATATAATTATTCTATATTTTTGTTGTATATTAGGATATAGCTATTTTAATAAAGCTACTTATCTATGTATTATAAATTAGACTTGCTCTATAAATTTGTGTAAACAATTTTAATTATTTTAATTTTCAAACAATTCTATTTTAATAAAATACATGCACTAGATTGTAAACTTATCAATTGCATAAATACACGTTTTTTTATTTTTCTTTTTTTTTATTCATAAAATTCCTAAAATACGCTTTAGCTAATGATTTTTTAACAATTATCCCAATTGATTTATACTTATGGATCATAAATGACTAGTGAGATTTGTGGCACAATATTAATAGTTCATTATGACAGGGTAAAATAAACTATTGTTTAAAACTTTATAATTTTTTTTTGAAACCTCTGTCGGAAGTGTTACAAATCAAAAAAATAATTTACTTAAATCGAGAATAGTTTCAAATGCATTTATGTAAATTTTCATAAAATATGACACATAATTCTATAAAAGAGAAATTTAGTTTTTGCAGTGTAGGTTCAGTGAATAGCTACGTTCGCGTGTACTGGGAATAATTACGTTTTCTCAGAGTATCTCTGTGGTGGAACTCAAGGTCAAATATTTCTATCCCTTCAACTTCAAAGTTTCGACCATTACTTTCTTTTCTGTATTGTTCTTTCTTCTGTGGTTGAGGATAAACAAAGGGGTCGATATAAAATCGTTCGTCAAAGCGCATGCATTCATGAAGGCAATTAGCAAAAATGAGGTAGTCAAGAAGGCATATGTATTCGAGGAAGACGATTTGCGGAAGTTTTTTACAGATGCACCGGACATTACGTATTTATTTTTGAAGGTGTTGAATAAATTTTTTGAAAAATTTCTCAGGAATATTTTATTTGACATTACAAGGCACTCCTGTCAGATCAATATTTAGAAAGTTGGCATTTAGACATCACGTTTCTCGGGTTGTTGATGTTGCCTTGGTAACTTTAAAACACGCGCGTTTTTTTAAGTTCGTTTTAAACACGCTGAGGCGTACTTTAAATAAGTAAAATAGGGTACCAATAAAAAAAATATTATTTAACATATTTAAACATAGCAAACAAAATATTATATAAAATTATATAAAACAAACATGTGATATCCATTGTTGATATTGAGGTTATGTACAATATTTGACATTTTAATTAAGAAATCTTTGTACAAAATATATATTTTCAACAATATATTAGTATTAAAGCTTACCTTATAAAATTAGAGGAATATACGAATATTAAAAATCAATTAGAACATCGGATGACCTAGATAATTTAAAATGAAATCTATGGGAAGTGTTCTTGGGCCAGTATTATATGTATTATACGCCTATGACATTCCAGAGAGAGAAAATATAAAATTAGCCTTATTTTCTGATGACACAGAAATTTTAACCATCGGTTTAACTATAGAAGAAATAACAGCTAATCCTTAAAAAGAAAAAAATAGCATACAAATCTGGTCTAATCAGTGGCGCAAAAAAAATTAACGAAGAAAAATCCGCTAACATTAACTTTACCAATAGAAGAATAGATTATATACCAATAAATTTAAATAACAATATTATACCAAACAAGAAAAATGCAAAATACATGGGTCTAAACCCCAATTCTAAATTAAAATGGAAGAAGCATGAAAAAATGAAAACTGAACAGCTAAACATTAAATATAGAATTATATACTGGTTGATAGGAAGGCACTCTTCACTCAAAATAAAGTAACGATTTAAAAACAACTTCCAAACCAAGAAAAACAATAACAATTGCCTAGAAATAGTCCAAAACTGAATTCTCAGGAGCAAAGTTAATGCTCCTTGGTATGTTTGGTATAAAGACTTGCACCGAAAACTCCAAGTTGAATCAATACCAGAAGAAATTATGAAAATTGCCTAGAGACATGAGTAAAGGCTCCACAAACAAATCATTGAAGTACTTCAATTTTTAAACAATCAGTACCATCGAGGTAGTGCTCGTGATGATCATGATAAAGCAGAGTTAGTGCTATGAGCTACAATAATCAAGTGTACAGAATATGTTTATAACTAGTATTGAACACAGGTGAACTCTAGATTTTTAATTTTGTAGTAAATTAGGTTATTTTAAAAATGCTGATTATTCTTGTAAGATTAGGTGCATCTGAATTCAGTTGTCCTTTTTTCTCTAATATAATTTTTTCTTAATTCCAGTTTGACCTTTTTATCTTTCTTTCGTATCTTATTTTCTTGTTTATTTATTTTTAACTTTTTTGCATTCTTATCTAATTTACTATTCGCGTTCTCTGTCTTGCTGTATCATCTCTTACTTTCCTTATTTCTTTGCCTAAGTTTGTACTCTCTTTAATCCTATTCTCTTTACCAACATCCATCTTCTGGCCATTGGCGGCGGAATACTTTTCTTGGTAGGGGGCTTAAAACTTGCTAAAGTAAAGTTCACTTAAAATGTGATGCTCAGACCCTTTCTTCCGCCGGCAATGCTTATAGCTTATTTATCATCTTCTTTAATATTTTTATCAATCTATCATACTTCTCTTCTTTCTATCCCATTTGTTCCTCTACACTAACAATTTAAATGAATAAATCGGATCAAGTTCTACTTTTGAATAAATTATTGCCAAACTCTGAGCGCCATTTGCTATGTAAAACCCTAGTGGTGTCCTCCAATCACGTAAGATCTCATTCGGACTGGGTTTAACAAATTTAATTTAAATATTTTTTAATTTTGATTCTATGATTTATTCTTTCTTTGCTCCCCTTTTCTCGGATGTTAGCTGCTCCTGCTGTGCTATCTTTTCTCTGCTTTTCCTTCCTGGATTGCTCTAATTTCTCTCTGGTTGTATTTTATAAATAAGTCTTATTCACTTTTTTCCCTAAATTTTCTTTATTTGCTCCTTTTAAATTAATAATTACATTCAATTACCCAACTTATTCAAAATTTTCTTCTCGAATTCTACCTTTTATTTGACAATTTTTCTTCCAATTCCCAAAACTTTCCATAACAACCTGAATTGGACTCACCATAAATCAATGAAAAATTCCAGGAATTTTCGATATCAATATATTTTTGATTTGCTTTTTAATTTATAAAGACTAACCTAAAAGAATATTAGATTGGTATTTTTAGTATTAGTAGCTAATTATTTATTTAAAATTCACATCGATCTATACAAAAGTTTAAATATTTTATTAGTGAATTTTATTACAAGGCATCCTTTTTATTTAGCTGCGATACTTCATGCATTGTTCAGAAATTCTAAAATAGAGAACAAACATCTTATTATTTCACTATGTCACTCTTGCTATAATACACACAGAAATGGGATTAGTAAGAAAATAAAAGTACACATTTGGAATAGTATTACACACCAAGGTGGGAAAAGTTTCATTCCTGTCGTGAGATTAGTTAGATAACCGAGACGCGAAGCGTCGAGGTTAGCTATGATCTTGAGACAGGAATGAAACTTCCTACCGAGGTTTGTATACTATTTTATTTACAACCATCATATTTCGATCAAAGTTAATAAATCTCTGTTTTGTTCTGAACATACCTAAAATATTACATTTAACGACAAATTACCAAGCGCGCGGTTTTCTCAGATTAATCAAGTAGGTAAATATATTCTTACTGTGATTACGGGGTAAACAACTATCACCAATATAAATAAATGTCAGATAATGCCGGATATTAAATTGGCGAATAATAAACATCAATAAGTAGTTTGTTATATTTTAAATTATTGTTGTTTCTTATAGTTTGCCATTAAATAGGCATTATAAAATTTGTCAAACACTGTGTTATTTTTTTTTAAATATAAAAAATATTCATCTAGAATAGATGAAATGAGGGCGGGAAGTGAGGGCGGGAAGTAGAGGTGTGTAATGTGACACTTCCCAACCTTCAATGACGTTAGTAATGACAACATTACATATATGGTTGTAAATAAACATAATTTTATTTAAAAGACATAAGTTGGCATTCTTATTAAATTAAACAGAACAGAGCTATTAAATTAATGTTTAGAGGTCTACCATGTACATCCAAATCAGAAGATATTATTAAAGAGTTGCAAAGTCAAGGAATAAAATGTAAAGAAGCTGTCAATATAATAAAGAAGGAAAGATAATTAAGCGTGGGTAACATTCGTAAATTAAATAAAAATCATTGCCGCTATTTATGCTATCCTTCGAAAATATTGAAGATGTGAAGAAAATCCATGAAATCAAAGCAATACTTAATCTACGAGTTAGAATAGAAACCAAAAGAAAGTCAAAACTAGTTCCGCAATGCAAAAACTACCAGGCTCATCAACATACACACAACTTTTGCAAGAGAGAATCAAGATGCGTAAAGGAAAACATCATACGAAGGATTGTGTAAAAAGTCCAGAACAACAACCGAAGTGTATAAACTGCCTAATGGAACATCCTGCTAACTACAGAGGATGTGAGGCAGCTAAAATCTTTCATATAAGCAGGGATAACACCACTAAACCTAAAATAATGACGATACAGAAGAGACCCATAAACGCTTTTTCTAGGGTTGGAAATGAAGTAACATATTCACAGGTAACAAACTCACAGGAGCAACCAATTTAAAGGTCACAACCAGCCATGAATACCACGCTACAAATTGCACAGCATATTGCACAGTCAGCTAGCCTAGCAGACAGTACCACTTATGAATTAATATGATCCTTAATAACTAGAATATATTCACTCTCTGACAGGCTCCAGAAGCTAGAAGAATTAAATAAACCGCAAATATATAACAAAACCACCAATGCACAAAAGACATATTAGAATAGCCACTTGGAATGCCATTGGTATTCTCCAAAAACAAACTGATATCCAAGTTTTCTTGGACGTACAAAAAATAGATGTCTGATTTCCTAGACCCACCTTACAACGGAGTCATACACTACATTCAGAGGATACAACTTCACACTATCTATTCATCAAATGCAGCAAGAGGAGGAAGTGCGTTAATTATTAAAAATAACATTGCCCACTATGAGGAAACATGCATATAAGAACCAGAAAATCAGGTAACCATTAACATTAAGTGGGGCCAAATTACAATAGCTGCAATCTATTTCCCGCCAAGATATAACCAGAAAAAAGAAAATTATCTCAATGTACTCAAAAAACTAGGTAACAAATTTATATTCTGTGGAGATTACTCAAAAAACTCCAACTGGGGTTCAATATTAACCACAGTCAAAGAAAAATAATTGCACCGAGCTGTATCAGAACTTGGTTGTACATACCAAACTTCTTAAAAACCTACCTATTGGCCCACCGACCCAAATAAGATTCCAGACCTTTTGAATTTCTTTATTTAAAAAAATTTCACCAAACTATACACAAGTAGAAGAAAACTTTATTATAAATTCAGATCATTTTGCAGTAATCCTTACTCTAAGTAATAATGTTATTCAAAAAGAAGCAAAATCGACCCAAGCAAATGGTAAAACTAATTGGAAAGAGGACTTAATAAATACTATTCATCTGACCATAACACTTAAAACGAAAACTCAGCTAGATAAAGAACTGAAAAGGTTTATAGTTGAAATCCAGCAAGCTGCATGGAGGAACACACCAAAAGTAAGAAGATTAGCAGCTGGAAAAATTATTCTGTCGAGATAAGAGAAGAAAGAAATGGCAGATGACAAGATCACTAGAAAATAAAAATATATTAAATAGGGCTTACCCAAAGACTGAGAAGAGAAATACTAAATCAAAAAGAAGAATCCTTTAACAGATACCTAATAGGGCTAACAGATGATACATATTAAATATGTACCTGATGCGTGGAAAATGGCTGAAGTTGTCCTAATTCCTAAGCCAGGAAAACTTCTGAATGAAGTGTCATCCTATAGACCTATATCATTGTTACCGATAATATCTAAGTTATTTGAAAAACTTCTACTAAAACGACTAAAACCAATAATTGAAAATAAAAATCTGATCCTTTTGCACCAATTTGGTTTTATAAACAAATACTCGACAATAGATCAAGTACAAATGATAGTCGATATCATCGAAAAAGCTTACGAAAAAAATTAATATGCTTGACGTAGCCCAAGCATTTGACAAGATTTGGCACGCTGGCCTGATACAGAAACTTGAAAAAATGCTCCCCAGATAATATGTCGACATTCTACAATCATACCTAACGGGAATAATGTTTAGAGTAAAGCAAGACGAAGCATGCTCTGAAATTAAATAAATTAAAGCAGGTTTCATACAAGGCAGTGTGCTAGGACTGGTTCTTTACTTATTATACACCAGCGATATCCCTCAACAACAATGTGTTAAAATAGCAACATTTGGGGGTGACACTGCAATATTGGCAGTTGGCGGAACTATTACAGAGACCTTAGAAAAACTTCAGGAAACCTGCAACAGAATCAATCGATGGACAAAAAAAGTGAAAAATCAAAATAAATGAAACTAAATCAGTGCATGTTGATTTCACTTTTCGACCAAATAAAAAAAAACAAATAAGAATAAACAATGACGTTATTCAGTTTCACGATTCGGCCAAATACCTAGGGATAAACCTAGAAGACTTAAAGAAGACCTAAATGGAAAGGACACATAAAAAAAGCGTAAAGAACTTGAACTTAAATTCAAAAAAAATTATTGGCTCCTAGGACGAAAATCTAAATTGTCAATGTACAACAAACTGCTGATTTATAACCAAATCCTAAAACCAATCTGGATTTATGACATACACCTATAGGGGTGTGCCAGCAAGAGTAATATCAACATGATACAAGTTTTCCAATATAAAGTCCTAAGATTTCTTGTTGATGCACCTTGGTTCTATCGAGACTTGAAGATGCCAACAATCGAAGAAGGAATAAAGTGATTTGCTGCGAAAGATGAGGGTCGACTCCACTCCCACGTTAACGAAGAAGCGCTGCAATTACTGGACAACTCTACACTCAATAGAAGGCTCAAAAGAAAGAAGCCATTTGAGCTAGTGCAGTGAACTTTAATGTTAGTGCTAGTGTAAAACAGTGTAATAAATCGTCAACTTGTGATACTTTCCTCTAGAAATAAGACAACCCAATGGGAAATTCTTAGATAAGTAATTAGTTTATAAGAATTTTAGATTAAAATTGTAGGTTAGTCAACAATGACTAGTAACAATACTCTAACAAAAAATAAAATTAATTCTTTGGATTTATTGGTACACGTCACGAGGCATACCAGACAAAAACTGTTAAACTTTAATAATTATTTCTTCGACGTCGATACCTGAACGACAAAATATAAAGTATATGTGAAACAATTTCAAATGTATCCAAATTATATTCAACTGATATGCCACAGAAGATGGGAAAGTGGAAGAAGAAAATCGTATACCACTTGATCTCACCTGATGGAATAAGGCCGAGATGTAGACGGTAATATGTGAATATAATATTTTTACTTATCTTATATAAAAATTTTGTAACTTATTGTAAAGGGATTTTTATTTATTAAAGCAATTTCAATTATCCACAAAAGACCAACTGCATTATAAATAGAACCGAAATATAATTAGCAATGACTCTTCTTCGCTTTAGTTTTCCTTTGAAATAAGCTTTTAAAGATAAACTGTTATAGATTGCTCATGAACCGATAAATCCGGTAAAGAACATCGTTAGTGGCCTTTCTCTAGCACCGAACGTGTTTGGTTAGAGATTATTTCATGCAAAATTTTTCATCTTGATTTAGATAAGTCTTTGGAGATTTATTTGTCATGGTTTTACTTAAAGAAGGCCATGAATTGTCTCATTACCATAACATTAACTTCTTCCAAGCTATATTTTACTCCTTCTCGGTCGGTGCTGAAATATTTACCGTTTTTATGCACTTGTTTGGTTTGCTACAGGTGGTTTGCATTAACGTATTTAAAAAATGTTAACAATATACAGGGTGTCTCATTGACCAAAGTTTCTCTATATAAAAATAAGATGATTAAACGAAACTCATTTCCTAAGTTCATAGTGTTAAAGTTAAACATTCAAAAATTATTAATAGCTATAATTTTTTATTACTTAATTTAATTTTACTAAATTCAGTAAATGTTTTTGGTCACACAAGATACACCTATCAGCGACAAAATCGGTTAAATAAACTTTGTCAGTGGCGTACGACATGACTAAGTAACAGATTCATCCCTTCTTAATTTCACGCCACTGTCCAACAAGTTATTTGGACTATAATTTTAAATTTTTTGTGATGTCTTTTAAATAAATCATGTAGGTACTCTTGTTGCAAACTTATAAGTGATTGCTTTTCAAAGTATTCACACTCAAAGGTAGATACTCTTTATTTTAATTTATTTTAAAATTCCAAATTAATTAATTTTGATTTTTTTTAGGAAGTGAATAGAGATAGTATTATTATATCTTAAAATGGCCACAGTTTTTAATACACTTATGAAAAAATATTTGATACTTTGCATTGATTTATACCTACACTTAGCACAAAAACTATGTACGCTACATAGCATGAAAAATGTGTATGACCTCGGCCTAACCTGCCCTGTAAGCTGAGATCGTCCGGTGTGAAAGACAATACAAAAACACTTAACAAATTAATGCAAATAAGAAATCAAATTAATCGGCTTAGTTTGCGGATGGATCGGTAATGATCGGGATTTACTATATTAAAGAAGTCGCTAACTGTAAGTGAATGTTTTTTAACCATAAATTAAAGTTAACTAATGGTACATAGTATATGTGATTTTGTGGTTATTAACGCAGTTTTAGAATTATTATTCATTTGTCGTAGGCAAACAGGTGCCTAAGTTAAGTTTACTAGGGGTTATTAAAAAACCTCATTTCAGAAAACTTGTTTACTTGTGACAGAAATACGTGTTTAGAAACATAATTTTACTTATGGCTATTGATTTATTCTTTGTACCTAATAGTTAAAAAAATAACTAGAGCAACCGTATTTTTTTCAAGTAAATAATTTATTTGGCACTGTTTTTTCCATATACACTTCTAAAATATAATCTCGAAAATATTATAGAACAGGTATTGTAGTAGTTATCGCAACAAGTGCTAGAAGATGCACTTTTACGCACGAAACTGCAGGTGAGTGCGTAAAAGTGCTTCTAGCACGTGTTACGATCAACATTTTTTTCTACAAGCGCATTTATTTCTAAAATAGAGAATTAACCTGTATAATGACATTAGGTACAACATACAGTTTAAGTATACATATATTAAACCGATGTTATGTGCTGAATTGGTGTAGTGGTTAGGGTTTCGGGCCCATAACGCAGAGATCTTAGGTTCAAACCCGGGCATGGGCAGAAATATATTGCTTTTTTTCTAATTTATATTTTATTTTTCTTGTCAAAAAATCCTACATCTAATATTCAATCTTATTACATATTAACAAAATATCTTATATATTATATAATTATTAAATTATTTATGTATATTAATGGTAAAATTGCAGGAAGTTGCATGTTTAATGCTAATAAGTGAGTCTAGGTTTTTGTTAATATTTTGACCATCCAGGTGTTTGAGTTTGTCATAGATTCCAAATGTGCGTTAGAAGTTGATGGCGTTGATTGATTTTCATCTATGTTTAAAATCTTTGAACACATTGCCTTTTTAAATTGAATCGAATCATCCACATAGCTTTCTGCTACTGTGGTGAATTTCCAACCACCTACTCGTTTTATCGCAGTTACATCTTCTCCTGCATTCGCTAGCATTGTTGCAGCAAATCTTCTAAAACTGTGCCCAGTATATAGGGATGGTTCAGCAAGTTTTAAATAAGGTGCAATTAAGGATGGCATCTTACCAATAGTATTTATTCCGATTGGTTGAGAGGTACATTTATTATGCTGATAACTTAAAAAAAATCAGCGAGTGGATACATGAGGTGGTCGTAGATTTACATATTTTTTGAATATACTTATGTATTTCTCTCCATGTATAACAAATGATCGTGGTCGATAGTTTTTCGACTCTTTTAATTTTTATAATTCTAAGGTCGCCTTTGTCTTCAATATCATCTATAGTCATTTTTGTTAATTCATCGCGTCTGCATGCTCCAAGTAAGCCAAACACTGCAACTAATTTTAAATGTTTAAATCCTATGTTTTGTCGTCGTATATAAGTTGTCAAATTACTATATTTTCCTATATCCACGTTATGTTTTAAATTTAACATTGCTTTCAACATCGAGTAACGGGCCCACATAGTGATCGGTTTGCATTCCGTTTTCATTTTTGCAAAATATGCCAATACGCATTGTTTATTAATTGTTGTAATATTTATTTTATTTTGGCTGCACCAACTACTAAAGTTTGTATATTGCTTCTCATATAGTCCCTTTGATTTTGTAGGCAGTAGTTCAGCTGATGCTGCATTTGGTGCATCCACAATCGATTGCGGCAGTTCGATTATTTCACCTTCTTCACTGGACATACGGTTAAACAAATGTTGTAATACTTTAAACAAATTAACAATTAATTGCAAACAGTAATTACAGGAATAAATTCAATAAGAGTTTTCTTAAAGTTCTGTCAAAACTGTTTAGACGATTATCGGTATCATTGCCTACTAGATTCATGTCGCTGTTATTAACGTTTGACATTCGGTTAACTACTTCGTTTACGTCTCTATTAGTTTTAATTAGACTATTAGATAAGGTATTTTCTAGCTTTCACGAAACAAGTTGGGAAACATTTTATTATTGAGATCCCTTACCTATGAGATTTTCTTGGATAGTCTTTGATAATTTCTAGATGAATCCCTAGTGACTTACAAAACTATCGGTTTAACTTACGTGCTTTAAATATTAATGATTTATTTTGCACCGCAACAAGGGTACTGATTTTAGTATGGTAAAAGAAGGAGAGATGGACCAGGAAGATAGACAGACCACCGGAAATATATTGCAATGTGCGGCAACACCGCTACGCTCATCCAGTGCAAGTGATGCCTTTTTATCAGTTTACCTTAAGACACTAACAATTGCTCATGTTTACGTATTTATGTGAGAGATTTTGAACGTAAGCAAATTTTAGCTTGGTGAAAATTATATCTACAGATTATAAATTGTTAAATTTGTCACAGCTAGGTAAGACTATAAGCGTCATAGCATGCTGTAATCCAGAGAGATGCTTTTAAGCTCCTTACTGCATTTTCAAGGGTAAAAATAGAAAAAAAGATTGGCTTAATGGCATGCCACCAAGTTCACAAGTTAAAATGTAAATGGTAAAATATTCATGGATTGGTTAAAAGTCCATTTCCTACGAAGAAAACCTCATGGTAAGGCACTGCTAATATTAGACGGATATAAATCCCATACTACCAACTTTAAATTACTAGAATTCGCCGAGGAAAACGATATAATTTTGTTTTATCTGCCCTCACATACCACACACTACTTTAACCACTAGATCGAGCTATTTTCAAATATCCAAAGGGAAACTGTTATGATGCTTGTAGACACATGTTAAGGAATAACTCAAAAAGAGTTTTAAACAGATTGTAGTTTGGAAAGTTACTCGGTAAAGCTTGGGGGAAATCAGCCACAGCCCAGAATGCAATTTCAGTAATTAGGTCAACGGAAATACTACCTTTTAATCCATTGGTCATACCTGACTATGCATTTTAGGCCGTAAATCTTGATCTCTCTACAGAAAAACCATTGCAGAATGAACTAGTTCAGAGAAGACCTGAATCTCTCCAACAAAGTCCCTTAGGCACTAAAAACCAAGAAACCGTCACCCGTAACAAACCAACAGCTACTGAAACATTACTCCCGGAAAAGTAATTGATGAAGTTTACTCTGTACGCGTCGTAATTGCCGCTATGAAAAGAGTTCGTAAAAAAAATATCTGGAGATATTAGCTCACCAGAATTTATTAAAGGGAAAAAAGAGGCACAGTGCAAGAAAAAGGCTGGTCCCAATCCGACAACGAAAGCGGTAAAAAGAAAAAATCAGTCACGAGGATCTTCATCTTCTGATGATGAAGCAGACGATGTTACACTAAGTGATTGCTCTAGGGTGGATAAAAATTTTAGCGACCTAGAAAATGAATGTGTAGGCTGCAGTGAAGACTTCCGATTAACAAAAATTTAAAGAAGAATGGTTACAATGAATTTTTTGTAAATGCTAGTTGCATGAGAACTGCACAAGTTTTTGTAACCTTTTCCAGAAGTTTGGCATCGATGTAGCTCGTAAAAAGAAAGAAAAATAAAATGGATCATCTCTCCTACCCAGTATAGTCCATTTCATCTGCACATCGGTAGGTTAGATGGACCGTTCACAGATCATACTTTTTAATTTTATTTTTAGTTATTTCTTATTAATTACTATGCCAAAAGGAATGCCAAATTTTAGTTATTTTAGGTAAAAAAAAAATCAGATTTTTATTTTCATTAATAAAGAAATTACCTTTACCATTTTAAAATGATGGTCCATCTCTCCTCCCTTTACCCTGTATGGATGGCTATGCTTGAAAATTGAGACTCAATATATTTTTTTTATTCATTGCAGTTACTCTTAAATGTCAAATAAAACTGTTTAAACTCTGTTTTAAATATTTTAAAAATGGTGAAGTACCGATCATTTTTACTCGACCTCTAAGGAATTCCAAAATGAAACTTGTATCTGAATTTGATATGATGATTAAAAAGGTAAAGCGTCTAAATAATATTTTTAAATAGATAGGTTTTAGGGCAAAGACCCCAAATATATTTATAAAGACAAGATTAAGTGATAAAAGGGCAAATAATTTTGAACAAGCAGTAGTACAGGGTGAAGGGGCCAAATACTTTTACTTGGATAGACTTAATTGAGGTTTAAAGGGTTCAAATATTTTTAAATGTGTAAGTTTAAGGGGTAATGGATCCAACTATTTTTAAATGGAAAGGTTTAAGTAGCAAATGGTCCAAATATATTTATACAGATCACGGGGTAATCAGGTCAAATAATTTTGCACAAGCAGGCGTACAGTGTAAAGTAGCCAAATACTTTCACTTGGACAAACTTAAGGGTTAAAGTGTCCAATATTTTAAATAAGTAATTTTAAAGGCTAATGGGTCCAAATATTTTTTTATGGACAAGCTTAAGGGGTAATAGGTTAAATATATAGGCCATAATAAGGAACAAAGGGCCAAATAGTTTTGCACAAGTAGGCTTGATGGGTTAAGGGACCAAATATTTTTACTTCGATAGACTTAAGGGAAAATGGCCCAAATATTTTTTACACATACATGCGTAAGTTTTAAAGCAACCAAATATTTTTATATGGAAGACTTTAGAAATAAAGGAATCAAAATATGTTTACATGATTAGGTTTCAACTTGTCCCACAATAGATCTAAAACGGTCGTGGTGGACAAGGACAAATAATGTCCAACTCATATCAAATCTACTGTAAGGTATAAATAGACCATTCTACTTTCATATGGGCAGGCTTTTATGCTCGTCTATCAAATTTATTAATAAATTTATTATTGTATATAGTATTTAATATTATATTTGTGAATGTTCCTATTTAAGTTCATTTAATTTAGACAGTTTTAAATCAAATTTACTCATGATGTATAAGACTATAGAGCAAGTTAATTTCTTACATTTTGAATATAGGTCTTCAACAACTTCTGATTGGTTTAATTTAGTAGGAAATAGTAAAGTGATTAATAATAATAAGATAATAAGAAAACAAGAAAATATTTAAAAGTAAAGTCTCTCTAAGACCCAATTGTACGACTCTAGAAGAAGTTAATCTAAACCTATTTTTTACCAGTGATAATGAGTCAAGCAAAACAACGTTTGAGAAATAAATTCAGGCATAAATCCTAAACTCCTGGAGCGAAAACAATTAAGCGAAAAATGTAATTTGAAAATATTGCGTTTCATCATGACCATTATGTCTATTTCAAATAAAATTTTTCAATTTTTCTCTGGCTTGTTTTTACCTATAACTAGGAAAGTCTTTCTTGATTCTTTACAATTTCTCGCTAAATCTAGCTAAAACTTCTACTGAAGTTGAATGGTATGACCACACTAAAATGTTACGTTTAAATAATAATAAGTTCAATTTACTTTTTTTATATAAAAATTTATTTGCCAATTACGCAAACCGAACAAGCAAGAAATGTTTCGCCTTCATTTATAGGTAACCGGATCCGGAAGATATTGCAATCCATGACCATAATAACCGGATGTTGTCGTAATCCATTATGGTCCAAAGACTTGGCCACTGTGCTGGCGGAACTTACAGAAAATATTGTCAGATCGTCGTCACACTCTTGAGTTCAGTTTTTGTCACGAAATTGTTGAAGAAATACCGTTTATACGCAACACTTGGACCATGTTATGTTCTTGAGATATACAGTGTGAATATTTGTTAATGCCCTTTATTTATAACAATTTCATATTGATTAGGCAGCTATTTTCTAAACTATAGAATTCAAGAATCACAAAACAAAAAATAAATTAAGTATCTCCTTTTCTGTTGTTTAATTTCTATCAATAATAACTCTCCTAATCTAACAGGACCAACTGGGCAGAATCGATTAAGATCTATTACATTATTTAGTACCTACCTATTTTGTACTAATTTGTATCACCAACAAACAGTTTGTACCTTGAGCCATTTTAATAAAAATACAAGGAAATGCTAGTTTAATATTAAGCTGGCAGGACTACATTGAAAAATACAAAGGTAAAATTAAAAAGAACTGAATTTGTACCATTAAAAACACCTAATTTATTTAATCAAATTGCCTGAAATAATTTTCAATTATATCCAAATCTGTTATACTTAAAAAAAAACAATATAATTTGTGCCGTTCAAATATAAATTTTCAGAATTTGTACCCCTGCCGTTCCTATAGAAATTAGCCTAAATTCATATTAGGCTTAAGAGTAAAGTATCCTTTTGCACGAGCAGAATCAATAGTTACTCCTGCAATAAAAGTAATATAATTTGTACCGCTAAAATATAAATTTTCAGATTTTGTACAACTTCCGTTCCTATAGAAACTATCCTAAATTCATATTAGGCTCAACAATAAAGTATCCTTTTGCCCGAGTAGCTTCAAAGTTACTTCTGCAATAAAACTAAGATAAATTGTACCGCTAAAATATATATTTTCAGATTTTATACCCCTGCCTTTCCTATGGAAAGTATCCTATATTTATATTAGGCTCAAGAGTAAAGTATCCTTTTGCACGAGCAGAATCAATAGTTACTTCTGCAATAAAACTAACATAAAACTTACCCTTTAAATATAAATTTCCACAAACAGTACACAAATAGTACACAAATAGTACACAAATAGTACACAAATAGTACACAAATAGTACACAAATAGTACACAAATAGTACACAAATAGTACACAAATAGTACACAAATAGTACACAAATAGTACACAAATAGTACACAAATAGTACACAAATGGTACACAAATAGTACACAAATAGTACACAAATAGTACACAAATAGTACACAAATAGTACACAAATAGTACACAAATAGTACACAAATAGTACACAAATAGTACACAAATAGTACACAAATAGTACACAAATAGTACACAAATAGTACACAAATAGTACACAAATAGTACACAAATAGTACACAAATAGTACACAAATAGTACACAAATAGTACACAAATAGTACACAAATAGTACACAAATAGTACACAAACCTAACGTTAATAATGATACTTCTGACAGTGAAT
This sequence comes from Psylliodes chrysocephalus, assembly GCA_927349885.1. Taxonomy (NCBI): domain Eukaryota; kingdom Metazoa; phylum Arthropoda; class Insecta; order Coleoptera; family Chrysomelidae; genus Psylliodes; species Psylliodes chrysocephalus. The sequence goes on along the minus strand of OV651822.1, from coordinate 29,088,734 downwards.
AATAATATATTCTGTAATTTCCTTGATATCCATACCGTTCCTTTTAATAAGTTAAAATATTGCTAAATTTTCATAATTAATGTTAGGCCAGAATAGTAAAAATTAGTATCTGGCATTTTTCAATTCTGCTATTACCTACACGACCAAGTAATACCGCCTGTAGTCATTTTTTTTTTCGTTTACACAATTGGAATATTTATGAGTCAGACCAGACATTACCTTCTAACTCTTAACTGTCTGCTACTGCTTAATTTGTAAAGTAATACTGTCTGTAATAGCTACTTTAATTTTTGGTAATATGTATCCAGTTACTAATAGTATTTTTTTTATTAAAAAATTTCTACCCAATTTCCTATTTAACATAATTTTCTCTTTATATTTCTCTTTATTTGTTAGTATAATTTTGGATAAGTATTTGAAAATATCTAGTTTGCAATTACCAATTTAGGAGAGTGTCCGAATTATATTATTAAATTTGTTTTTTTTTATTTTCTTTTCGTTTACTTGCTTAACACTGTATCTATCAGTTATTAATATGATTCTGTACAAGTTTTTGAAACTAAAATGTCACTTTGCATTTACCATATTAGGAGAGTGTATAGAAATATATTTATAATTTTTTCTTGCTATTTGAATCTTAGTGCAGTGATTTATTCAATGTCTTTACCTACTTTTTATTAAATTTAGTAAATTAAATTCTACATTTTCTTTAGATTTTGAATTTCTACCCTTTTTTTTTTCTCTCCTGGGCTCGTCTGACTATGTGTCTCCGAATAACACTGAAGCGTTTTGGCTTATTGTGTTTTACCCCATGTTAGTTCATAGCACCCACTCTATCACCTTTGTACCTTGTACAAGTTTGTACAGATCCTTGGGTGAGTGGGTTCTATACGTTGTTAGATCATCCTGGGGTTGTCCAAAAAGAGCCTGTCTTTTGCGATGTAGAGCTTCGCATTCGCACAGTATGTGTTTGGCCGTTTCTGGTTTCTTGTGACATAGTCGGCACATGAGTTCCCCATTGTACATGCCAATTTTGTTCAAGTGTCCCTTTACTGGGGCATGCCCAGTCATAAACCCTGTTATCACTTTCAACTGGTTCCTATTCATTAAGAGTAGTCCAGTTCTTTTGAGACATGGTCTGCCTATGAAGGCTTTTCCATGTGCCTGTTTTGGGGTGTTTCCCCAATAGTTGATATGTTGTTCCCGAATCCAGTCATTTATAAAACCCCGGACTGTACTTTTTGGTACCCCTGGGTTTGTGTCTGGTTCCCGTGTTTCTTCTGACCCTCTTTTTGCAAGTTCGTCAGCCTTTTCGTTGCCTTCGATCCCTTTGTGACCTGGCACCCAAAATAGTTTTACTCTATTTCGGTCTGCCAGTGTTCTAAGTTCTTCGATGCATTCCCATACCAGCCTCGACGTAACTTTCTGACTCGATATGGCCTTAAGTGCCGCTTGGCTGTCTGACATTATTTAAATATGCTGATTTTCGGCCTGAAATACCGAGGAATGTATTCCTATAGCATAGCTATGGTTAGTATCAGGGTTTTTGAAGAATACTCCTGCCCCAGTGCCTTCCGCAGTCTTAGACCCGTCTGTATACCAGGTTTGTTCCTGTCGTTGGGCATTGGGCTCCCTTATGGTGATCTCCGCTCTTTCCTGTATTAAAACCTCAAAGGGAGTAATAAAAGAGTACCTCTTGGTTAAGTGGTCTGATCTCATGTCTAGCACGTCTCCTTGCACTAACCTTGAGATACTCATGTGACCTGGCCTAATGTCAAGATTTCCCAGTGTATTCTCTAATCTGTAAGCACCTAATCTTGCCTCCCCTTGTGGTGGGAGTCCTATTAGTGCTTCCATTGCAGGTGGGGGTTGTTTTCATTACCCCCGTTATTCCGAGGCAGGCAAGTCTTTGTACCTTGCTAAGCCTTGTTAATGCTTTCCTTTGCTGTGTCTTTGGCCACCACACCCTTTATAATTAATTCTTTATTATGACTATTTAACTGATTTTTTTTTCTCTTGATGTTTGTTTGTTTGAACATGTTTACCTTTTCTTAAGTCTGTGAATTCAAAATAGTTGGTGTCTTTAATCTTTAAGCCTACCATTTAAAATATTTGGTCCCTTTGCCCCTTAATCCTACGAATTTAAAAATAGTTTTACCCTTTATCGCTTAAGCCTGTCGATTTAAAACTAATATTTGGACCCTTTATCTTTTTGATCCTAATATCAAATTCAGTTACGTTCTGTAGTTCGTTAAAATTCGTGCAAAAATCATCGATATCATTCTCTATATATTTTTAGCGTAAGATTTACGTTTATGTTGCCTTAAAATATTTTTTTTTCACTTTTTTCATATTCACTTGCATTAAATAACTACTTAAATAAAATTCTTCAAGAGCTATCTAACTAGAAAAGGCGATAAAAGACAGAAAATAAGAGAAAATAAACAATTTATTTAGAAATTTAATTTAGGAAATTTGTGCAGAAATTTTTTCCGTAAAATTATTTAGTATTCAATACTGTATAAATTTTAAAAAACAAACTATCCCTTTGAGAGTCTCGGGCAATTTTTTTTAAAGTTGATATACATGGTGATGTCATATCAATATATACCCACGCACAGACGACCAGAGGAGATTTATTTTACGTTTTCAGACTGAGGCCTCACAAGTCAGGAGCATCAATAAATAAAAAAAAGTAAAATGAAGATATATAATTGACATTCTATATTATACCTGACCTCCCTAACCTCAAACAGATTTTTTTTAGAATCAATAAGCTCGATTTTTGCCAAAAATTTCAAATTGATATTATTATTCGTTTTTGAGTTAGGACTTTTTCAATATTACCCTCTTAACTCCCTATTTTTATACAATAGGATTCACCTCCTTTAGAGCTTGATGTTTGCTTAAAATTTCAAACAAAGAGAATGTTCTCAGTTCGTCAGAATTTTTTTTTTTTTGTATTTTGAGCGATAATTCTTTAATTCGTTGTCCGATTTCTGTGATGATTCTTTTTTGTTAGAAAGGGGTAGGTCCGTATTGTCACGATTCGTATAAATTCATATTTTTCCTAATTTTAATTAATTATTTAAATAACATCCTGTACATAAAACTTTGTTTAATTATGTCAACAATTTGTTTTAAATAGCAATAATGTGCAAGGTTGGTTATTTAATAATTATTAAACATTAGTTTTAATAACAATAAACTATGAGAAAGTTATAAAGGTAATGTCGAGGGGATGCACGAGGCTTTTTTCCACAGGGAACGGATCCTTCCCATAGGAGGTCCCCCTTGTAGGAGATTCCCTGTAGCAGCTCCAGCTTATAATCTTCTTAGTTTAAATTAAAAGTAGTTTTTTAGTATTTTAAATAATTACATTTTTAATAAGTTTGTTAAGGGTTGTGACATGTGCCCCAAATATTAGCGGAGATGGTAAGTTTACGTTTTGTGTACTTATTATTATATTGAGCCTGTATTTGTGTATGTCGAGTTAAGACATATTTTATATAATTGTTGTAATTTTAATATTATATTTGTTTTGAGAAAACATTGTTTCCTTCAGCCCTTTTACAGAGACGTGTCAGGTTCTAACATAAAGAGTAGAACCCTTATACAGTTAAGGACTACGAAGCCAAGTTTAAGGCTAAATAGTGTTTATGTGATTGAGGCCCAAATTCATATATTTTGTTATTTAACCCCCGGGACATAGATAGTCCCATAATTATTTAAAACACGTAAATCGTGACACTTTTCTTTATAAAATCACGCATAACGTGACATGGTGGAGGGCCTAGCTTCATTCCCGAGGTTTTCTTCTTCATAAGAACCCTCAAGTACCACAATTTTTTTCCGAGCGTATTATAAAAGATTCTGATGTGTTCTTGTTTTTAGCTGTGTGTTTTTAGCACATTTCCCCATTTGTATTTGGTATTAGATTAGAGAATTTATTTTGCTGATATTTTTTGTCCCATTCATTCCTTGTATTTAGTATAGTAACTGCATTTTTATATAATTCATAGTTTTTGTCTCCTTGGGCGCACAGTGTTTTTCAATCGCCAAAATGCATATATTTTTATACACAAGTATGGACAAAAGATTCCTAAGTTTAATTGAAATTTACTAATATTTATTTATGTTACAAAAATATGGTTTCGAATTATATAATTTTATTAAATATAAGTAGGTCATGTATAATTATTTCGCATGTATTAAATATCGTTTTGTTGTTGAAATTAATAAGTCTAAACAAAAGAATATTTTTATTTAGATTAATAATTTATTTAATAATACCTACAAGTAATTATTAACTGGGTCATCGAAATTCGATATTTTTGTAATAATGCTGTTTTTTATTTTTTTAAACACAGATTATTTAATTTTTTTTGTTTTATTGGGTCCAATAAAATTTTCATTTCGAAAAATTATGTTTTAAAACCTATTTTTCAAAATATTTAGTTATGAAAATAGAGATAGCTTTGTATTACTGTAGGTAATGATTTTTTCTACGGTTACAATGTTAATTGTATTTATTTGTGTTATAAATTCCTTTGACGTTTCCTACTTCTATAGGTAATAATTTTCTTAAAGAAATGTGTATTAGTTTTTTCTATCATAAAAGGTATTAGGCAAATTGTCAGTCTTTGAGTTCTGATTTTTGAATGGTGTTAATCGCAATACATTTTATTTCTAAACATTTTGATTCTTTAATTCTACTTTCATGAGTTGCCTTTCTTAATTTTTGATACCTATATCTTCGGTTTTTTTATGGACCACGGATGATTTATTTCGCAATTTCATAATTATTTTCATACAATGTGTTAGTTCGTTTTTATTTAGCATCTCTTTAACTTTTTTTGTTTCGTTCTTCTCTCAAATTTCTGTTATGGACTTTCGATTTTTTTTAAATTTGGAATTACAATATAGTTATTTAAATCGAAAAGATATTTGCTGTTTATATAATTTATTAATTGATAAGAGATTAAATTAGATTTTTCTTCTGTATCCGAAATATGCAATTTTAAAAGAGTGACGGTAATCTACAAGTAATTTTTTTTTCTGGAAATAACTCGTAAGGTGTTTTATGAAATTTAGGAGATTGTCGATGACAGGTCTATGTCTTGATTTGTATAGGCGATAATATTAAATATTGCGTTGTTGGTCGTCAGTTAGATTAGACTTTGTAGAATGATTTAAATTAAATGCTGAGAGTATTTGAAAATAATTTTAGAGAGTTATACTTTTAAAATATAATGTACATATGTTGTCGGATGAATATTTTTTTTTTTTAAATAACTAATTTATTCTAAAGTAATTTTTGGTAAAGTTGCGTATATTCTGAAATTTTTTTATGAATTTAGATACCTTCAAATAGGGGTATTTTTGGAATAGGACCTTCTAAAAATGTGTTGATAGGATAGGTCTGATTTTTTTTCCATGGTTTTTATACGATATCTAGAGTTTTTTTTTATATATCAGACACTACAGTTATAGAGTTTTCTTTTAAATTGATAAGTATTTTCTAGTTTTTTTATTATTTCATCTATATCATGTATTTTTACATCGATACTAAGGGTTTCGATATCTTCAACATATTATTATATACGAAAACAGAAAGGTACTTTATGAACAAAAAATAAACTGTGCTTTATATATAGGTTTATGAGGGTTGATTAGTTATAAATATTAGTACCTAGATTGACATGTTTTTTATGCTGATAGATAAGTTATCAACTACTCAAGTAAAAATTGGTCAGAATTACCTAAAAGCTCAAAACTGATTCTGAAAAAGTGAAAAACAAAATCAAACAACTTGGAACTGCCCAAGACGAGAGAAAAAATGAATGAAAAGCAAATAGAAAATGGTGAAGAGGCCATGTTGAAGAGTAAAACCACAAAATTTGGAGTTGGAAACTCAGCAAGAGTAGAAATTAACTGCAGGATAAATTTGAAACGCATCCTACGAGCTGTATAGATAAAAAAGGCAAGTAACATCATTTTATAAAAATTATGAGGAATAAAAGTCAGAATAAAAGTTGAATGAATCTAGTATGTTCAAACTCATTGCCACTAAATGGAGTGGAAGGTTATAGAGCGCAATAAGGGTCAAAAATAATTATATAAAATTAAAATGTGTAGGAAATAGGGTCAAAATAAAAAATGAATTTAAAACAAGTTGTTAATTTTGTTATGACCCACAATATAGACATAAAGTCTCAAAAGGAGACTGAAATTGCCGAATTGAGGCAATACCATGTGTTCAAAGTTGTGCACATTTATAGTGATTTTCATAAAAAATATGAGATAATGAAGAAATAATGTAGAGCTTGAAAATAAGCTAATAAGTTGGTGAAAAAAAAAAATCACCGTGGTTTTGTACGTTTGTACGTACATTTATGGGGCAGGAGAATTTGGAAGATGACTGTAGTACAGTTGAAAATTCACCTTTCCCAAAATATATTGTAAACTACACAGAGAGAGATATGAGTGCAATGTACGATTGAAGTGAATTATTTCTCTGCATGTATGTAATTCAATGCCCGCCGTCGGCATATAGCCGGGGGCGGCATATAGCCGGGGGAGTAGTTGTTTTCCCTGCAGATGTGGTCACTTTGTAATTTTGTTTGTACGATAATTCATATAGGATATTTAAATGGGGAGGAACACTTGGAAAAATGAATGAGAGTTGTATGAGTTTTCCTAGTCCCTGGTAAATATTAAATAAATGTGTAGTAAACAGAAAATGCCTACCTATAATAAAATAATTCATGACCCTAACGAATTGCTGAATGACGAGCAAACTTTTTATGAGTGTACTAAGTGGTAATGAGTTTGTTAATTAAATCTATTCAAATCAAGTCTACCAACAAGCAATAGAGCACTAACTCTTATAATATTTGTTTATATAAAAAAAAAGCCTGACAGCTCAACAACATTTAAATTATAAATATAATAAAGTAAAATTTTAATAAATAAATAAATAAATAAATAAATACTTATTCAATATTCTACTAAGTAATTCCTGCATAAAAGAACCATAACAAACAATATTTTTCAATTGACTTTTTAATAAGTAATGTCAAATCCATTTCTTCTTAAATTTTTATTATAGTGCAGAAGTTTTTTTGTATTGTAGAATAATATCAGCATATTAATAGTAAATAAAGGTATTCTAAAGCTAATAATAACAAGATAGAAGGGCCAATATAGTAATATAATAAATTTTAATTTTCTCGACAAGCACAATTAAATACATATTATTTTTATATTAAATTTTAGTTAGATTGTTATATTATAAGTTATGTACTGCCTTTCTGTTTTCTTTGTTCCATGTATCGGGCGACACCACACAACGAAGATTTTGGATGGACCGTGGCACCTACCCCAGACTCGAGGATGATGAATTCGGGCCAGTACCTAAACTTCTGTCATAGACGATAATAGTCCTCTCCACCAGCCATATCACATATTAGGCGTATAAATGATGTAATGCGAAATTAGAAACGATGACCCGTAACCTTGACACTGGAGACATACTATAAAATGTGCTGGTCAGTGTCGTAATATGAGTATGTGGTATTAAAAATATATACCGGAGATGCCATGGAAGCTAAGAAAATGATGCCAATACAATTGATGAGTTAAGGGTTGGTTTATTGTCAAGACGAATTTAAGATGGACACATTTATTATGGGTGTCCATCTATTATGATTTCCTAGATGCCATGAGATGACTACTAGATGTGAGATGCTGGAAAGACTTGATTCGCCACAGTACCCACGGCGAGATACCTGATATGTGGAGATGTCCGATGACGTTCTATGATAAGTAGATGATGTTTTCGACCAACACCGGCCCGAAGATGACTCCCCCACTGGTCCATTCAAAATAGAGACTATAGTGTTTGTGTGGAAAGACGTTCGCAATAAACATGATATGTGGAAATAATGGTTATATATTTAAAATTAGAAAGAGTAAGATTGAGTTCAAAAAAATTTTTTTTTAGAATTTTTTAGAATTTTTTTAGAATTTTTTTAGAATTCTTTTAGATTTTTTTTAGAATTTTTTAGAATATTTGTCATTTGTAGAGTCACTATTGTAATAATAAAATAAAACTCAATTTTATATATATTTTAGACCGCACCAACTCCAACCTTAAGCCCCAAATAATTTTTTTCTTTATTTAAATTGTGTGTGATAGATATTAATTTCATTGTTTAAGCGTCGGGGCGACGCTTGAAAGGAGGGGGGCATGTCACGATTCGTATAAATTCATATTTTTCCTAATTTTAATTAATTATTTAAATAACATCCTGTACATAAAACTTTGTTTAATTATGTCAACAATTTGTTTTAAATAGCAATAATGTGCAAGGTTGGTTATTTAATAATTATTAAACATTAGTTTTAATAACAATAAACTATGAGAAAGTTATAAAGGTAATGTCGAGGGGATGCACGAGGCTTTTTTCCACAGGGAACGGATCCTTCCCATAGGAGGTCCCCCTTGTAGGAGATTCCCTGTAGCAGCTCCAGCTTATAATCTTCTTAGTTTAAATTAAAAGTAGTTTTTTAGTATTTTAAATAATTACATTTTTAATAAGTTTGTTAAGGGTTGTGACATGTGCCCCAAATATTAGCGGAGATGGTAAGTTTACGTTTTGTGTACTTATTATTATATTGAGCCTGTATTTGTGTATGTCGAGTTAAGACATATTTTATATAATTGTTGTAATTTTAATATTATATTTGTTTTGAGAAAACATTGTTTCCTTCAGTCCTTTTACAGAGACGTGTCAGGTTCTAACATAAAGAGTAGAACCTTTATACAGTTAAGGGCTACGAAGCCAAGTTTAAGGCTAAATAGTGTTTATGTGATTGAGGCCCAAATTCATATATTTTGTTATTTAACCCCCGGGACATAGATAGTCCCATAATTATTGAAAACACGTAAATCGTGACACTTTTCTTTATAAAATCACGCATAACGTGACAGTATGCAATTGAATTTGAAAATGAATAATTATCCACAAGAATCCACAACAAAATATGGGACCACCACGCGGTATTTTCCAGACATTTAGAGGATATCAAGTCTCAAACTTATGTTTCTTATTTCAGTTGCCATATTTCAGTTACCATATTTCAGTTACCATATTTCAGTTACCATATTTCAGTTACCATATTTCAGTTACCATATTTCAGTTACCATATTTTAGTTACCATATTTTAGTTACCATATTTCAGTTACCATATTTCAGTTACCATATTTCAGTTACCATATTTTAGTTACCATATTTTAGTTACCATATTTCAGTTACCATATTTCAGTTACCATATTTCAGTTACCATATTTCAGTTACCATATTTCAGTTACCATATTTCAGTTACCATAAAAAATTATAAAAATTTCTGAATAACCTACATGTATTGTAAGATAATAAAAATATTTTAAACAATATTAACTTCTCATTGTTTTCTTATCGGTCACCACAAAGTGTAACTTGAATTAATATCAAAGAAAAAAAATACTGCATAAATGAAATAAATAAATAATTATAATTCCATAAGTTGATAAGAAATGCCATGTAATAGCTTTTCCGCGGCAGTCCCCGAGTGCCACACGTATTTTTTTATATTATTATTATTTTAACTCTTTAGAATAAATTGGCCTTATCTTTTTCTCATAGAGCTTGATTTTTACTAAAAATATTATGTTGATATCGTTTTTCGTGTTTGATTTATGATTTTTTTAATATTTTAATCCCCCTTAAATCCTTATTTTTTTTTTAATCAAAGGAATTCTTCTCCTTATAGAGCTTGATTTTTGCTAAAAATTTCAAGTTATTATAAATTTTTTTTTGAATTTGGATTTTTTTATATTTTATTCCCCCTTAAATCCTTATTTTTTTTTTAATCAAAGGAATTCTTCTCCTTATAGAGCTTGATTTTTGCTAAAAATTTCAAGTTATTATAAATTTTTTTTTGAATTTGGATTTTTTTATATTTTAACCCCCCTTAACTCTCAAATTTATTCAGATTTTGTTAGAATCTTCTTCTCATAGAGCTTGATTTTTACTAAAAATTTCATGTTGATATCGCTTTTCGTTTTTGGTTTATGATTTTTTTTACTTTCAACCCTCATTTTTAATTAGATTTTTTTTCAGAATCAATAGGCTTCGTTCCCTTATAGAGCTTGATTTTCTTGAAATTTGTAAATTGATATCGTTTGTCTTTTATGACTTATCGTGCGGACAAATAACGTGACATCGGACAAACGGCGAAACCAACTGCATAAAACTTTTCATAGACTACTGTGTGAATAGTAGAATAAATATACCTTTCATGAATTCAACGGTAGCGCTACTGGAAAACCAACCAATAAGAATTCCCTTTGCCGGACAAATTTCCTACTTCCCAAGAAAACTCTTGTATATCGAAGCGTAGAGAATGTACAATGCACCAGCAGCACCTTTGTATGTGAGTTGGGAGTTTAGAAAGTCGTCGAAACTTTATTATCTGTAAGATAATTTCTAAATTAAGTTTCGCACTGTTGGTCAGAAGAAACAATCCGACCGACTTAGATCACTTTAAACTCTCTTCTCGGCTCCCTTTTCGCCCTTTTGCCATTTTCGAGCGAGTCGAGATTAGGAAACAAAGTTGTGGACAATTCTCGCGGAACAAACGAACGAGTCGCTTAATAATCGGAGTGAGTTTCAGGGAAACTTTTTTTTTCGCGGTGGCTGCACAGTTCGTGTATAAAAGTCTTGTACCCATAGGCCCAGGTCATAATTTTGAGGTAATTATGTAAATGAATACTTTATACACACGACTGACTTTTGTAAATATTCCATTTAAATGTAATTCTTATTTCTGAGTTAGATGACGTTTAGTCAGTCTGTAGTAATCGTACATCTAAGTAAAATAAATTATCCATTGTCAAATGTGACAAGATACAAATACCAGAACACCAAAAAAACAATGTCATAATAAATAAATAACCCTCAGTATACAGCTACTTTACACTCTTTTAACTCTAGTTCCATCTATTATACTTATTAGTCTTATATCAAACTTCGCTTAGGTAATTGAAAAAACAATTAAAAACAGAATAATAGAATTTCTATTGGAACATAAATTATTATCGGAAAATCAGTTCGGTTTCAGAAAAGAAAAATGTACCACAGATGCTATAAAAGTTCTAACGTCGTAAATCCACTTAGGTCTTGAAAAAGGAAAAAGCAAGTATGGGAGTATTTTTGGATCTTGCGAATAATACTCTCAGCAATAAAACAATAATTGAGTAATTGTCTGTACCTCAGGGAACTCTATTGGGTCCAATACTCTTTACAGTTTATCTAAATGACATCTTACACTTACCATCATCAGGAACAATAATTAGTTTCGAAGATGACACTGTGATCTACTATAAATCGTCTAGTTGGAAGGATCTAAAAAATTCGATAGAACTTGATATAAATTAATTAATTGACTGCTTCAATCAGAAATTACTTACCATCAACTTTTCGAAAACACACTTTTTGCCATTTGCATGTTACGAAAATACTTTACCTGCATACAATCTCTTAAACATCAATAATCATGGTTGGAACATAATAATCTGTTAAATATCTGGGTATTTATTTAGACTGTCATATGAGATGGGATGTTCACATTGGAAAAGTTACAAATACTTTAAGAAGTTTTATGTACAAATTCAGATTGCTAAAGAGTATTATAGAAGTGCCACAGTTAAAAATAATGTACCATGCATTTATAGAACCTAGACTTTCGTACGGAATAATTGGATTGGGTGCAGCTGCGCCTTGCTATATAAAAAAAATAATATAATAAAAAAAAAATTATTTAAATTATTTTAGGTACACCTCGGATAATCTATTTCAAGAATCTGGTTTTCTAGATGTAAGGCAACTTTATTTTCTAAAAATGTGTATCGAAACCTATAAAAATAAAAATGAACTAATAGACCATCAATATAAAACTAGGGCAAATTCTAATAATCTCGTTCATGTAGACTACTTTTAACAAACACTAAGCCAAAGGGGATTTGTACATAACTCTTTTAGACTATTTATTTATCTGCCTGTAGATATAAGAGAAACAAAATCCGTAAATATTTTTAAAAATAAAATAAAAAGATACATGTTGCAAACGAATAGGCATAAAGTTTACGCCCTAGTCGATCATATGCAATTCTTAGTACATAAAAAATTGTGATATTCATTTAAATATAATTGATTTTGTATGTTTTCGATTTTGATACGCACTTTATAATTATTATGTATTTAGTTTTTAATATTTACCCTGCAATTTCAATTTTTTAATCGATTATAATTATTTTTATTATTATTATTGTTATCATTTTTATAATTATTCTTTTTTAATATGATTCGATAGATCTGTTTTAATAATTATTGTTTTCATAATTTTATTAAATTTTGATAAATATATTTGTAACTGAATAGGTATATAAAAAATAATAAAAAAAAGTGGCAACAGCAAATCCACGTGCTTGGCTTAGCCTTAGTGGATTTACTAGATTATTTACACATATGTATTTAGAATCTTAGCGGTTGAGTGCCAACTGAGCGCGTCTCCAGGTGGTGGATAGGAGAAAGGCCAAGTTTTCCAGAGCCTAAAAATCCTCAAAATCTTTTGCGAAGCCTACCACCGTGAACCAACTCCCCCAATCTAAGGTGTAAGGTAACGTGCCGACGGATGAATTGTCGTAGGGGCAGATCCGGCAGCAAATGCTCCCCTGAGGGAACCTGGCGACACCCTCTGATATCTAGCCTTGCCGGAGCATGCGGGGCTATGCGTTGGTCGACTTTTTCTTCCCTAGCTACTCGTGGGAACCATATGGATTCTAAATTAAAAATACCTGAAGAGGCTGGACGTCGATGATCACCTTCAGCAGAGGAGACTGGATGACTAAGTCCAACTCCAGCGCAGGAGGCTAGACAACAACGATCACCTCAAAAAAAGAAGGATGGACGTCAACGCTCACTTCTTGCAAAGGAGCCTGCACAACAAAGTTCAGCTCCTGCACAGGAGGCTGGACATTGGCGTCCAACTCCAAAAAAGAGGATAGACACAGTAGTTCACCTCCAACTAACAGGCTTCGGAGAGACAAAATACTATCTGAGTCTAAAGCAAAGAGGAGGAAGAGGGATAAGCTACACAGGCAGGCAGTGCTACGGCAACCGCCACCCTCAGCAAACTTCCTCACTCCAAAATAAACAAAAGCGGCTTAATCAAGTCCTTAGGCAGCGACGCTAGTTCTGCCTCCACAAGAGGCTAGGAACACGACGCAACTAGGGACAAGAAAAGACCGCGATCTCACACCTCTTCCAAGGTAATACCCCGGAAGGGGAAAAAACCCAAACAAGACCACAAAGTTCCGAACTACCGAAAGAGAAATCCTTGTCAAAAAGACATTGATGGGAGAGTCGGACAGAACAATTTTGTGCGCCTACTGCAGCAAAACCAAGCCAACCACCATCAGGTCTTGGAAATCATCAGAGTAGCGTGCGACGATGACCTGACGTTGGAATGGCTAAAAACCAAGGTACCAACCTTAAAAACATGGGAAAGAGCAACACTTGCTGTTGTGAGGATGGACGAGCTCCCCAAGCTCATCAAAGCTTATCTCTGGTTCCCAGGAGAAGCGCAAGCTGAAATTGACTTTAAAAATTATTTTTTTTTACATTTTGTAAAATTTCTCGGATACGGACCTCAGGTAAATTTTCTATAGAATGAAAATTATAGAGAATAATACAAAAAGTAACTTTTAATTAAATAATTTTCTTCTCCAAACGTAAATAACGGATATATGCCATAAAATATAAAAACCACTCTCTATAAATTACCCCTCAGATGTTCTGACTCTGCCCAAAATCTAATAAGTTCACCTCAAGAAGGAATAAAGCTTAAGTTTAAAATTTAATGTTTTTCTCTCTATCCGTTTTTGAGTTTTCTTCAAAATTCTAAATTTACACATTTTCTACAATATCTCGAATACGGTCCACTTAAGAGAAATTATGTATGGGATAAGAATTATAGAGAATTATATTATAAACAACCTTTATTTAAAAAATTTTTATAAAAATTTAAATTTTTTACATTTTATCAAATTTCTCGAATACGGACCAATTTTGTAAAATTTTGTATAGGTCAAAAATTATAGGGAATAATATTAGAAGTAACTTTTATTTTAAAACCCTTAACCCGATTCTAGGGGCGAAAACGTTATTTTATACAATTTTTACCCCTTTTATAGAGAGAATTTACTCTGATAAAATTTAACGTTTGTAAATGTTAACAGATTGAGCACGAAAATAAAAAAATTTGGCGGTTTTATATGAATTTAAAATTTCATCCCTTTTTAACACCATTTTCGAACTCTAGAGAAGGTTGTAGGTAAGCATAAATATCACATATAAAATATAAGATATTCTGTAACGTTTTTGAATCTTTACCTTTACCTTCCTGATATGATTTTAAAAAGTTAAGTGAATGAACAACTCTCCTTTTGTCCAAAGGTTTTTGGTATTTGTCTTTACAAAATAGGCATATAAAGAACAATTGTTCTTAAAGGCGAATTTAGGAGCAAAATACCTGAACTGGAGAGACCCTGCCTCTTCCTTAGATATAGGTGCCTGCCTAACATATTTTTTTGTTGTATCAGTTCAAGTGTAATTTTTACTGGTGTTAATCAAAAGGGATATCAGACCCTTGAATCTTTGGTGCTTGTCGTCCTTCCGCTCCTTACTTGTTTTATTAAGGCACGGGGTTATTCCCTTTTGTCTCACCCTCGAGGCATCCTTTTTTTCTTTAATGGCGTCCTCAACACACACAGAACATTTTTATCGACTTAGTACGGTAAAGTATGTTCTTGTGCTTCATATTTATTTACGGGTCTTTCAGTATTTCAAAGAACACAGCGTCAGATCCTAGAGCAGACCATCTAAATTTTTAATTATTTTGCATGCTTTGTTCTAGGATTTGATAAGTGCCATATTAGTAATAATTTAATTGCTGTTGATATGTCATCCAGATTACAAATTGCAGTGCGTTACTATTTCGATGATAGTATAGGAGTTTTCTGAGTTTGTATTACCTGTGGCTGACTGCGACTTGAAGTTTAATTGTCTATTAGGCTCTTTGAGGTTTGACTGGTTCCGTTTAGTGGAAATCAATTTTTTTTTAAAATTCTTCCCCTAAACGAACAACCATGAGTAATTAAAAGAATACACAGCTTCGAAACAGGTCTTCTATACACGCTGGTATTCGTTTGGACGTCAGCTACACGTATTTTTCTGTCTTTGCAAAGATGGACTACAATTATCTTGCCCTTCACCCACAGGTTTTTATGAATTTGGCCTTTAATAATAATAACAGCGTCATCTATCATGATTAACTTATGGTCTTCGTTCCACTTAGATTTTGTATGAAGTGTATTCTTTTATCCAACGAGTCCAAAATTTATTACTCAAATTTTGAACAATTTTCTATTGTATTCTTAGATGGTCATCGTCTGCTGGGAAATTTTTAAGGACATTACCTTTTGATCGGTTGTAATATTGCCCTAATTAGTGATTTGGGGTTAAAGGTTCTTCTTCTTCTTCTTCACTGTCAGCGGTAATTTCGGTCAATGGTCTGGAATTTACTATATTTTCCACTTCAAAGAGTGTGTGGAGTACTTCGTTCAGTACATGTTCCTTTATTACAGCTTTTAGTGTATAAGACGTTTCCACACTTCTCCATGTGAATAGCTGTCGCAGGATTTAAGTTCCACTGAATGCAGTGGATTGAGAGTTCATCTTTAAGGTTTTGGTAGTAGAACTCTTTTAAGGCTGCTTGTAGTTCTTTGTTAGCACTTCTGAAATTAGTCCCGTTATCGTTGAATAGTTTCGTAGGATATCTTCTTACATACATTTTTTGTATTGCCATGATTGCCGATTCCGTAGAAAGAGAGGTTGTTAGGTCAAGGAGAATGGCTCTATTAGTTAGACAGGTAAATAAAACATCATATCGTTTTTCTCTTCGTCGCCCTATTTTTAAGAAATACTGTCCAAAATAGTCGATAAAACAAAAACTAAACGGTTTCACATTTCTCGCTATTATTAGAATATTGCCCATTATAGGAACTTGAGTAGTGGTTTTCAGATTTTTTCAAACTTTGTACTGAAGAAGAGTTCTCTTACTAAGTCTAAGAATCCAATATTTTTGCCTAATTTAATTTTTTACGGTTATCACTCATTGATTATTAAATGTTTGGTGAAAAAAAATACTATAAGTTCTAAATATTTGTGATCAGAAGGTAAAATAACCGGATTTTCTTCAAATCCCGATAAATTATTGAGATAAAGGATAAGAGATAAAATACAAAATATGAAATCTCCTTGAAGCTCAATAGACTGATTCAAAATTTTAATTTCTTTTTAACTCATAGAACTTTAATCAGTTTGAAACACAATTAATTCTTTTTTGGAACATTGCATTGTAAGTTCTGAATTTTTAAATCGACTTGATGAAATGGTAAAATAGCTTTGCGCAAACTCAGACTGAACCGTTCTGAACTTCTGTAGGAACACACCTAATAATTAACAGATAAATATTTTTACCATATTTATAAGTACGTCTGCGATTATCTCCCTATATACATTTCCCATTTACATTGTGATCCCATATCTGCATCTTTAAGACGTATGCACCTAAAATCTGTGTCCATGTGGCCAATGACTTTACAAGTTTGTTTCTATTTGGACAGACATTAATGCAAAAATAGCCCCTTCGTCGCCGGCCGACCGTCTGGTCAGTGTTACAAGATTATTGAACCTTTTAGTAATGAAAATAAACTGCATTTGCTTTGCATACATCTGTCAGCATAGCTAAATTTGGCCGGCAGAGGAAATGATGCACTTTATGGAAAAATAAGAAGTCAACGGTCAAGTATTTGGATAATGCATGAAGAGTTGTGTGTGGAATTTAAATGATTTTTAACACGTCGTTTGCTGACATTGTTTTTAGAAAGGACCAGGCAACCGGATTTTAGAGAAATGGACAAGGGACATTTCCTGAATTTTTGGTATGTTGCAGTTGCAGTTTTGACATAAAGGGTGTTGAATTTGAAAATTGGCATTTTTAAAAACGGCAATGATTCTTAAATAGTTTCATTATAGATTTGTTTTAGGAATAAAGCTTTACTAATCTTAAAGAAGAATATTTACAGCATAAAGTAAATTCTTATTAGTTACAGGATAAGTCACAAAGTACTGAAAATTTAATTTTAAATTTTTCTATGGGAATATTAATAACGTTGATTTAGCCTTGATTTAATTATTCAAAATCAGTTCATTTTGTACGGGATGACTCTAGAAGGTTGGACGACCCTAGTTGCTGTTTTTAATAAAAAAAATTATACATTTTAAATACCTCAAACCAGTTTAAAATATGTATATCTCTTGGTTCACAAGATATGTAACTAATAAATTTTTAACGTCATATAAATGTTCTACGAGTATTAGATACGAGGTAAGTAATATGTAGTTAGCAAAAAGATATAAAGAATTAATATAGTTCCCTTACCACTCCAAAGGTACAATTTTTTTGTGCATATATTTGAAGTAGGGAAGATTGGGGCAGGTTGGCTATAGGGGTTAGTTGGTACAGAG
Organism: Psylliodes chrysocephalus; assembly: GCA_927349885.1. Taxonomy (NCBI): domain Eukaryota; kingdom Metazoa; phylum Arthropoda; class Insecta; order Coleoptera; family Chrysomelidae; genus Psylliodes; species Psylliodes chrysocephalus. The sequence goes on along the minus strand of OV651822.1, from coordinate 29,071,038 downwards.
TATGTTTCTTTCACATATATAATCCAATATACCCATATAGAGAAAAACTAACAACTATTTCCAATACTGTACAAAATAGTATGAGTCTAATCACGTATTTCTAGCTGATAGTTGTTGCTGGTTTACTTTTAATACCAGTAAGTAAATGTTTGTACTTAGAAATTTATAAATAATTGGTTTTAAATAAAACTTTTATAAATATTCTTTTACCACATGTTGATGGATATCTAGAGATGATATAATGTGTTATACCAGTTTATCAAATTGTTATTTTATATAAAACTATATAAAAGTAAAATTTGGTTTGTGATTTTCTAACCTAGTAATAATGTTATTATGGTCCTTATTTTCCATTCAAAATCAGTAAAAAATAATCAAAACTCAATAAAGGACAAAATAATCCACTTTCTTAAAAACTATATAACTTTAACAAGCAATATAACTACACTACAACACATGCAACTAATAATACAACAACGTAATATTAGTTATTAAACATGTCAATATTTTTAAGCAAAGACAATTTTATAAATAAAAATTCGAAAAAATATTGTATGTAACACGTTTCATTTAATTCGTTTATGTTGCGGAACCTCGCTCTCTTCTTTCCGTAAATATTCACCTGTTGGATTAAATAAGGCATTTCGTAACTGGTTGCATAAATAGCTACAGTAATATCGTAACTCCTAAAATACTACGGCGACTATCCCTTTCCGTATCTGTATCTGTAACGTGTGGAAGGTGGCTCAGAGGTTGAGTACCAAGTGAGCGCGTCCCCGGGCGGTAGATAGTAGAACAGCCAGGATTTTCTTGGTTAGTAGTAGAGTGAGAGAGCCTAATAACTCTCAAAATCTTTAGCAAAGGCTACCGCCGCGAACCAACTTCCCCAATCTAAGGTTTAAGGTAACGTACCGATGGACGAATTATCGCAGAGGCAGTTGCGGCATCCAACGTTCCTCTGACGGTACATGGCTACACTCTCTTGTATGTAGCCTTGCTAGCCCATGCGGGGCTCTGCGTCGGTCGACACTTCTTTTCCTAGCTACTTATGGGAACCTTATGGAACCAAACTTACACAAATTCAAAGAGGCTGGATGTCAACACTCAACTCCAGAAACGGATACAGATACAGAGTGTGGAGGGTGGGTTAACAACCGGCTCTATGCCTTACTAAGCCCATTTTGCATCCTCCTAAGTAGACAGGCACCAACTAGCTCGTGAGCCAGCCTACAGATTTATTGTAGTTGACAACGTCGCCAAGAGGTGCTTCTTTTATATCGGCCGGTGTTAGCCAATTCACGCAAAACACAAATATTCTAATAAATGAGAGCGTCAGGCAATTGTAGGGGATATGCTCGATAGTCTCATCTTCTTATTCTCACCCCCTGTAGAGTGCGAATTCTGATAGCTCCATGATTTGGAGATGTTTTCGTACATATCAATGATCAGGTACAGATTTTATCTAGTCATTTTCAAGTATTTGTTTTCTGTGAGGTTGTCAGAATAGCTTAAAAACTCCCTGGCAGATCTGCAGCTTTTTCTTTCATGCCATCTTCCCCTGAATTTCACAAGGCAATGTTGTTTAATTAGGTTTTTCACTACTGATGTTGTCAGTCCAATAGAAAGACCAGGACCAAAAAGTATTTGGTTGGCTGTCTTCTTGGCAAGTGAATCAGCAAGACGGTTACATTTTGATGTGGCGTGACCTTCGATCCATCTTAAAGTCACCACATTGTTAATGGATACATCGGACAAAGCTTTGTGACATTCTCGTACTTACCTTGAATAAAATCGTGGTCTGTCCAGGGTGAGTAGTGCTACTCTGCTATCTGTATAGATAAGCATGTTTCTTCCATTGATATTCAGTGATATCCCTTTAAACGCCATTAGATTTAGTACAAATTGACCATTTTTTTTCTTCATTTTTTCTTTTTTTGTACAAATTGAGAAATTAATTTTTTCTACACCCATATGTTTATTATTTTATTCTATGCGAAGACTATGGAATAAATTAACAGAACAAATAAGTAGGCAATATCAGTTTACTGAACAGATACAATTTCATATGCATTCTAGTAAGGACACTGTATGTATATGAAATCAATCACAGTTTTATATTATTTACTGACTGCTCTACTATTTTTTTTTATTTTTAAATATGTGATATTTTTTTCAATCTAATAATTGTCAGTATATTTTATAGTTGCCGAGATTAAATATAATTAAAAATTAAGAAAAGATAAATAATGGCTAATCACTAGATATACGTATATTTACAAAGAAACCGTAAATTGTAATAAAACTATTTTTGGCACAACAGTATAAGTTCTACGATTCAAAGATTCTAAGGTTTAAAGGCTCTAAAGTTTCCAAGTTTTAAGGTTCTTAGGTTCTAAGGTTCTAAGTTTCTTAGGTTCTTAGGTTCTAAGGTTCTAAGGTTCTAAGGTTCTAAGGTTCTAAGGTTCTAAGGTTCTAAGGTTCTAAGGTTCTAAGGTTCTAAGGTTCTAAGGTTCTAAGGTTCTAAGGTTCTAAGGTTCTAAGGTTCTAAGGTTCTAAGGTTCTAAGGTTCTAAGGTTCTAAGGTTCTAAGGTTCTAAGGTTCTAAGGTTCTAAGGTTCTAAGGTTCTAAGGTTCTAAGGTTCTAAGGTTCTAAGGTTCTAAGGTTCTAAGGTTCTAAGGTTCTAAGGTTCTAAGGTTCTAAGGTTCTAAGGTTCTAAGGTTCTAAGGTTCTAAGGTTCTAAGGTTCTAAGGTTCTAAGGTTCTAAGGTTCTAAGGTTCTAAGGTTCTAAGGTTCTAAGGTTCTAAGGTTCTAAGGTTCTAAGGTTCTAAGGTTCTAAGGTTCTAAGATTCTAAGGTTCTAAGGTTCTAAGGTTCTAAGGTTCTAAGGTTGTAAGGTTCTAAGGTTCCAATGTTCCAAGGTTCCAAGGTTCCAAGGTTCCAAGGTTCCAAGCTTCTAAAGTTCTAAGGTTCTAAGGTTCGAGGTTTAAATCTCTGAGAATAGTTATTTTTCCAAATTTATTTCATCAGCTTAATTTATAATTTGAAATGTTTTTGTTAATTATCTTTAAAATAGTTCTTTTATCTTTTTAACTTAATTACTTCCAAATAAATTTTTTAAATTTTGTTGATTTAGTTAGGTATTTATTTAGTGGGTAATACATAAAATATACTGTAAAACTTGGGTGGACTTTTTGCAACTTTTTGCAACTTTTTGCAAATTTTTGCAAATTTTTGCAAATTTTTGCAACTTTTTGCAACTTTTTGCAACTTTTTGCAACTTTTTGCAACTTTTTGCAACTTTTTGCAACTTTTTGCAACTTTTTGCAACTTTTTGCAACTTTTTGCAACTTTTTGCAACTTTTTGCAACTTTTTGCAATTTTTTGCAACTTTTTGCAACTTTTTGCAACTTTTTGCAACTGTTTACAACTTTTTTCATCCTTTTGCAACTTTTTGCAAATTTTTGCAACTTTTTGCAAATTTTTGCAACTCTTTGCAACTTTTTGCAGCTTTTTGCAACTTTTTACCAGTTTTTTTCCACTTTTGGGAGTTAGATAAGGAGCTGCTTATTCATAACTACTATACCTATAAGTATCTGTGTAAAAAATTACCAACTGTTTTACTATTCCGCGTACTCAAGTATTGAAAAATGATTAACAAATGTGTGTAGACAATGTGTATTTATTTTTAAAGTAGCCTTTGAATCTTAATCTTGACGTCTGTGGAATGTTTAGTTTTAAAAATCCTCAAATAGATATTGACAAACACCTGTAACTGGAAAATTGCAAAACGCATAATTATTTATTTTATAGCATAATCTAAAAACTAATTTCACGTCTGTAACATTTTATGTTTCTTAGATATACTTTAAAAATATACTCTACATTTTAACATCATTCTAAATAAATTATTTGAATACGTCAAAATATTATATTAAAATACCACGAAAAAAATGAACATGCTTATAAAGCAGATTTTTAACCGACTTCAAAAAAGGAGGAGGTTATCAATTCGTCGCGATATTTTTTTTTTTTTTTTTTTTATGTATGTTCAGCGATAATTCTTCAGCACGGTGTCCGATTTCAATAATTCTTTTTTTGTTAGAAAGGGGGTACTTCAGGGGTGGTCCCATATAAATTTGGTCAAGATATAATAATTGGGTCCATGAGAAAATCCTCAAACTCTTCATTTTTTATGTATATTTAGCGATAATGCTTTACCAAATTGTCCGATTTATATGATTCTTTTTTTGTTAGTAAGAGGATACCTCAGGGGTGGTCCCATATAAATTTGGTTAAGATATGGTGACGGCATCTGCACGTTTTTGAAGTCGGTTTTTTTAAATTTTTAATTTCTAATACTTGTCAAAACCGCAAATACCGATATAAATATTTTAATTTACCTTTTTAAAATCTCTTGAAATTTGAATTTTATCGAACGCTTGCTCCCTAAAATCAACAAGGGTACCAAATTTAGCTTTCCTGGGTGAATAAAATAGTGATTGGGAATTTAGGCATTCAATGATTAAATTCCAAATAAACCTAAAAATATTGAATATCTACCCATCGTAGCAGTGAAAGCATAAAAAACAATTTAAGGTAAATCAAATTTAAAATCTAGTCACACATAAATTTAAATATAATTTTAAAAATTTTTTTGTCACAAATTAATTTTTGTAGGTACATTTTTAATTTTGATAAATCTTATAATTTATTAATTATATTATTATACAGGGTGTCTGTAAAAGGTCTTTACAAAAACATACCACATATTCCTTAGACCAAAATAAGTCGATTTAAGTAAAATTACCTTAATACAAAGTTGCTTCGTTTGGGCTCCAGAGGGCCTTGAAGTTACAATTTTTAAATCGTTTTTCCCATATAAATTTAAAACGGCATATGCGATTTTGCTAAAATTTGGTATATTGGTAGAGTTTTATGTGGAAAAAAAAAAATGGTATTAAAATTTTGTCCGATAATAATACATAGGCGTAGAACTTGATTTTTTAAATGATTGCACCTTTAAAAATTCTACGCCAATGGAAGAAAAGGAGTTTAAGTATGAAATTTAGATTGCGCAACTCATTTACTTTAAAAAAGGTACTCTTGATAAGACTCGATTACTCTCATGGTTTTCGCTAAATATCTGTTTTAATAATTTAGAGTGTATCGGTTTCACAAAAATATTTATTTACAACCTAATCAAAATAGAGATTTTACAAAAATTGTTCAAAATGTTCACCATTTTCACGCATACAAAGATTTATACGTCGAAGAAAATTAAAATGTATCCTTTCCATAACTTCTTCATCACCTCTAAGATTGTTTATTGCATCTTGAATACGTTGCCAGAGTTGTTCCTCATTTTCTACAGGTTCCCTGTAAACTGTGGATTTCAGATGTCCCTATAAAAAGTAATTCATCGGTGTTAGGTCTGGGGAACGTGGTGACCAGTATACAGGTGCGTCATTACCTCTGCCTATCCATTTGTGTGGATATTGTTCATTCAAGTGGTTTCTAACGTTTAAAGAAAAATGTGGTGGAGCTCCATCTTGCACAAACCACATATCTCTCCGAAGTTGGAGAGGTAAATCTTCTAACAATTCTGGCAACGTATTTTGTAGAAAATCCAAATAATTTTCTCCAGTTAATCTTCGTAGAAGTATGACAGGACCAACAATGAAATTAACAATTATTCCAGTCCACACATTAATTTTGAATTCGTGCTAAAAATGGTTTACCTTTATTGCATGCGGATTTTCAACGGCATAAACATGTTCATTATGGGTATTAGTTATACCTCTTCTTGTAAAACCCGCTTCATCGGTAAAGAGAACCTTCTTGACAAAGTTTGCATCTCTTTCTCTTTGCATATTAACAAATCGACAAAAACCCAAACGAATTTGAGGATCATGGACTAATAATTCTTGTACTGGCTTCTTATGGTAAGGATATAGCAATTGTTCTCCAAGCACTTTATGAACGACATCTTTACTTACTCCTAGTTCCCTTCCAATTCGTCTGGTTCTTAATTCAACAGTGTCGGGAGCAAAGAAACCGGTCTCCCGAAGACGTCTCTCAGCAGCAAAAGTTGGGTGGCTAGGTACACGACGATTTGGAAACCTTTCAGAGTACACCCTGACACTCCCTCGAGCATTTCCTTCACAAAATCATAATGTCAGTAACATATCGGTATATTCTGCATTGGTATATTGTACAGCCATATTAATAAACCACGCATTTGTTTTTTTTAATTATTGAGTCAGATAGAACACTTTCAATCGTTAACAAAAGATTAAGTGTTAAAACTTGACAATATTTTTATTTAGATGAAACTATGGAAACCAACAATAAATGTTTTTGTATACGTATTGCAGGCAAATAATTAATATTCCTCAAAAAATCGTACATGGCAAGAATCGAGTAATTTTGTTAAAAGTCTCGATTAGAGGTGTTGAAGAAGATATAAAAAAAGTACATTTTTATGTTTTTCATCGTATAAAATTTTGTCCGATAATAATACATAGGCGTAGAACTTGATTTTTTAAATAATTGCACCTTTAAAAATTCTACGCCAATGGCAAAAAAGGGGCTTGAGTATGAAATTTGGATTGGGTACTCATTTACTACAAAATAGTGCCCTTGATAACACTCGATTTACTCTCATGGTTTTGACAAAGTTTGTATTTTAATAATTATTGTTTATGTTCTAAAATTACTAAAATGCAAATTTCGTCAAAACCATGAGAGTAATCGAGTCTTATCAGGAGTACCTTTTTTAAAGTAAATGAGTTGCGCAATCTAAATTTCAAACTCAAACTCCTTTTCTTTTATTGGCGTAGAATTTTTAAAGGTTCAACTATTTAAAAAATCAAGTTCTAAGCCTATGTATTATTACCGGACAAAATTTTAATACTATTTTTTTGCCACATAAAACTCTACCAATATACCAAATTTCAGCAAAATCGCATATGCCGTTTTAAATTTATATGGGAAAAACGATTTAAAAATTGTAACTTCAAGGCCCTCTGGAGCCCAAACGAAGCAACTTTGTACTAAGGTAATTTTACTTAAATCGACTTATTTTGATCTAAGGAATATGTGGTATGTTTTTGTAAAGACATTTTATTTATTGTATAGCAGAAACATTCTAGTACATTTGAATTTGACCCTGTTCCAAAAAATAAGAAATAATAATTCATCAAGCTATTTTTACAAATTTTAAACATATGACAAATTTTAATATAATTTATATAACAATTAATTATGAAACCGAACTAATTTAAATTTGTGCCAATTTTTGCATATATGAATTCCGATTACTTATTTAAATGCGTTTTGAATAATGACTTTGAAAAAATTGAAAGTGTTTTATTAGATCTTCCATTGTCGCATCTTCAAAATTTACTAGGTATAAAAGCATCCAAATTTTTGTTGTACTGCATCAGTTCTTCGAACAGTCTTTGAATAGCAACAATATGGCATCCAAAGTAAGTTTATAATTGCATAAATATTAATGTTCTTCAAATAACAGATGTTTGTTTTTCATAATGATAAATATTATTGTTCTCGCAAAAATATGATCTTGTAGAGATTTTATTGATTATGATTCTTTTTTTTACTTTATCAGTGACATAATGGATTTTTGGAAATCATATAAGAACAAAAATAACCGATTAAAACAAGAAATCTGTAGTTTTTCTATATAGATATGTAGTCATTTTTTTTTTATTTATTTTTACTCCTAAATTATTATTTTGTAAATTAGTTCTTACATTATTTTACATTTTGGACGACCTTTTATAATTTATAATCTTAAGAAATTGCAATACCAATCCTTTGCCACTTTGAAAGGTAAAATGTTTATGTAAAAGCAAGAAATATATTTTTTTGTCAATTTTTGGTGTACAATATCCACTTGATAGCTATCAAATAAAAAAAATCGTTATTTTATATTTGACAAATATTATTTGCCTTTAAACTCAATAGAATTTTAACTTAGATGAAATTCAAAAATTTTAAATAGTTTTTCAGTATTTTCAAGAATCTTTGGCAGTGAAAACTATTTATTTATTTGTACCTGCCTTTTTTATCACAGTATTTAAATAAATTAATTGTTGCAATAATAATTTAAAAGTTATTTGTGCTTATATTTTTATTTATATTTATTTTATTCGACAAAATAAATAATATACAATGAAATGTTAAATTTAAAAAAATGTTTAAGAGATATTTAATTTTTTAAACAGTTTTTAAAAGCAAATAAAAATAACTAGGTGTACATAATATCTACTGATCTTTTACAATAAACTTGTGATTATTTTTATCAATCTCTTTTATTATATTAATTAATCTCTTTTTTTTCAGCTCATCATCTTTATTGCAGCCATCGCTTACGCTAGAGCAGGATTTCTTCATAATTCTCCCGTACAAACTCTATCCACCAGCCCTGTTTCATACTCCTTACCTCTTTCCTATCCAGCACCTCAATTGATCAGATCAGCACCTGCACCTGTATTTGGAACCACAGTCCCACTTTCCTTCGCTCCATCAGCACCTGTATTTAGATCAGTGGCCCCTCTTACTTACTCCGCACCAGCACAACTTTCCTTCGCTCCATCTGCACCTGTATTTAGGTCAGTAGCTCCTCTTTCTTATGCTGCACCTGCACCCATATTAAGGTCAGTAGCTCCTTTTACTTATGCAGCATCTGCACCAGTAGTTAAAAGTGTAGGTCCTCTTCCACTTTCTTTCGGTGCTCCAGCTCCTCTTCCTCTTTCCTTTGGCGCTCCAGCTCCTCTAACTTATGCCGCCTCAGCTCCAGTTTTTACAGCTCAACCAGCTCCTCTGTTAGCTAGAAGTTATGCACCTGCTGTTGTTTCGTCGCCGCTTGTATTAAGAAGTGCAGCTCCAGTGAGGTACGCTGTTTCTGCTCCTGTTATTGCTGCTCAATCTGCTCCTCTTATTAGAACCGTTGGTCCAGCTGTTCAACCCTGGTGAAAATATTGATATGTGATGTTTTGTATAAATGTATTTAAATTTAGAATAAACTGTTTCCTTTAATACTGCTTTTTACTGATCTATAGAATGAGTTTTTATACTAAGGTATGCAAAAAATAACATGAACTACACCTAAATATGGGATTAATATGGTACTTTATCAGTATTTTATAGTTTACCTACAGTATTTTTTAAGTTTACTTTAAAAATAATTCATATTAAAAAATTTAAATTATACGAAAATACAGAGTAATAATATCTTTGCTCTATCGTCATTTTAGTACATACGACGCTATACATAAGTACATAATAGTAATTTGTTCTGTTTATTTATAGCTGGGGTGGTTTTTCCATTGGTTCGTTTGTGCTGTGAACACCCAGTTACATTTCATAAAAATACATTATTTTAAAATAAATAACATAAAAATATAAATTCAATTTTAATAATTTTGTTGTGTTTATACGTGTTAATCTCTATTTTTTGGTACGCCACTACGCTCTGGCTAATCGCGTCTTCCTGAAACACTTTTTTGAGTGAGCCCGAGGGAGCGAGATGTGTTCGCGAAAGCCTGCGGCTAAAAAGAGAGGTATACTATATTTTGTACATTGCTCACCGTGACGTCACAAAATAGGGCGGGGCATACGAATCTTTCCATTCATAGATATAGAATAAGGACATGCAATGACGGTACTAAAAGTGTCTGCACTTTTTTATTACTCTTTTACGTCATATGTCAAACTGGAGCTAGTCAGTTTTGGAATAAATAACATTTTTAAAATAGCGTGATTTAAATGAAATAAAAGTATTTTCATTCCGTCAAATATAAAATTAATTTAAAATTATGACTCCAAATTGCGTCCACTTGTCATATCGCAAAATATAGTTTATGTCGTCTCTACCTACTTCATTCTATCTAGAGTCTAGACGTTAGTCGAGTTTTTTTTATATAAGTGGCTCCATCGGTGAAAAAATTACTTTTACTTATTCACCAGTGGATTTGCGGTAGATTTGATTTACGTTCATTTATTATTGGTGGTTGTCACCGAACTAGTCAATCGTGCCACCTTTGTTCCGAGGCAATGGACAGTTTGGAAAGAGACAGATCGGGCACGGTGGTGTAGCGGTCTATCGCGTTTATATTCATTTATAGGCAAGTTTATGAGTCTGAGACTGCTGGGTTTCGAATCCTAGACCAGACCATGTGGATTTTTAATTAAATTGCATGGTTCGGTTTAGGATTTGATGTGTGGCATATTAATAGAAATTCAATTTCTGTTGATATGACATGCAGATTAAAAAAATTCGCCATACATTACCGTCTCGATGATGGTGGGTGAGGTTTTCCGGGTTTTCCTCACCTGTAAGTCAAATGGCACCATCAATCATCTTTAAGTCGCCCCGGAGCGCCACGGCAAATAATAATAATAGCCGTCCCTTTCCCCGGACAAGCTCAGCTTTTGGGGTTAAAATTCACTCGTAAGGGGGTGAATTAGGAAGAGTATTATTATTATTATTATTATTACTAACGTCAAAAGAAGTACTACTGTATCTATTTTTAGAGCCAATTAATGCAGCAATATTCCCTTATTTGTTCATTTTTAGAATTTAAATCATAAATGACAAATGAATTAGCTAAATGCTGTTTTTTTAATCAGCACAAGCAATCCATCGATAATCAATTAATGACGTTATGTGACAGGCATCAAAGTTGAATTTTGGCTTAATAAAAACTTGCCCTTCTCCAACTTTCCAATCAAGCTGTCAAGCTCTAAAAATCCTAGTCTAGCAGTCTTATCTTGAAATTACAATCTGATCGGTAACGATTAATGAGCAATTTCAATCTAACTTATTTTACTAATTTCAATCTTAAAACTAAAAGTCTTACTCAATAGTTCCTTAGAATCTAATACAAAATAGACACTGACACTAGTGTGTAAGCACTTCACTATACTCTGCTTTACACTGATTTTGAATATTTTTTACAACTTGCCACATATGTTTTGAGGAATTCTCATTTTTACTAATTTCATTTTTATAGTAGTCAGTTTTGACAATTTTTATCAGTTCATTTAGTTGGTTTATGTATACCTACTTTAAAATTTTTTTAAGGCTTGTGTATTGTTTGGTTGTTATTTAACTGTTTCATATAAAGAATTCTTAATATTAATAGATGCTACTAAACCATGTGTAATCCAAGGATTACGTTTGAAATGAGAACGGTTGATTTTTATTACCCGGTTGCTTGAGTTTATATAATATTTTAATTTAGTAATGAAAATATCTGTCATTTTATTAACATCTATGGAAGAATAAATATCTACCCAATTTTCCTGTGATAATATTTTATGCAATGAATTGTAATCACATATTACTTTATGATATTTGCCTTCACTTGAATCTTTCAAATTTGATGGATACTGGTACTGTAAAATTTTAGAGAAGTAATCACCAATTGAGGACCAGAGTACTATGGGTACTAAATTTTCTAAGGATTCGCTTGTATTAACATGAAAATGATCCAGGCAGGTTTTACTGCTACCCTGTATTCTGGTGAGGGAATTAATCACTGATATGTATCCATGTTCACGCAAAATATTTAAATCCTCTTGACTTACATCAGTTTCCTTCAAGATATTAATATTTATGTCCCCAACGATTATATTTATGTGATTATTTTGCTTATTTTGCTTTAAGTAATTGTATAGATCCTGATTGAATTGGAATGAACATGTACTGAGAGATCTATAGATTGTTAATAATTTAACTGATTTGTTCAATTTATGGATAACTATTTCTAGTGCGTTTATATTGTTTAGAGATACGATTTTATAGTTGTATGTCAAATTGTTTTTAATATATAGGACTACCCCATCTGCTCTGTTTAAATTTCTCTCTGAATAGATAAGATTATAACCAGGTAAAGAAAACATTTCAGGGTTATAAAGTTTTTATGTTTCCACATAACAATCAAACGCCTTATTAAAACCTGCAAACATTACCTGCAATTCATCTAAATGTGCATTTAGACTTTGTATATTATTCTGAAATATTGTGAAATTAATACGTTTTGTTTCGTCTAAAATGTTATTTGTATCTTCAATGCTGTAGGTAATAACATTTTGTAAAGTAGAAATATGGTGATCTCTAATATAAGGATCCATTATAAAAGATCAAATTAATTTTTATAATAAAAATTTGTAGTTATATAGAAAAACTAAAAAGTTCTTACTGCTATTAACAAATTAGCTAATGTAATTCCAATATACACTATGGAACAACCAAATGGAATAAATTCGCTAATAAATAAATGAGGACGTGTTCGGAAAAACGCTCGGACACGTCAATTGGTATTTTTAGTTGCGCATTTTTTTTTAACAGAAACAGTGGCCAATACGAACTTTTAAATGCAACACAATATATATTTTTTAATTTTGGATTCTTCAAGAAAATTCTAGACATATTTTATGTTCTATGTCCTATACCTAACTGTTTCGGAAATATTAAATTATATTATATATAACGTGTTTTATTAAATCTGTATCCACATTAATTTTACATTACACTGACTTTTTTAAGTTTGTAGTATTAAACATTGAATTTGCATTATTATAACGACATTAAAAACTGGACAGCGTACGCCACTGATTATATAGAGTAAGCTTATTTCATCTACCTAGACTGCCTGCTACTGAAATGTTTAGACTGCAGTTTGGCATTTTTTTTGATACCTGAAGTGGACCTTTTATTTAGACTGCAGTTAGTATATAACCCCCATATCATATAGTATATTTAGAAGAATGTTATGTTTTTTAGGTATCCCAATATGCATAATAAAGAGATTAGGTCACCGGTGAGGTCATAATGACGTAATCACTGATTTTTTATTAAATAGAACTAAAATAAACTTTCTAGCAAAAATAATTGGACACAGAAACCCTAAAATAGTTTCCTGTGCAGTCTACACCCTTACGAAACAATTTGTTTTTTTTTAATCCAATCTTAACCTACCTTTCCTCTCTCGCCGGATGTGTGGTAAAAGTTCTAATTCCTCCAAACTCGATTAGGACCGAAATCTGCTGCACGTTTCGATACGGTGGCTAAGCGACTAAGCATATTTTTGGATTGTGACTGACTGGCCGACTTGTTTACAAGACACGGCCAGATATGTCACATTAATGCCGATTTCCATACTTTGATGCAATAATACAATGCGGGTTGAACTTATGACGAATGATCTGTCCGTCAATAACGGAGGGTTTACTGACCATCGTGCGCTTTTGTGTCAATATTGCAGGGGTGTATTATTTAAACATATAGGTAATATTGGTCTAGTGAATAATGTTTGTAAGCCAGAGAGCGTATATAATTTTCTGCTATTACATATTTTAAATTTTTAAAATGCAATAAAAAAAAATTTCTTATTCAAAATATAGTTGAATTCTATCCTAATATCAGTGGCGGTTCGAGGTTTAATCTGCTTATTTTAAAAGGCATTTAAGATATATAGAATTTATCAAGCCAAAGCACTTTACTCTTCTGTTTTTTATTGACCCCAGTGTTCTACCCCTTTTTTGTCCGATTTGTCGATGCTATGTACCTACAAGTATAATAGTTTTATTAAATTGATCTTCTAATTTGTTAAAACACATGTATAATTCGTTAAAATACATATCCACTAGTTTTTATTAACATGTTCCTTGAAAATCGTCTTGTATATGAACGTTTTAAACTTTTTTTAATATGAATTTGTTCAGCCAGCAAAAGTCTCAAAAAATCCGATTTAAAATATTTTTACATCTTTTATATTAAAAAATTTGTAAAAATAAATTAAATACAAACAATAATTTATATAAAGGCATATGGTTCACCAAGCCACAGCTAATACAATTTCCAGACAAATCGCCAGTAATACTGAGAGTCGCAAATTTGCTTAACTGGTTGCCTACATTACCTGCGTGCCAACTTTGCTCTTTTAGTGGTGCCTCTCTACATATTGTCTAAACAGCAGCAAGGCTAGCAAGCTGACATTTTCGAAGCCTTTATTGTAGTATTACAAAATATATTTATTGTCCTCAAATTTCATACAAAAACAGCCACAATCATTTCGCTTACTTCATCTACTTTATCTAGTTCATCCTTAGCTCAAAATTTAAAATTCAAATTCAGGATTCTACGCACATACTTTGATTTTCTTTTACTATACAGAGAATGGTCGCACTGCGCAGCTTTCTGAGTGCCTTTTAAAAGGAGATAGAAAACTCCGCCATTTTGATCCCTTATTACGTGTTGCCTACATCTTGGCGCAATATTTTTAATAGGTGCTGATATTTTGCTTGCTGCTGTCAGTGTCAGTGAATATTCTTTTTGGAGTCACAGTTTATTGCTAAAGAATCAGTTGAAAGTTCTAAAATAACATCCACTCCAGGGATACAAATTCAGGATACGCAGAAGACTGCTGTTTTATTATAGGCGGTTGTCATAAATTGTGTTATCCGAGTTGCGCAGTGTATAAACTGGAACATTGAGATCAAAAGTGCCGACGCAGAGTAAGCGATCTGATTCTTTAGCTATAAACTGTGGCATAGGAATCAAAATGGCTGCGCCCTATGTTGGGCGTGTCGGACCTCTCTGTTGCATCGTATAGTAATCAAAGTATGTGATTCTACGATATACATACAACTGACATTTATATTTACAAACTGTCCACTGCTGTTCACGTCTACTGTCTGCCTACAAACGACTTGTACCTTTAGTTAACATCTGAGACGCGTAGATGATGCCATCGTTACTAAGGTCGTTGCGTTTCCTATCTTTATCTCTGATAATAATATTAGAAATAATTTCAGACTAGTCTGATTTCCTTACGAGGTGTGTAAAATGGTTGAATGGGGTAGCAGCCATTTTTAAAATATTGGAAAAAGCTATTTGGCATAGAAAGGAAAAAGTTTACATTTTAAAAATCGGTATGTAACTAGATAATAATATAAGAAAGAATTTGAGACTAGCCTGATTTTCTTACGAAGGGCTGCTACCCCACTAAATCAACTTAGATCCCTCGTAAGGAAATTAGACTAGTCTCAAATTGTTTCTGATATTATTTTCTAGTTTTATACATATTTTTAAATTTTTTATTTTTTCCCTTCTCTACCAAATAACTTTTTCCATTATTTCAAAAAGGCTGCTATCCCATTAAACCAACTTACACCTCTCGCAAGGAAATCAGACAAGTCTCAAATTGTTTTTAATAATATTTTGTAGTGTTGTACACCGATTTTAAATGTTTTAATTTTTTTGGCTTTTGTACTAAATAGCCTTTTTCAATATTTCAAAAAGGGGTGCTACCCCATTAAACCAACTTAGACCCCTCGCAAGGAAATCAGACTAGTCTTAAATTGTTTAACTAGTCGAATACCGATTTTTAAAAACTTAATTTTTTCGTTTCTGTACCAAACAGCTTTTTACAATATTTTAAAAAGGGCTGTTACTCTATTAAACCAAGCTAGACCCCTCGTAAGGAAATCAGACTAGTCTTAAATTGTTTCTAATAATATTATCTAGTTCTGTACCGACTTTTAAAGTGTTCACCTTTTCCCATCTGTACCAAATAACTTTTTACAATACCAAAAGGGCTGCTACCCCTTTGAACCAACTTAGACCCCTCGAAAGGAAATAAGACAGGTGGACAAATCCATATCCAAAAACTTATCAGGATATTATTTTAGTTTCAGGATATGGTTATGATATTATACAACCCTACTTCTTACATTTACTTTGCCGCATACCTCTACCCTCGCACTTCACTGTATTTGTATCCTTATTCACTGATTCTGAACAAGTTTCCGAAAGAACCAAAACAAGCCTTAAAGTAATCTAACAGGCATTTGAGTTACCACGCGTTAAGTGTAGCGTTTACAATGTTGCCAAGTTGTAATCTTTATACCCCACTACGCTTAAACTGCTTTACAAATATTTTTATTTTAAAAATCTATTTCTTTTTACCAAAACGGTCAAAAAACTTTTTGATTTACATTAGTTTAAAAAAAAAATAGTCAGAACAACCATTTCAACATGGGGTAGCATAATTATTTTTTGTAATTCCGCTGAAATAATAATTTCGTTTTCTAGTTTTTTTTTTTTTTTTTTAGTTATTACGTAAAAGACACTTTCATTAACCTTATATTTCAATTTTATTGAATTCTTAAGAAAAGCCGTTATTTATTTTCAACGACTTGAAGTGGTTTATAATAGTCCAGGATCCATAAGTAAGGTCGACCTTCACCCATTTGTTTAATGGATAAAAGTTTTTTTTTATTAGATAAAATATGTTTTTAAATATACCGCAAATGGGTTGCCTAAGAAAATACGGTCACGACCATTTTTTGCTTTCCTTTTTGTGTACAGATAAAGAAAGTATAGAAATCATGATAAAAGTTGCTTACGATGTCATTCTCTATTATTTTGTATCTATATATGATTTCCCTAAAATGGACCCAATTCGAGATATTTGAGGAAAAGTGCAAATTTCGAATTTTGAAGACAACTCAAAAACGGATAAAGAGAAAAACACCAAATTTTAAACTTAAGCTTTAACATATCTTACGGTGAGCTGATTAAAGTTTGAGCATAGTCGAAGCATCTGGGGAATATTTTACAGAGTGTCGTTTTTTTTATTTTAAGAAAATAAATAATCTGGACCGTATTTTCTTAGGCAACCCTTTTGCGGTATATTTATAAACATATTTTATTTAATAAAAAGAAACTTTTATCCATTAAACAGATGGGTGAAGGTCGGCCTTACTTCGGATCTTAGACTATAAGGCTTATTAAAGGTATTTTATTTTTTAAAAGTGGGTCGTGTATTGTGTTTTTATTGTTTTGTGATGATTTAGAATGGAAAACAAGGACCAGAACAGAACTACTAGGTTGCAGGTTTAACCATATTCTATTTTAATAAGTCAATTTGCCCTTCTTTGGTTAAACTTTCAATAATAATGTATATTATTCATTTTAAAACCAAAAAAGCTTTATTTTATATATTTTCTTGTCGCATCTGGTGTTTTAATGAATTTTTCGAAACTAGTTTCATAATGTTCAACATTATGCAACTGATAAAGTAGATCTTTTTAACACTTGCTGACTTTAGATGTCAAACTTAGAAAAAATAATTAAAACAGAATACATGACAAAATAACCCACTTTCTGGAAAACTTTAAGAAGCCATATAAACACACTAGAAGTCGTTGAGAATAAATCAATATGAATATGAACACAATATAATAAATAATCTAATGAAAATTAGAAAAAATATTGTATCTAACACGTTACTCGTCCCACAAATATTCACTCGTTACATATAATAATATATATTGTAACTGGCTGCATAAATAGCTACTATAAGATTTTATTTATATTTTATTTATCATAAAGAATTTTCTCGTTTTTTAATTTTGAGATTCTTATCTAATTAGATTGTTAAATCTTATGGTTTATCTTTTGTCTTACTTACTGTCACGCACAATCTGTCATTGTACTTGTCTTCTTCTTATTGTATATCAAAGTATTATTTCATTTGGTTTCACCTTAGAGGTTTGGGAATAAATTTCGTAGTAGACAATTATTTTCATAATTTAATAATTTCTTTATAATTCAAAAATATTTTGCTTACGGTCCTGTTATCGCAGCCGTACATGAGTTGCATATTTTTTTCATTGCAGTTGCATTCGGTTGCGTTTCGGACTTTCCATACAAATGTCACTTAAAAATATTATAAATGGTGTAATTCTGTTTTGGACGAAATAATAATCGGTCAGGCATTTAGGAAGGTGATACTTTTCGAGTTTTTAAAGGTAGCCAAAATGGAATTGATTCTTATCTTTTCGAGTAACTCGATACCTTTTCACACGAATATAAATGGATCAACAGAAATTTTACAATAAGGATAATCTCGTTAAGAATATCAACATGTAAACAGTAGTTTTAAAATATTTTTTGTAGATCTATATCATTTTAAATATTTTAATAAAAATGACAATAAATTTACCATTGATAATCTCCAGGTGAAAGTTTCGTGTAATTTATGATGAACTATTGGTTTAAAAATCGTTCAAATATGTAAATTTTATGGTAATAGAATGGCCTTGTTAACATTTTTAGGATACTGCAAAACTGTGGAAGCAGTAAGAGTAAAATGCGTGTCTTTAAGTCAAGGCGTTTATTATTCATAATAATGCCAGAACATCCTTGAACTGCATTAGTTTTAGTTGAGTAGCGGGTAAACACGTAGAGTGAAGTGAATTTTTTTATCCGATATCAATACGCTTGGGTGTGCAAAAGTTGGTACTATAAAAGGGTAGTTTACTATTAAATTTATTTTAAAATATATTAAAATCTTCAGGTGCCACCAAGCGTCTAAATTTGGGTAAATACGATTAAAAACAATTTTATTTTAATTTTGTTTATTTCATTTGTAATATTTATTTTTCTTAACTTGGGTATAAAATAGGTTCTCTTCGATATCAACGTCAACGTCAACGAAAACAAAAAATAGAGTATAAATCAAATACCCAGAGGTGCCACCGAACTACTGAAAATGATAAAAAATAAAAAAAAAAATAACAAAAAATTTGTTCAAATATCAAAAGAGTTTATTATTACAATAGCTGATTAAAGCAGTTTACTAAAGTACTATAAAATAAGTAAAAACAAGTTCTTGTTCTAGTTTATTTGTAGTGATATTTTGATGTTATATGTATATTAGTCTCTCTGCGGCTCACCTACTACGGCTGCAACTTTTGTAACCAAACGAATACATCTCTCGATAGACTGGATGTGACAGGGATAATTTGTAAACGTCATTACATTTTCGTTTGCATCAGTATAACTTTCGAGCTCTTCTAGTGATATTTATGTATAATTTCGTAATACTTGGTGGCTTCAAAGTTAATTTCTGGAACTTTAAATTTTCTAACACCGATGTTGGTTTGTGTCTGGTTTCTAATTTTCAAAATTTGACGTAAAACTAGTGTTCTAATAGTTGATTTTTCGTCAGATAGCATAGCTAGTAGTATATTTTCAGGATATGAAAATTATGCGCTCCTTTGAATAACTGGATCAATTACGTTTCTAGAAACTTGAGGCAGATACCTGCTTAAATCAATAATTTTTCACAAATGTCGTGCTCCATCCCGATATATTAGCTTAGTTTTAATCACGAACCAAACTGGTGCGTAAACTTTAACGATATAGGTGGCTAACGTTATCAGATTTTCGGTAAATTCTTCAGAAGAAATATATAGACGCAGTATTCTACCAGCAGTTGTTAGCCACTGCGAATGTGAAATTAGGCCTAGCTGAAGATTAGAAAAATGTTGAGAACAATCACCAGATGTTACAGCCAAAACTATCCTATACATATAATTCTGATCGTTACTTAGGTCCGTCAAATCAACTGCTGGTAACGCATCTCCTTCAATTGTATTTTACAACGTTGCATGCAGTGTTTTAATGTTTTACCTATAGGACCAGAGAACGAATTTGGACCACGCGTTGCACCATCCAAGGGTACTAAAAGATGGCGTAGAGAAAGTTCATTTGTATGGAATAGACACACAAACAATGAAGAGGTTTTTTTGTAATAAACTTCTAATTTAGTCATTATATTATGTTCATGCCGGTATTTACATTAGTTTCGTCGCATCTAATGGCAACCAGCTCATCAGTTTTGTACTCGTTTATAGATAAAAAAAAATGTAATAGCTGTGAACATATTAAAAGATGAAAAGTGAAAAAAGGAAGAAAAACAAGTCTTTTATATCTCACAAGAAATTTGTATTTAAACGGCGACCGGTTTCGAAGTCTGTGACTTCATCATCAGGCACACCTAGTTGGTAAGTGGACAGGGGAGGGGTAATTTGTCAGTTATAAATTAAAAAAATTATGGAAATATTAATTTAATTTAAATGAAATTAACAAAACTATTCTACTAATACTAGTATCACTATTTATTCATACTATAAAAAAATGATTAATCAAATATTGAAAGTTGTACCCGATAAAGGAGGTACATATCCTAAATATTCCGACATTGGCTCCTGCAGCAAAACCACATGTTCTTAAGTAACGTGGACGTCATCTTTTAAAATAACTTTTCTTGTTAAATTCTTTCGGTCATCTAAATATATTCATTCAAGCATAAGATCTTCTTTATCGTTTGACTAATTTTGTCTTTCGCGTCTTACTTTACTGCAATCTATAACTGCTAAATTGTCATCTTTGGTCACAACTACTAGGTTCTGAAGCACTCTTGTGCTAAATTTGCAAAGATTTACGTATTTGTTCAGATATAATAGAAATAGCAGGTTCTGGGGAAGGTGCAAAAGAAATTAATGGTAAACTACGGCTCATTTCCTGGGAAGCTATAGTACCTTTTTGTAGCTTGACAATTTTTACACTGCTGGACGATACTGCTTCTGGCAATTTTCTTTTTTATCTTTTTTCCATTTGTTTTGTGGTATTGCTATAAACATTTTTTATCATCATTTGTCTGACTCAGGTATTTTCTTCAATTTTTCACAGGTACATTTTTCAAAATAGATACACTTGCAGCTTGCAATATCGAATAAACTCTTTGATTTTTCTTTAAACGCTTCGATCTTTTTTATGTAGCTTGCAACATTGGCTCTCTGTTTGTAGGATTTTAGTAGTTCCTGATATTTGTTGTCGTACTCTCAGATCCTTTCCACAATTCTTCCGTTTGATATTGTAGGCAATGAAGCTTCCTTCAAAATTTTAGGCAGTTGTGGTACGAAATTTCTGACAACTTCTGCAAAAGTGGATTCCTTTGCTAACCGTTCATTTTCAGTTCGTTTTTTGTGAACAAATATTGCTGCATAATATCCAATATCCTCATAGCATGACAAAACGTTTGTATTGAATGCTCTACCAACTCCATTTAAAGGACATCGAGTTCAAGGTAAAAGTGCTGTCCTTGTCTGAACGTTAGTTATCTGAAACAATACTATGAAGACTAGAGAGAAGGAGGCAAATCGGCAGTGGTCAATTTTTAAATTTCCGTCCTTGTTTTATAAAGTTCGCGAAATTAACTGAAGTTGGTATGTCGAATAACAGCGTGGTCAATTTTCTATGTAAATCAATATAAAATGAAGTGATGTTATAAAAAATTGGTGAAAAGAATCAAAATAATGTGAAAAGAAGAACCTGAGTACAAGTAACAGGAATGACAAAAACATCAAAGCAAGATTTACGTCGTTCCAGATTATAAAACAGGATACCAAAACTAAAGAAAACACAAGGAGACTTGTATTTCGTGCAAAACTAGTCACAATATGTATCTTACGGGGTTGTAGTTTATTTTATTACAATTTTCAATAATATAAAATTTTACAGTCATAGATCCTGACTGACTTACAAACAGCAATAATTATACATTATATTTAACTTACTAGAAAAGAAACTTTATTTTTTATAGAGTTTTAATGGTAGATAAAGAGTTGCTACTGTAATTTTTTTGTTGAACCCCAATTGTGTCATTGTTAATGTTTTTTTTTATAGGATACTAAACGCTTAGAACAGTGGCAGCATATATATCGTTCCTAATTCCAATAAATCACTTTCTACAGATGATGCTGTTCTATACTTTTTAGAAGATACCAAATTTTATGAGACTTTTTTACTGATGGTACTGTTAGCAAACTAAAAAAGGGAAAGCTGAAATTAATGGATGAGGTAATATCATGTACATTCCCAAATCTCCCTTTATACTTGTATTACAATTAAAAAATCTGTTAACTGTGTTTTATTTTGCTCTTAAAACTATATATAAGTTCAATTCAAAAAAATTTTGCCACAAAATTGTACTTATTAAATTTCAGCTTTTAACAAACCTTTTCGAATTTGGTCATATCTACGTAATTTGTATTTTATATAGACAAAATTAAATAATTTATCAATTAAAACATGCAAGACTTATTTAGGAATAAATACAACAGTATGTTATGTGCTTTATTTAGCTATAAACAAGTTTATTTTTATTATTTTGACAAAATTATGTATAATTCCCATATGAAGCCATGCGGATAATTATAAAAGCTCAATTAGTGTGCGTTTTTTGGGACCGTATTTTAAGTATGCCGATTCGCCTCCTTATCTCTAGTCTTCATAAACAATACAGAATTATTTTGGACAGTTGACAATTGACATAGGTACTAAAATAAAGCTTTAAACCCCTTAGATCTCTAAATGAGTTTGGCAATACCTCTAAACATTAATTGTATGGGCGTATTTTTTCTGCTGTTATCCCTACTAGTAATACCTGCAATAATAATAAATCGGGTTGTGTAAAATTTCTAAAGTAAACACCATAAATATATACAGTATGTCCCCCTAAGTTGGAATCATATGGAAAACTTTTTTATTATTAATTTTAGGAAAAAAGTCATTCTTCATAAAAAGTTCTGCATTATCTAAAACCTAGAATACAGTCATTAAATATCAAATTTTTTCAGTGGTATACGAGGTTTATCAAAAAATATGAATTTTACTCAAGAGTAAAGTACCTTTATTCTTTATACTACTGATAAAATATGATATCTGATAGTTGTATTTTAGGTTTTAGACCATGCTCGACTTTTTATAAAGAATAATTTTTTTCCCAATATTAATAATTAAAAAAGATTTTCATATGCCGCCAATTTACGTAGACAGTTGGTGGCATAGGAAAGCTTTTTTATTACTAATTTTAGGAAAAAAAGTTGTTCTCTATAAAAAGTCGAGCACGGTCTAAAACCTAAAATACAACCATCAAATATCAAATTTTATCAGTCGTATAAAGAATAATGGTACTTTTCTCTTGAGTAAAACTCATATTTTTGACAAACCTCGTATACTACTGAAACAATTTGATATTTGATGACTGTATTCCAGGTTTTAGATAATGCAGAACTTTTTATGAAGAATAACTTTTTTTCTTAAAATTCATAATAAAAAAGTTTTCCACATGATTCCAACTTAGGGGGACATACTGTATATATTTTTTAATTTTTCATATTTTATAAATTTTTAGGGCTCTTGTTGCACCTCAAGATATGGCGTTAGGGACCTAACATTTTTAGGGGGTCACTAGTATATCAAGTTACAAGTTTTGCGCACAAAAGCTAGTTCAGTTTCTGGAAAAAGTAAAAAGTAAGTATTTTTCACTTCACCTTTAAACATAGGTACTATTTTGAAGACCTACTCAATTATTACAGTGCAATTGAGCTGGATCGTTTAAATTTCAATGCAATAAATTATTTAAATTACACAAAGCCAGAAAAAACTAAAATATTACAAAAAAAAGAGATCCTGAAGAATTAAAATGCACAAAAAGTTTCTTAAATAATACAATAATAAATACAGCAAAGTAACAGTAATCATATGGGCATTATCATGCCTTTATGAAAAGGATAAAGTGTTGGTGTTGGTACTAAAAAAAATACAATGAATAATTGAACGACTTATCTTAGGTGTAGTAGCTAAGTAATATTAAGGTTATGTTTATTTTTATTAATATATTTATATATTTTTGCATAAAAGCTAATATCTATATCAGGGGCGGCTCGTGACCAAAATTTTGGGGGCTCACAGTAGCAAAATATAGATCCCGGTACAGATATAGGTAAAAAACTGTCAGTGTTTTAGAAAAGTATATTATAAACTTTCTAAAACACTGAAATTTTATTCATACATCTGTACTGATACCTATATTCTGTCACTGTGAACCACCCCACGAGCCGAGTTAATGGTTATCTATATAGATTCTATATAGATTCTATATAGATTCTATATAGATAACCATTAACTCTCTGTGTCTTTAAGATCTCTTCATATAGTTTTTTATTTTGACTCAAAACTAAATTAATAATTTGAATTCTAGGGGTAACTTTAAACGATGACCAACAGAGAATTGGGTCACTGCATTCTTCATTATCTTCGATATTTTTAGAGACCCAATTACATAACGGGACGTTAAAGCATATTCTACCATATAGATTACTAATCTGTTTTTTTATTGCTATATCATTAGTGTTTGATAATAAAGCTGACTTACGTCAAATACATTAGCTTATTTAAATAGCAAATCAGAAAGATATGCAATGTAATATTACAGATGGTTATTTGTGAATTCCCCCAAGCTATAATCTCGTACGAAAGCAGACTTTAAACTATCGTGTAGTACATAATTTTAAATTGTTTTATGTCATGAAAATCTTCATATACCTACGTTTTGAAATTTGGATAGTACTGACCTTAACCATATTATCAAATTTTTGCATAAATATCGCATTGGAGGTGACTGTGGATAGATACATAGATATTTAACAAAGATAAATAAAATAATATCTGTTTAAGCCTGGCAACTAACGGGATACAGGATGGACATCAAAATATATGCAGATATAATACTCTTTCTAATGAACACAGAGAAGACAATCAAAAAACACTTTACAAGCATTTATAGCTTTAAAAAGCATTTAATACATTATGAAAGTTATAAAGATCAAGAAATATTACCATCAAAACAAAAGAACGGCTATTACAAAGCATATTTTTTGTATAAGTTGGAATATTAGGTATTTCTATTGTAATTACCTATTAATGGCCAAAGGATTTGGACAGAAAATGTTTGGTAATTTAGGGTTAACTAATATTCTAATCTAAAACATCAACGACATAGTTGCTTCTGCCTTTTCAACTCTTCGATGCATTCTCAGAAATATGAGTGATTTCAGAAGTATCAACACATGCACAATGTTATTTAGTCACTCGTCATATCCAAACTCGAATACGCAATATATGATGTTCATATTGCAAATCTCGAAAAGGTATAGAGACGATTCTTGAAAAGTCTCCATTTCAAAATTTACGATTATTAGCCTTCTCGCGGATTTCCACAGGATCAGTTGCTTCAAAATAATAATTGTGTAAATCACTGTTAATTAAACTAAAAATAGAAATGCTATTATTTATCGAAGATAACTCATTTTAATGTATATTTATTTTCAATAACTAAACAATATACTGAGAATTAGTTTGACAGAATTGTCACTTATTTAAAATTTTAAAAATAATTGTAGATGTGTGACCAAAATATGAACTGTGACTAACTTCAGTTTTTTGCAGTGTTCTCACTACCTAGAATAGATATAAAATATATTCGTTCAGTTGAACGCAATGGCATACTTTTTCGTTTTATAGTCTGTGCGTGTAGATAAGATTATATTCATGTGGGTGTAGAAAAAATTTGTTTAAGTTTAGGTTATAGCTAGTTTTATCTTATATAAGTACGTCTTATATTATTTCAATTTTTATCTTTACGAGTAATGTATTTAGTTCTAGTTTTACTTATTTTTATTATCGTCTGAATTCCTTTTTTTTTTTGTAATTTTTATGTTACTTTTTAATGTATTTCATTCATTTTATTTTATTTTATTTTGGATATGTATTTCATCTGTAAAAGATTTGAACTATTGGTTGGACAATATATAAATAATCAAGGGTTGTAAATATTCTAATACATGTGACTGAAACAAAACAATTTTGATTGATTTTCTATCGAAGCTAAAAATTTTCATGCCACACTTTTTTGCAGACCAACATTTTTAATAAAATAAACTGAATTTACAGGTTGCTTCTAAATATCATATCTTAAAATTTCAATCCTCTCTAGTACCGCTAGGAATCCGTACGAATACTTGAACTCTGGACAAAATCATGACCTTATTTTTTACAATTAGTATGTATTTAAAAAGCTGACTTACTCCAAATTCATATTTCTGTATCTGTAACGTGTGTAGGATGGGTTACCCCCACGGCACTTAGGCCTCACTAAGGTTATTGTGCATCCTCCTCCCTTTATATATTCAGGTGATAAATGTGTCAAGTCCATGTCTATGTCATGAAAACACGACAGATTTGTACTCTGACCCGGCTCATGGTGTCGGGATCTTACCACGAGGACAGTCACCTTTAAGGGGTCAGGTATAAGTATCTGTATCTGTAACGTGTGGAGAGTGGGTTACCCTACGGCACTTAGGCTTCACTAGACCCTTGTGTATCCTCCTAAGATGATAGACACCACCCAGCTCGTGAGCCAGCCTACAGATTTAATGTAGTTGACAACGTCGCTAAGAGGTGCTTCTCTTACATCGGCCGATTTTAACCGATACTCGTCGAACACAATTATTCTAATAATCCCCCCACAGAGTGCGGATTTTGACAGCCCCGTGCAATAAGGATGCTTCCTTACTTAGCAATGACCAGTCAGAATGTCTGTTATTAGGCGCAGAGTATGTCTAGTTACAGTAAAGTATTTGTTTGCTGTAGTGTTGTCAGGATAATTTAAAAGGTCCCTGGTAAATCTGCAGTTACTTGCTTTATCCCATTTTTCCCTGAATTTCACAAGGGAATGTTCTTTAATTAGGTCTATCACTACCGATCGTGTCAGTCCAATAGAAGGACTAGTTCCAAAAAGCATTTGGTTGGCTGACTTCTTGGCTATTGAATCAGCGGTTACCTTTGAATGTAGCGTGACCTATGATCGATTTCAATGTGATGACATTGTTGATGGATGATTCTAGTACTTACACTGAGTAAATCCGTGGTCTGTCCAGGGTGAGTAGTGCTTGTCTGCTATATGTATAGATGAAAATGTTCCTTCCAGTGATATTATTTCTGGTAATTTTTTTTGCTGCTATAAGAATTACCGTGAGATCAGTTTAAATTATACTGGCATTATTGCTCACAGTCCATTTTATGTTTAGGTTTAGAGATCTGGAATATATTCCACATCCTGAGCCTTGTTTTGTCTTAGAACCGTCAATGTAGATATGAATCATGCCTATCACTTCCGGATCTTCTATTTGTTCTGTTATTTATATGACTTCTAGAAGATTGAACTCGGTAAGATGAAGTCCATGTTTGCTTAAAGCAATGTGAGCGTATCGAGCGCTTCCTGCTAAAAATGACATCTCGCCTTACTAAATCCTACATCAGGTTCTATTCCAACTGTGCGGAGGCGTTTTATTATTATCATCAGAGCAACCTCCTTTATGTAAATATCGGGGCAAGTGAGACTAAGAATGATTTCCATGGCTTCGGTCGGCTTTTTTTTAATATTTTGTGATTATCTGACTGATTGAAAAGGTTGATACTAGGTAGGTAGAGCTTTTAGGCTGTCTATAGGTTTACTAAAATTATATTGGTAATCAATTATGTTTCATTAAAACTCTTTGACTCATAAATATAATTTTCTGAAACAATTAAATTAATATTTTTAAATATTTAGGGGATTAAAGACGCTATTTTGCAATGTTTGCAACGAGGAATAACAGGTAAAATTTCTCCGTTAGACGGCACTATTGAAAAATTGGTATTATAAAAAATGTATGTTTTTTAAATTTATTTTAAATATCTTTCAGAAAATAATTATTAAAATGGATCATTCATGATAGAGAACTTAGCAGAAAAGTGACAGTCAATTTGTGCTATTCCTCTAACAGTTTATGAATTATGCTGTAATAATATCGTGAAACAGTGTATCGGAAGTCCGACGAAATATGCAGATATAGAAACATTATGATGGGCAAATTTTAAAGCTAGATTAGTCAAAACTAATTCTGAGAAAGAAAATTACTGGTAAACTTGTAATAAATGTTTTCTGCACTCATAAATTAAAATGGTAAAAAACAATTATCTAAATTAATTTCTAATTTGTAAATTGTAGTTTAAAAACATAACCTAGGTAATTTTGCAATACATATATTTCCGAATAAATATTTAAATTGTAGGTATTCTGTTTATCAACACTTTTAATAAATTTTTCCAAATTGAAATTTTTCTATATTTTCAACAAAAAGTATTTAGAATATTTTATTTTAATCATTAGGAGAACCCGCCTTGTTTAGAAAGTGTAACAAAAAATTAATAATCTTTGGAATATGTTTATTAATAATTATTAAAAAGGTAGAATCATTTTTTCCTATTAATAGTCTTCTATAGACATAACATCAAAATATCAAACTATTACTTTTAATATTTCTTTTAATTTTTAGTTTCCACAGCAATTCAAATTTTGTTGGAAAGAATACACGGTATTTTATTATTTTTATTTTATATACTATAAAATAGTGAATATGTTACTTTGTTTTGATACAATATACACACCTAAGTAGCTATGAATGAGGTAAAGTTTTAACAGTTCTACCAAATGCAATAGGTATTCTATAATGATACTATCACAGAGAGAAATTTATCTAAGAATGTTACCAAGAATGCTAATTTTAAATTAGGCATGACTCTAATTCGTAATTGATATAAAATATTCTTTATTTTAATCCTGGCGTTATTAAATTAATATTGCCGTGTTCAATTTTTAAATCAAAAGCTATAAATAAGCACCAGCGTTGTTAATTTAAAAACAAGTCAACGATTTTTTAGCATGAGTACTGAAAAAACTCTTAAATACAGATTGAGGCAAGATTGGTTCAAAAACAAGCCTGGATATGATTATTTTTTGCTTAAAATGATTAACACTCAAATACAATGTATTTTGACACAGATTGTTTCATAGACCTTAAGGTACAGGAACGCCATCTAGTGGTTATTAAAATATTACACCACCTACTTCAAAAAATATATTTCGAGTATATATCATAGAGTATATATCATAAATAACTGCATACTATTACCAAAATTAAATAGCATTTATGGTGATAGAATCTTCAAGGGTTTGAATATCGCTGGTATTTATTATACCTATAATATATACCTGTTACATTTAATCACAAATATTCTTTTTATCTGTATTTATCTTATTAAAAACAGAATTAGAGTATATAAATAGCTAAACCTTCACATGTCATCATATAACAGTAAAGTAAAACGTTAAATAAATTCTACTTTTTCTATAAATGTGTAGTTTATAATAAAACTAAAAAGAACAACGATTTTATTGTCATTATTCCACCAAGTTACGAAAAGGACATCTAATCTTATGTTACCTATTGTCCGATGTTTGTATACAAGCTGATCGAATTTCGTTCGGATATACCAAAACGTTGACCGGATATGGACCTGCGTGCTCGTTGTAAACTATATCCGCTTACCCGCCTCAGCTTGAATTACTTATTTTCTATTCAACGATGACGATGTCCAGGAAACATCGTATCAATAAAGAAGGACACCTGAAAACTAAAAATAAAGAAAATTATTTTGGGTAGAAAAAATGTTATTCAGTTCATAGGAAATAATGATTTTATATCGAAAATAAAATACTAATAATAAAAGCTCTATTAACGTAACAGTTTATATCATCAATTCCATTTATGTGGGGTAGGTGGCTTAGTGATTAGTGTCTGTCTGCGAATCCAAGAGCTCAAGGTTCGAATCCCACCATTTCGGGATTTTTTATGATTAATTAAAAACGCATTCGGATGTATAGGTAAGATTCCCCACTAGACCATTGGGTTGTAATTAGGAGTGCTGTTCCCAAAGTGGGGATTGTAAACAGTAAACAAGGCTATACTATGGAGAATTAGAGTACACGATTTCAAAAATGTATAATACATTCGTTTGTTCTACTGCGTCTTTAACATTTTTCAAAAAAAAAAACGCTTAAAAATTATTGCTGTCCCCCAATTTCAAGTCTAGGTTGTGTCTGTTGGTTTTCTGAAAATGGCTTATATCTCGTGGCTTGCTAATGGATTAGGTGGATAGATGAAGCTTGTGAATTTAATATTTATGACTGCTAGTTACAGAAAAAACAAAACGGTTTTGGTTAGACAATCATATTACTTTAAGAGAAGAACCAGGTGAGTTTGTCCTATTTCATGAATTGAGTGATGAAAAATGTATACAATACTTTAGGTTACTATTAATTAAGGTACAGTTACAAGAGGTAACTATTAATTAAGGTACAATTACTTAAGGTAACCCAAAACCTAACCTTAAAAAACATTCACTGTAGCAACACACTGCACAGATATATCCGTAAACACGGAATATTCAGGGAAGCAAAACAAAATATATTTCAATACTGTCATAATTTAAATACTGGCCATTTGTAACAGTTTCGGAATGTACCTACTGATATTTTTAAAAGGAGCAATTTTATGGCAAATATTGTTTATCGAACACATAACCTGACTTCTATATTAAAAATGCTTACACACAAGTTTAGATATATTTCATATATATTATGTGAAAAATTTAAAAACTTACACACAGAACGCTGCATATTTTGAGCTTATTTTGAATGAAAAACGTAGTGATCCTGTTTAAAATTATTATATTTGAAAAATGTTATCCGTTATCAGCCATCCATTGTATTAACACCCAATTTTTATGTCAATATTGATGTAAAACGTACTTTCTTACTGATACATAATGAAAATTGCAAAAATTACAAATGAACAAAATAAAAATATAGTACTTACCTCTTACCTCAACAAAAAATACTAATCGTGATAACAATTGAGAACTTGCATCATCTTAGATCAAGATCGACTTGATGCTCCTACGCAATCGCACTATTATTAAGGTATATATTGAGTAAAATATCTTCCACCCCTCTGATAGACTACCTATCATCACTTCCTCGTGCCCTTTTGCTTGGGGATTTGAACTCCAGTCATACTATGTTTGAAGATCACTTATTCTTAAACCCAAACAACATTCGCCTAGCTAATCTGCTTATCGACTACCCCATATTCAGAGCCTTAAGCCGATTTCCGACCTTTGTATCTCAACAAGCATCATCTATTATCCACCATCCTTTTGACAGATTCATGTACTGAATTGGTTGCTGATAGATGCTTAATTGGAGAGACAATCACCTCCGATCATATTCCTTTGATGTTACATACATCTTTCCGTATCCCCGCTCCAGCAAAAGCTACCATTTACACCTTGCAAAATCTCAAAAAAGTAGATTGGACACTATTTCAGAGAACGAGCTCTGCCAATATTCTAGAGCAACGCCCGCTTAACTCCCTACAGGACATCGACACACTGGTAACCGAAGTCCAATCCTACATCTTACATCGTCGAAAAATCAGCCCCAATTCATCCTTAATCAAATTTTTCAAAACCACCGATTGTATAGACAATATGTCCGTACCCACGACCCTATCATCAAAACTGAATGGAATTGCCTAAACGCCCTGATAAGGCTCCAAACAATAACAATGGATCAATATTACTTCTAATTTGGATCATAAATACGGTTCCAAGTTTTGAGACAAATTCCGACTGATCACGGGTTAAAAATCCAATGTTCTGCCAAGCAGGTAACACCACTGCCACCGGACCCAATTCTATACATAAAAGAACGCTAAAGCATCTTCCTGAAACCATCTTTCCCATCCTCACTCTACACTAAAACGCTTGTCTTTCCGTCTCCCATTTTCCACTTGCCTGGAAATCCACGAACACCATTTTGATTTCCTTACCAGGCAAGAATTCCGAGTCATACCGTCCTATCTTCCTTTTATCAGTCCTAGGGAAACTCCTTGAACTTTGGCTCAACGAAAGAATCTGGGACTTTTGTGAAGAAAAAACATCATCTCTCAATCCGAACATGGTTTCTAACCTCATCACTTCACACAGGACGCAATCTCTTCCCTTCACACTGCTGCAGTCACTGCAGTAAACTTCAAACAAATCTCCTCAGCTGTTCTAGATGTTCAAAAAGGCTTTAACCAAGTTTGGCATGCTGGACTAGTCAAAAAGATCATGAACATAGGTCAATTACGATCAAAGTAGGCAACACCCTGTCAGACTCATTTACACTACTTGCTGGAATCCGACAGGACTCTGTCCTGGCCCCTTTTCTATACCTCATAAACACGCACCTCCAAACCACACATCGTAAAAATGCCTTTTATACGCCGATGATAATGCTCTGCTCTATATAGCCAAAAATACTGACCAACTTAGTACACGAACCCAATGTCTGTTAAACCAGTATTCTCGCTGGTGTAGCAAATGGAGAGTCTCACTCAAATCAACAAAAAACATAATTTATCATTTTTGAACATCCTAACTATTAAAGAACCTTCAAGATCCCCAACACATCAATGTAAATCTCCTGAGAGTCAAACTAGCTCAACAGACGAAAGTTGACTATTTGGGATTTTGATTCTTTTATACACTCAATTGGTCCTCTGAAGTCCAAAGCTTCCTCGATAAGATGCGAAAGCGAACCAGTCTACTTGGGACAAATAATGCCATGCAATTCAAACACCTTAACTCACACTTACAACTCTCTTATCCGACCCTTTGCCGAGGTACCCTAAGGCGTACTCCCTACATATCTTGTCCACAAATTCACCACACTCGAGAGACATATACTCCAACGATACCAATTTCTCCCTCTTCGCTCTTCCATCGGAGAAGTATTTGAAAACATCTCCAACGCCCCATCCTCAGACGTTTTTAAACCCTAAGGAAACAATACGTCTCTCGCACGACACACTACAAACTCCCTGGCGCTCACGTAGGCCTTCCACTATTTTAAAAACCAAAAAGAAAACTGCCACAAGCAAATCTAAGATTACTTTCAGACGCCCAGACCTTCCCCTTACCGCTGAACTCCAGGATCCCAATCATATATGTAATTAGATATAATAATAATAATATTTTGAACAGTATCGTGATTTAGGTTTTCGTGGTTTCCCTAAATCATAGTTTCTACCTTATACCATGGACTTGTCCATAAATGAGGTTGGAAATAGCAAAATTGGCGATATTATTTCGGGAACACAACCTGCCACACAGGTCCCACACGTGCACATGCCAACCAACACTTAGAAAACATAGCCTAACTAGGTTACTTATTGTAATCCTCCTAGAGCAGGGTATTAGCAAAATAAAATGTTCTTAAAAAAGGTAAAATAAAACTTGATGAAAACTATAAAAAAGCATATTATTATGGTAATTTATTTTTCCACAATTCTGATGTAATTATTAAAATATATGTCGAATAAGGTAATTGGACTGATTACATAATTAATTCAGTAACATATGTTGCATTAAAGAATATATTATGTGATATATTTATGGAACGTTCCAATGTTACTGTAATTTTAGCACCTATATTTTGTAAGTTTACCACGTAAATAGTATTTACATTATCAGATTTATGTTTAATATATTTACCCAATATATTGGCGAAGTTTATATAATAAATATTGAAAATTTACAAAAAACAAAATTTTAGTGCGTGTCGATGCAGATCATCCACTAAGTGGTCTGTGTGTATTAAGTTTCCATAAATGCGTTACAACGTATACACGTATAGAACGAAAAATCGGTTTCAAAAAACTATCAGTTAATTATCCATAAACAAACATAGATAAATACTTTGGAATTACCTAAATACGTTTTTAAAAAATTAGCGGTGGGTTAAAATGAGGACCGGCCGATTTTGAATTTAGTAAATTCACAAGACTTTCAAGAGGCTGTCAACAGAACAAAATAAATAAAAACAGTACTTGCGTCGATATTATTTCTCCACATATACTTAAAGTCTGTGCAGAATGGTTGGAAATTCCTATCCTCTAGTATTAATATACAACATGTCATTAAGAAATGGAACATACATGGCTTTGTTCAAAGAAATACATAAAACATAATAACTTACTTTTATTTACAAACCGAATTTATGAATTGGAATGAATTTTCATAGATTTCTCGGAAGTATTGATAATGTGGATCACGACATACTTATTATTTTTAAACAATAAAATGCTATTGATATAGGGTAAGTAATCTATAAAATTTCCCATGGGGCTAAAAGTAGTTAAATTTACTCTTCAAATCTATTTTATAATTTACATTACAGTTTCATGTTTACAAATTAATAATTCTAAAGTATTTTAATTTTTATTTGTTTAAACCTTAGATAAAAGAGACCAGAGATATAACATACACCGAAGTTTAACCTGCGCAAACGTTGCCAATTTTAAAAAAAAATTAACTGAGTGGGGAAACTGGGCAGAGACCCGAACTTTGTGACAGGGACCGGACTTTGTTTATTAGCATCATAATGAACTATTAGATTTATTTAAAATATATGTTTTATGAAATAAAATTAACGTGATTTTTTAATATCAAACAGATGCCACGACGTTTTATGTAAAGAGAAGACCTATAGAATATTTCGTTAGCGTTAATTTAGTATGGACTTTTCAGCAAGAAATTACAGTAAAATGTTGAAATAGAATATTGTTAATAGAGCAAGAAATGGTACTTACTCATTGTCTACGAGTATTAAAAAAAAAGCATGTGCACAGGCGAATACTGCAAATCAAACCTTGTGAGTTGAACATTATATTTTTTCTACGGCTATTACATAATCTTAAACATTAGTCAAAATGAGAAAATGCTGTTTTGTATTGTAACCTCAGCCTCTTTCTTTAGGATTATTAATTAATATAGAGGATGAGTCACATAAAACTCTAGAAATGAATATGTCTGAAACCAGACAACATTTTAAAATTTAAACCTATTAAAAGTCATTTGGTCGCCAGGGGTGTGTGATTATCGAAATAAATTATCGATCATTGAAAATAATCGATTATTTTCGATCGATCGAATATTTT
Source organism: Psylliodes chrysocephalus (assembly GCA_927349885.1). Lineage (NCBI taxonomy): Eukaryota > Metazoa > Arthropoda > Insecta > Coleoptera > Chrysomelidae > Psylliodes > Psylliodes chrysocephalus. The sequence goes on along the minus strand of OV651822.1, from coordinate 29,036,386 downwards.
TAAACAATCTATATTGTTGCCGTATTTCCTTTAAAATCGACTACTTGATTATCTTTGAAAAATCAAAAATATTCTATTAATTAAAAGCCAATTAACCGATAAAACAGTGTTTACAAAAAATAATAAAATAATTATCGTTTATTTTAAATAATCGGTCATTTTCAAATAATCCATTTTTTTCGTCCATTGAAACAGATTATTCGATAATCTTTAAAAAATCAAAAATAATCGATTAATCAAAAATAATCGGTTAATTAAAAAGTCGATTAACTGATAAATCGATTTAAAAAAAAAACTGAATTATCGATTATTTTAAATAATCGATTATTTTCGATCAATCGATTATTATCAATAATTTATTTTTATTGTATTTCCTATAAAATCGATAATTTGATTATCTTTAAAATACCGAAAATAATCGATTATTCCAAAATAATCGCTTAATCGAAAATAACCAATTAATTAAGAACCGATTCTACAATAAATCCATTTTCCAAAAAAATAACCGATTATATTCGATCAATCGATTATTTGGAAAATGAGAAATTCTCGTCGAAAGATGATACTTTCTCGTCTCTAATCTATTTTTGAGAGAAAATGTTTCTCTTATTTTGTCGAGACGAGACGAGACAAAACGAGAGACGAGAATTTGTCGTCTCGTGTCATCTTTACTAACCCCGATAGCTATTGAAAGTTTATTTTATGTTAAAATATTATTTACTTAAAGAGGATATTAGTCACCTAATATTAGGAAAATTTTAAATTGTAATTACAAATTTTTACGGGTTGATATTTCTATATTAAAATTCATTAATTAACGAGCTCTTTGGGGATACACGTTTTCGGTCGAATATACTAACATCCTGTAGATTTAAAATTATACAAACAATAAAATATTTATATTTATCTTTAGTTCGTCCTAAATTGGAATATGCCTCTGTAATTTAGCACGGGCAGCTACGTGTACACCTTGATAGGATATAAAAAATTCAAAATAAGTTCCTGCGGTTTCTTTATTTCAAGGAAGAACATCATCGGGCCCGATTATAGAATAATCGGGTCAAATTTTCTTAGAAAGAAATTTAAAATTATCTCGCTCTATATGGGATGCGACGTTACACAAACAATTTTTATATATAGAAGAGTTTCTAATTCTACCAAAAATATTAAGATTTTTACAGTGAAGGCCTTATCTATAATACTATATCTTCAAATCTGATATTTATATATTATACAGAAAAAAAGACAAATAATTCAAGTTTTGTGTGAATTAGATTTTAGTTCTTCATATAGAAAATTAAAAAATATTGTTATGAAATATTTAAGAGAATTATCCCTTTAAATAATATCCAATGTAATTAGGCATATGGTCTGTTTAGCAATAAACAAATAAACAAGAAAAATATCTAAAAAAATATTAATTAATATTATATATGGTGAAATATGTCAGATTTCTATACCCATCGTGGATTTAAATAGAAACTGAACGGTAAAATATTCGTTCTAACAAAAAATTGTTATATTGTTTTTTAATACAGCAGGTGATTAAACTAGCTATACCGGCTCCCTTATTTGGCAAGTTAAATGTCAACACAGAAAAAATAGCCAATAGCCATTCATTTCTAGAACTAAAGGCAAATTAACGGTTCAACTGAAATTTGAGATATCGATCCTAAAACTACGGGTACCGCACAACACCGTGAGAAAAGGGACAACCTATATGACCGTTTCATTAAAAATACAACATCGACAAATATTTACTGAACAGTAAAAGATAAAAAAATAGTGATTGCTTCTAGCGGACCCCAAAAACTATCAATAATATAACTAACAGAAAGACGGAGTCCGATCTCGTTTTTTTATCTCAAGTTCCCACGTCGGTACACATGTGCATCGCTTTTTTCAAAACGTTTCAATCATCTCTGTTCCACAACACATGTAAGGCATTATTTTATTATTTTCGTCTCTGTTCGCCAATATCTCCTTGTGCAAACTCGAATGCACCTTATTGTCCAGGTAAAAAAAAGTTTTTGTATTTCAAATTAATCTCCGAACGGAACTCAGTGTAGGGTTCCTTAAAAAAATCTGCCCCTTTCCTGTGCATTGCGTTGTCGAAAAAACGTGGGGTCTAAGAACGCATAAAAAAAGCGGCTTATAAAAAACGGTCAGGGTTCGTATGGGCCATCTGGTCCGCAGAACTCTTGAGACTATCTAGGAGAGGCTGGCACTCTCTTTCTTTCTCTACAAAAAAAAATTGTCTCACGTAGTGCCTACTCGCAATTCACTGCGTTTCATTAGGTATACTTCTAGTTTTTTCTTTTAAATTTTGTATTATACAGCGTATCTCGGTATCGGATGACCGCTTATTAGAAGAGAATTATAGAAATAAAAAAACTCTTGGGTAAAGTTTAAAACAATTTTTTTATGAATAAATTAAACGATTTTGTTAGGGGAATTATTTGAATGCAAGAATATTAAAATATATACAATTCACGCAATTAGCAATAGAATATCATAATTTTTATCTATTTTTGATTAAGACTTAATAATAATACATAATGATACTTTTTTTAAATATAATATAGAAGTCATTCAAATACAACTTTTTTAATTACTTTCTCGAAAAAGTGATTTAATTGCTCTCAAAATGTTTGAATGACTCTCAACTAAGAGTATTTCCCTTGAAAGCATTTTTTTATTTATAGTCCACCGGAATTACATAAAAAATTACCCTCAAGCGAAAAATTTTAGTACAGTATAAAGACCCAGATAACAATGACTTATTTTGGCAAAATTTCACTATGCGCAGAGATTAGAATGATCGGAAGAAGCTATTATACATACAGGGTGGCGCATCCTATACTCGTCGGTCTCTATAGCGAAAACGACTTAAAATTTAAATTACAGGGCCATTAACACTACAAATTAAAAATAATTTGGATTATACAGGGTGACCCAAAAATAGGAATTTATATCAAAGTTATGTTTTTTTAAAGGGAACACCCTATATTTTAAGGTGTCTTTTGATTTCCCGGAAAAATAAAGTTAAGTTTTTGTAGTGTTTCCTATACCTATCTTTTTCTTTTATATAAATAAAAATTTCTTTGGTTTAATCGGTCATTGTTTTTATTTTTAATCGTTTAGCACTACATATGTTTCGGAAATTAATTTTTTTCCATCTTCGGGTGCAGTCAAAAGTTAAAAATTTTATTATATTTTATTGAAACTATATTTTTTTGTTTTTGAAACATTTAAAGGATTCTTAATTTGTAAGCTTGAACAACATAATCTAGTATGTCGCAGTTATTTAAAATATATCAACAGTCACCTACGATATGCGTAGTTAAGATATTAGACTATCGAATAAAATGCAAATTTTTCCATTACATCATACGGGGTGCTCATTTAGTCTAATTGAATTCGACTTACATATTATGGAGTCGAATAATATTCCTATTTTAAATGGCACACCATGTATTTATTAACATAAACTGATAGATTATCTTTCACTTCATATAAGATTTACCTATACTTAAATTCGATGGATCTTTAGTACATAGCTGTTTTTTATTTTTAACATACAGAGTTGTCAGGGAGCTCTTATCCTGACAACACTGCAGCAAAAAAATACTTGACTATGACTAGACAGAATTTACACTTATTCACAGGCATTCTGACTGGTCGTTGCTAAGTACGAAAGCATCTCCATATCATGGGGCTATCAGCATCCGCACTCTGCAGAGGGTGTGAACAAGATGAGACCATCGAGCATATCCTTTACGATTGCTCGACTCTCTCATTTATTAGAAGATTTGTGTTCGGCTAGTATCGGCTAACACCAGCCGATATAAGAGAAGCACCTATTGACGACCTTAGGTTCTTTCGTTCGCTATTGGTGAAGTGTACACCAGTGTAAATTACACCAGTTACACCACTTTATTTACCTTAGTTTACTTCCCTCCTTATTCCTTATATACATGTCGAGTGTAATTCACTCCTGCTAAATAGCTGGTGGAGAAAATATCCACCAGTGGATACCACATCGCCGACAGGAAGGTTTAGTGGATTTTACACCGGGCCGAACGAAAGGTTTAGTGTACGTTGGTGTAGTTCATTCCTACACTAGTGGGACGAACGAAAGAACCTATTGTCAACTATATTAAATCTGTAGGCTGGCTCACGAGCTAGGAGGTGTTTATCATCTCAGGAGGATGCACAATGGGCCGAATGAGGCTAAAGTGCCGTGGGGGTGACCCACCCTCCACACGTTACAGATACAGATTTTACTGATTGCTCTCGCACAGGCTAGGTAAATTAAGTTTTTTTTATAAAATAACTCAACCAATTTACCTAACCTATGCGCCCTGGAGCCGTCGACGGTTGCTTTGCAAAAACAATATAAAAATATACAAAAATGAAAAAGACCTCAACTAATCTTTACCTAACCTGTGCGGCCTGGAGTCGTCGACGGTTAAAAAAAATACAAAATGAGAAACATAAAAAGAACTTAATTAATTTACCTAACCTGTGCGACCTGTAGCCATTTTAATTTTACTGACTGTTCTCACATAAGTTAGGTAAATAAATTAAGTTTTTTAAACTTAATTAGCTTACCTAACCTATGCGGCCTGCAGCCGTCGACAGTTGCTTTTCAAAAAAAATGTATACAAAAATAGGAAAATGAAAAATTTACCTAACCTGTGCGGCCTGAATCCATTTAAATTTAACTGATTGTTTTCTCACAAGTTATGTAAATTAGTTTGTTCCTAAGCCGCACATGTTATATAAATCAGTTTTTTATTTTTTTCCAAATTTTATGTATATTTAATCAATTGCTTTTTCTTTCAAATCTATTTTCAATAAATTTTTTTTCTATCATTGTCCTTTTCGATCAATTGTTATTCGATAAAATGTTTTTTCGGTCTAATGTATTCGATCAAATGTATTCGATTAAATGTATTCAATTAAATGTTTTCTATTAAATGTATTCGATTAAATGTATTCGATTAAATGTTTTCAATAAATTATGTGCCACCAATTGTGTGGATAATAATGCAAATATCTTAGGTTTATATCCATCATTTTTTGTTTAATGCCTTTAAGAAATATCAGTATTGTGATTTACATATAAATAAATGTGCAACATAGAATACTGTGTCATGAATATAGATTTTAATTTATTGAATAACTCGATAGGGTACTTCGGTGCGAAGAACCAAGGCCCCAAAGGCTCCTGTGATAAATATATAATTATTTTATTATATTCAATTTGGTAATAATATAAAAAAAATATAGCACAACTTATAAAACGTCCTTAATCAAAACTCAACTTCCTTTTGTTTGTGTTTTAGATTAAAAAATAATACGTTATACGTTTTTCTATTGCGAGGAAAGTTTTAATATTTTGTTTATTAGTTATTGAATGTTCTTCTTATATTGTCATACCTATTTTAATATGTTCCTATTTCTTATCAATTTTAACTTAGTGTTCTATAAGCTTTAACTATATATATTTTTTATTTTTACAGAATTTTATTGCTTTAAGTATTATTTTTGGCAGACTTGTACAAATTAAACTCAATAAATTGAAAAGCGATAGATACTTGACATTTAAAAAAAATTGTACAAAGCCTACTTTGTGTCTATTAAAACAGTACAAAATAAATATCAGAAAGTTAAAAGAATTGCCTAACTGTTAATTTTTATACCTTGATCCTAGATATTTATTTTTATTAATTATTATTATAACAATAATTTTAAAATAATTATATTATCTTCTTGTTTTTTTCTATGCTACAATAAATGATAATAATGAGTATTTAGAATATGTAAAATAAATAAACAATAAATACAATTTTGACTTATCTTGTTGTTGAAATCACATTCCAGAGATGTCAGTTCTGGACGTGATGCAAATCAACCAATGGTGTAAATTGATTACCTTTCTTACACATAGTTATTATATAATTTTGTTGGTAGTAAAAACAAAATAGATTAAATATTTTGAAAACAGTTATTCTTGAAAGAACGCTAAGACTGAACATTGTTTTTTACCAAAGGACATATTTATATAATATGCTCATCTGTCACATGTCATTTTTCACAACTTCGTTATTTTAACCAACATAATTTAAATAGGAAAGTATTAAAATCATTTTTTAAATTTTATTCATATTGTTAGAGTATTAAAGCTAAAGAATAAGCAAAGATTACTACTATTACCCAATTGAATCATCGCTAAAATATTTTTTCAGTTGAATTTAGTCACCAACAGAATGTTGTCCATGTGTAGACTTCCCAGTTTTTCGACCTATTTCGTCATCATTTGTCAAAAGATTAATTAATTTTCACTGGAACGATGACAACTAAGGAAATGAAAATTTTTAAAATGTAAACTCCATTTGAATTCGATCATTTCCGCAAACAATTTGTCACGAACCGAAATTCTATCCTGTTTTGTCTCCCTCCAGATTTCGTCGACAGTCATTATGTAATTTGTAGGTATTTAATGAAGTTAATTATGATTTCTGGGTCATCAGACTTTTTCCATTACAGAAACTGAACTATAAAAAATATTGACACTTCTTTACAGAGTAAAAACAAATGGAACTCCAACTGATAATTTTCAACATTATTTACATTAAAAAATTAAATTAACAACAGATGTTTACAATATCAGATTTATTTAATATATACTTACTACTTGGAGAAGAGTTTTTTTAGTTTAAATCCTGAACAAAAATGTAATAGATGTTATAGAAATACTTTTTCTATTACGATTTTCAATAAAGGTTGGAAATCTTCTCCCTTTGCAAATTTTTATGGTTACCGTTTTATATTTTGTTAGAGCATGAGTTTATTATAGAATTAAGAAATCTTTTGTGATTACCATCACAGCTGTGAGTACCATATTTAGCTGTGGCAATAGTATATTAGTTCCAATCGATAGTTATACAACTCCCATATATCCACTAAAACTCTTCTGTGCCAATCCTCATTTAGAAAATCGTCATAACAAATATCTATAGTTGAGTTTAGTATATCATTTTTAAGATTTGCTTCTTATTGGCCTCCCTACCTTATTTTTCTTTTCCTTTTGCATTATATAACTTCACTTATGATGCCATTTTTCTTAGGTTTCTATTATCTTAGGAATCATATTTTTAATAGAGGACTTCTATAGAAGGGAAGTACAACCAAATTGACAAAATAAAATTGACACTAATGAGATAAGAAATCGGGTCACATAAAGAGGCTGTTTTTTGTCCAATTTTTGGTTTTTCTCATCTACTTTCATGCCATTTACATACCATGTTGTACTCGTAACGTAAAAAATACTTTTTATTTTAGGGTATTTTACATTTAAAGGTCAAAATCAGCTGTCGATAGTGTCAAAATATAAACATAACATTGCGACCTATTTTTTTATTGCTAATAGTCTATTTGTATTTCTCCCGGTTTCTTTAAACATTTTTTCATTTGGTTTCATATACTTATGTCAAATGCAAAAAAGCTGCTGCAACAAATACAAGTTCCAAACACTATACAACCATATGCAAAACTAGTTACGTTATGCCCATTTACAGTTAGACCTATCTATCATCAACATAATTGACAGCTGACACTGACAAATTTTTTTAACCTTTAAATGTAAAATACCCTAAACTAGAAAGTCTTTTTTACCTTACGGGTACACCATGGTATGTAAATGGCATAAAAGCAGATAAGAAAAACCAAAAAGTAAATTAAAAAACAGCCTCTTTATGTGACCCGATTTCTTATGTCATTAGTGTCAATTTTATTTTGTTACGTTGGTTGCACTTCCCTTGTATAGAAGTCCTTTATTAGGCATTCCAACGACCTGTCAAACAATATGTGCCAGTGGGAAATTCTTGTATATCTAAGGGGGTAGCGACATAGTCTTGCAACTTTGACGCTATTTTTATTCGAAGTAGTAGTCGCCAAGCCTGCCAATTTATGAAGAAATGTATAGGTAGGATTTTTAAATATTATTTTTATTGTGTTTGACATAAAATATTTAAATGTAATCCATTATTCATGATTTTACGTAAAGTAGATAGATACACCGTATGTCGCCACCCTTAGATATACCAAACCTTCCCACTGGCAATTCATTTGTTTGGAATGCCTAATTGTGAGCTGTCTCTTGATTTCAACATAATCGCGAATTATTTCATTCGCACTCCCACACACTGTTTTCTGGGTTGCCTGATAATTGGAAAAACAGCCAATTTTTGATTACTTGTAAATTATATGATATGAGTCACGCCTTTAAAAAAGTGAGATATTTCATTTTATTATTAGAGAGTTATTGCAAGTTCACTTAAGGTCAGTCACTATTAGTGCCGCTCTTATTTTGACATCTGAGCATGCGTAGATCACTAACTGTAATAAAGATTGTGCCTGTTCATAATAAGAGAGTTATTGCAAGTTCAGTTAAGGTCAGTCACTATTAGTGCCGCTCTTATTTTGACATCAAAGCATGCGCAGATGTTTATGTTCTAAAACTGACTTTATTAAGGATTGTGCCTGTTCTTAATTGTGGAAGTTTAAGGGCAGCAAGTTGTGGCGACTTTATAGCTTTCGGATGCGCTCGTCATTTAAACCTTCTAAAATTATAATTTCTCATGCCTCTTTAATATTAGGTACTATTATAGAATTTATTTGACTCTAATCACGATGTCACTATTAGTGGCTGGCTTTATAGAAATTTGCAATATCTCTCTATTAAGGACAGGCACAATCTTTATTAAAGTAAGTGATCTGCGCATGCTCAGATGTCAAAATAAGAGCGGCACTAATAGTGACTGAGCTTAAGTAAACTTGCAATCACTCTCTATTCTTGCATTCTACTTAAATTTTTTTAATTTTAGAGATAAGCTTCTATTCACTGTGCCATGTCATGTTGATTGACCCATCTTTTCCTGTCCCTTGATTGGCCCCGGTTCTTAATGACAATAAAAATGAATATGTAAGGTATGTCAAAAATATAAAACGTTTAGGTTTACATAAATGAAAATATAATAACCTGTTTTAAACTAAAAATTATTCAAATACCTGTATCTAATATTTGGTCGGTCTTTTTTATTTAATACATGTTAATTTTAATGTTTAGTATTCCAAATGATATTAGTTAATAATTTTTATAATTACTTCTCATACTTATAGTCAACTACGTCATTTTGTAATACCAATCACCATGGAAAACAACTACCCTTTTTTTGGACAATACCGCAACGGGCATTGAATTATATCCAAATAAAAACCGCAGAGGAAGAGAATATGTTCAACACTCTTGGGCTCTCATAGCAGCAAAAGAAATAACCAGAAATAATATCACTGGAAGGAACATGCTCATCTATACAGATAGCAGACAAGCACTACTCACCCTGAACAGACCACGAATTTATTCAGGGTTAGTACTAGAATGTCATGAAGCTTTGGCCGAAGTATCCATCAACAATGTGGTCACCTTAAGATGGATCAAAGGTCACGCCACATCGAAAGGTAACCGTCTTGCCGATTCACTAGCCAAGAAAGCAGCCAACCAAATACTTTTTGGACCTGTCCCTTCTATCGGCCTGACAAAATCGGTAGTGACAGACCTAATTAAAGAACATTCCCTTGTGAAATTCAAGAAAAGAGGGGATGAAACAAGAAACTGCAGAGTTGCCAGGGAGCTCTTAAGTTATCCTGACAACACTGCAGCAAACAAATACTTGACTATGACTAGACAGAATTTGCGTCTGGTCACAGGCATTCTAACTGGTCATTGCCAAGTATGGAAGCATCTCCATATCATGGGCTGTCAGAATCCGCACTCTGCAGAGGGTGCGAACAAGAAGATGAGACCATCGAGCATATCCTTTACGATTGCCCGACGCTCTCATTTATTAGAAGATTTGTGTTCGGCGAGTATCGGCTAACACCGGCCGATATAAGAGAAACACCTCTTGGCGACGTTGTCAACTACATTAAATATGTAGGCTGGCTGACGAGCTAGGAGGTGCCTATCATCTAAGGAGGATGCACAATGGGCCTAATGAGGCCTAAGTGCCGTGGGGGTAACCCACCCTCCACACGTTACAGATACAGAACACTCTTGGGCCAGTTAGGCAGACAGAGCTTTGACTGCAGCATTAAAAAGAACGACACGCCTACTTAATTGAGTAGTGAGATTTGTGCGAGCACCCGTTTTGAGAATAAACCAACTACGATGCCTGCTTTGCACCGTTGCCGCCCAGCAGAATAAGTAGTGTACTTTCTTGTAAATCACCTTCAACTACAATAATAGGTGCAAAAAGAAAAATATTTTAAACTGATAACGGCATTAAGAATGCAAATATATTTCCCTAACATAATTTTTAAAGTCTTTTAGAGCTTTATGTTAAGTAAATTCCGAAGTATAACTCTAGCTTATGGGGCAAAAGAAAGCACTAGAAATAATATCACCGGAAGGACCATGCTCATCTATACAGATAGCAGACAAGCACTACTCACTCTGGACAGACCACAAATGTACTCAGGGTTAGTACTAGAATATTACCAAGCTTTGGCTGAACTATACATCAACAATGTGGTCAACTTAGGATGGATTAAAGGTAACTCCACACCTTGCTGATTCACTAGCCAAGAAGGCAGCAACACAAAATTGTTTGGATCTTGTCCTTCTTTTGGACTGACAACATCCGTAGTAACAAACCTAAAGTTACTTCTAATATTATTATCTATAATTTCTGCTTTATGTCAAAATTTCCTGAAATGGACCGTATTCGAGAAATTTGACAAAATGTGCAAAATTCTGATTTTTATGAAAATTGTTGAACTAAAAGTTGTTTGCGATATCGATCCCTATAATTTTTGCTTATGCATGATTTTTTTAAAATGGACCGTAATGGAAAATTGTAGGAAAAGTGCTAAATTAAAATTTTTCAGTATTTTAGTTTTCAATGAATATCTATAAAAAAATATTTCGAGGTAGATGTATGTGGAAAATGTATATATTTAGTTTATCCTCTAAACATTTATAGAGGTGCTGTAATAGGTTGTACAAAATACCCGGAAAAAGCCTATAATAACTAGATAGGAAAGTCATGTGTTGGACACATCAGATTTTTTTTACTTCATTATGCACATTTTAAGCACTCAGGACATCAAAATAAAAAATACTTATAGTTTTCTAATTACAAATGTTCCACCCTATTGTGCAGCTCACAATTCTGCGGTCGCTGAGAGACTTTTTAAATATATTTTTCCAATAAAATGGATTGGAACCAAAGACCTGTAAGGTTCACCGTACCTTATTCCTTAGGACTATTTTTGATGGAGGTTCCTGTAAAATTAAATTTACTATAATGAAATAAATAGTATTGAGTAGTTGCATCAGAGAATTGATTCTGCTTTTAAAGACCTAATACCTGAATTTTTAGCAAGTGTAGTAGAAAAGATGAGAGTAAGGACGCAAAAATGCATAGAAAATAGAGGGAGACATTTTGAACAAAATTTATATATCGAGGTTTTTATTTTATTAATGATCGGTTTCAGATTTAGTTTAGTTTGTTCAGTTAATAGTTTTTAGTTATCTCTTTCAGTTTTAATACGTCAGTAAACATTAAAAATTAGAGAGGCGTGTAATAAGGTTTACTTTCGGTTATTTTTCTATTATTTTACATAATAATCTAAGCGTGTAATACATAGCTGTAAAGTAAATTTTAACCTTTATCTTATGGTATAAAAATCATATATGGCACCCATAAGAAAAACAAAAGTTATGTATCAATCTCTGAAAGGAAACTAGATACACGCTTAAACGCAAATAATAAAGAACATCTACTAAAAAAAAGATATTAGTGAATTTTTCCTAAAACCCTTAGTTTGTGATTTATAATGATTTTAAAAAAATGACAACTTTCAGTTTTTGTCCAATATTTCGACTTTCCCTGTAGATATATCTGTTTTTTGGCATCTCTTAAAAGAGCACAAAAATGCGTATCTTGTATATAATTTAACGAACTTGCAATACTGTCCTTATGAAAAAAATGGGTACCCTGTATATGATTTTAAGTTGTTCTAATTTCAATCTTAATTTCGGATCCCAATACCCTTTTCAATATGTTGTCGGTGCATAAAAACTTCGATCGGTCATGGGTTATTTTTTATAACAATACTCGATAATAGATTGAAATCTTCACTCATTCAGAGACACACAATAAACTTGCATAGAAACTCGTCCAGTGCCCAGCCAGCCAGCGTCTTGAAGGCACAAGAATACCTAGACTTCAAAATTGACCTTAACACATGTCAATTTTATTTACAATTAGACAAATAAACACAAAGGCTGCATTGTGCCCTTTTCATTTTGCCCTTGGAAAAGAATCGGCAAAAGAAATCTAAATGCCATTATAACTCACAGGGTGGTATCAGATATATCGCATAACAGTAAACACTGGCGATTTTAATCTGAACCGTTTAAAAAAATAGCCACCCTTGGACGGGTCTCTAAAAAATCTGGACTCTGAGGCGTACCTAAATATTTTTTCGAGTTATAATCGAGGTTAATTTATTAGTCATTAGTCTCGTTTTCTGTGGACACTTTTTTATTGCTTTTCGACTTCACTTTGAGCACTAATAATTAGAAGCTAACAATGAATGGTTAACGGAAAATTCTACCTAGGAATTAAAATTAATTTTTAATTAATTATAATAATTTGAAAAAATTTGTTATGGATTTAAAAATTATAACGCTTATTTTTAATTTTATACCTATAAATAAATCTTTAAAATAATAATTTAAATATAAATTTAATAAAATATAAATATACCTTTTTGAATCATAATTCCTCATATTCAATATCAAATATATTTTGTAAATTAAAATGATTTATTATTATAAAACCATATTTACATCTCTGAAAGCTTTGACTTTGTTTTTCTTTACCAAAAATAATTTATTTCGAAAGTGTTGGTTGTCATTTAATTATAAAATTATTAATTTCTTCTTTTCTTCTTTTAGTCTAATCAACAAGTTCAAAAGCGTGTTTTTGGGACATACTATTACAAAAATTATGTTCAATAGCTCATTCGATTCGGAATAATGTCTAGATCAATGTGTGAAGAAAAATTTTGCAGTGCATAAAAAATTGCAAAAGTTATAAACAATTAAACACCACAAAAACATGGTGTTTGGTTTTTCGCCTATAGTTTGTAAACTATAAATATTTTTGGATTTTTCAAAAAAGATCCTTAAAGAGAAGGAAATTTGCTATAAATAAGTTTCGACTCCCGGAACTGTACCTGCATTATTTATAATTTTAATTTAACGCTCAAAGTAGCCTTCCGCGCGCCATTTTTAGGTTGCGCGCACGACGTCGAAACCGAGTACGTTACATAAAATAATTTTTTTAAGTTAATAAAATTAAATTCAAAAATTTAAAAAAATTACGGTGTATTCTCTACAAAGAGACAGCAAAAAAATTTTTTTTTATTAATAATTCCATTTTTTATTAAGTTTAACAATTTGTTATAAACAAATTCCCAACTTTGGTTTATTTTTTTACTGAAAGAAATAAAAATTCCAAAAACGACTTAGTGCATTAAAATTACGGAAAAAATTTGATTCTATTTTTTATTAAACTTAAAAAAAATCAATTTTTATAAACAAATATAAAAACAACAAATTGACAATAGGTACGGAATTGACAAATGACTTATCTGAGAGATAATTTCATTGCCTACAAAAATGACTTGAATGTTTATCGTCGTATCTCCAATAGTTTAAAAATTATATCAACTTTTAAGTCAACAAATGGATCAGCTGCTGCAACTTTGATAGTACGTATATTTTCAAAGTTTAATAAAAAATGGAATAAAATTTTTTCCGTAATTTTAATGCACTAAGTCGTTTTTGGAATTTTTATTTCTTTCAGGAAAAAATAAACCAAAGTTGGGAATTTGTTTATAACAAATTGTTAACTTAATAAACAATGGAATTATTAATAAAAAATTTTTTTTTTGCTGTCACTTTGTAGAGGACTGTCAATTATGACACATTTCTTAATTAATAATTTAAACAATAGATATATTTAAAAAACCGATTATAAACAATTAAAAGTTATTATTAAGAAAACATTTTTTTTAAAAAAATCATAATTGGCAATTGTCTAGAAAGTTGTAAAAAAAAATTTAAAAAAAATTGAAATACTCCATTTGTTTATAAAAAATTTATAAAGAAAAAAGATTTTTTTTAATTAATAAATGTATTTTCTCGATATTAAAACAGTAATATTATAATAAATTGAAAAAAAAAAATTTTTTATAGCACCACTGTGACTTTCCTGTTTTTGTAAACTTTAAAAAATTATTATAAACAAAGGACTAACATTTTTTAAACTTTTATGAAGCTATTTTGTTTTATATATATATAAAAAGAGCTCCACGAAGCAAAAAAATTTTACGGTAAATATTTAATATTTTTATCAATTTGTAATGATGAGAGAAATTCTAAAAATTTTGTTAATTAACAATAACCTACTTTGAATTCTTCTAAGTGTTCAGAATACACCGTAATTTTTTAAAATTTTTAAATTTAATTTTAATAACTTAAAAAAATTATTTTTGTAACGTACTCGGTTCCGACGCCGTGCGCGCAACCTAAAAATAGCGCGCGTAAGGCTACTTTGAGCGTTAAATTAACATTATAAATAATGAAGGTACAGTTCCAGGAGTCCAAACTTATTTATAGCAAATTTCATCCTCTTTAAGGAACTTTTTTGAAAAATTCAAAAATATTTATGGTTTACAAACTATAGGCGAAAAACCAAACACCATGTTTTTGAGGTGTTTAATTGTTTATAACTTTTGCAATTTTTTATGAACTGCAAAATTTTTCTTCACACATTGATCTAGACATTATTCCGAATCGAATGAGCTACTAAACATAATTTTCGTAATTGTATGTCCCAAAAACACGCTTTTGAACTTGTTGATTAGACTATTTCCTAAAAATTAATCAGGTTATCCACCCTAGAATTTATGGAAATCCCTGGTACTTACCTGATATTTGCCTCTCATCTGTTTAAAAGTTTTGTCTTTTTTTTTCTCTCTTTTTACCAAAATAATGAGTATCTGCAAATTAATAGTATCATGGCCTTGACCATGTATCTGTCCTTTAATAATTAACATCATGATACAGGAAAATATAATTTATTAGAATATATAAAACAAAAGAACAATATTATGTTTTATGGTACTAATGGTATTATGACCTTGAACGTGAATTTATCCTTAGCTAAGTCAATAAAGTAGGAAACATATATTTTATTAGAGCGTTTGCAATAAAAGAACAACATTTAAATGAATTAGTTTTGAACTTTGATCCTGACAAGGCATTTTTTTGGATATTTGAGGAAGATCTCCCGATTTTGTTTTTTGACTCTTATTAGGACGGCGTACTAACTCAATTTCGAGGATTTTAATAGTCAAAAACAGAGTTCGTAGTGTTTAAAAACAAAATTTCCTATCTCTGTCTGTCTTGCTATTTCTAATATGTCCCAATTGGGGATCTAGATTAGTTATTTGGAAAGTTTAGTTTTTATAACAAAAAGGCAAGCCATAATTTATGCCTGATTTTCTGGAGACAAAAATTAGTCGATTAGATCTAACTTGTATAAAAAACTGCCTATAAAAAAGTTACAGATTTTTCAGTTTACCACGAAGGCCCTTTTAAACATTTATGTTATAAGTATTGTGTTAAATATACCTTTTTAAAAATACAAACTTCTAAGTATTTATTTTTCATAAAAATCATGATCCTCTTATCATTTTTTTGTCGCTATTTATTGAAAAAGTAATTTAAATAACACGATTTTTTGAGGTACTGGGAGCTCACAGCATCATACATTTTTTTCTGACAAAGTTGTTCTTACTTTCAGAATACCACAGTTATTGGAAGCAATCGAATTTCAGTTTGTTACTTCAATATCTATAGGTAATAACTTTCTCGTATTCACATTTGTACATTTTTGACTCCAAAATATCTGGTATCATTTATTACTAACTTTTCGGTATGTATGTATATTCGTATTATTTTAGGTATGATATTTGCGATTTGTAAATTAAATATTACTATAATTCTATAATTACCCTTAAATTTCTTTTTGGAAACGTCACTGCGCTCTTGTCAGAGCCTCTAAAAAAATCTGGCCCTACTACTATCACAGGACAAAGATGACCATAAAGGTCTTCTATAATAAGGCAGGTAATTTTTTTCGGTTTTTTATGCCGTGAGATTTTCACAAGATAAATAATAGCGATTTTCGGATAGAATTAAATTTCACATTTTGTTGGAGATGTTCTATGAGGTACCATTCTATTTGGAACAATTTGATACCTTTTTTAAGTGTATTGAATTGTGTTTCATTAACAATGGGAAGATGGTTAAAAGTATGTTAAAAGGTTTTTATAGGTATACCAAATAATGAAAATATGTAATGAATATTTTGATTAATACCTGATAACTGAATTCGCATTAATTTTAAAGTAAAATAAAAAATTTAAAGTAAAATAAAATAATTTTTAAAGTGGAATAAAAATAATTTTAAATTAATAGGTATTTTTAATCACATTAATAAATTTATCAAAAATTTCCATTTGACAACGATGATTTCTGTAAGTGTATGGCAGTTTACAGACTTATTGTATACTCGCATATCAATAAAATTCTTAACAACTTTTGTCTAAATTATTGAATTATTGATAATTCGAAATAATTTTTTTTCACTTACGGAAAGCATGTTGCTTGGTAACTTCCTGACGCCGGCGCCGTAGGCGGAGGGAAGTTACCTTAATAAAAGTGCATGAGATATTTGAAAAAAATTATGAGTATTTATCACTGGCCGAGGGGTATTAGGTCAGAAAATTTTTGGCATATTTTAACTCACTTAGTTAATAAAAAGTAACTTACTAGCTACATTCCATAAAGTCTTGACTGTACATTCCAAAAACCGTTGACTGTACATTCTAGGCGATACCATCTTTTTTTCTCATATTTTCTACCCAATTCTTTAGTATATCAATATTTTAATTATTATTTTACCAAATCAAGTCATTTAAAAAGAAATAAATTTGAAAGTGTCAAAGTTTACCTTTTTAGAAATGTCATATTTTTAAACTTGGTTTACATATATATATTTCATAAGGTCTTGACTGTAAATTCCAAAAGAAGTTGACTGTACATTCTAGGCGGTACCATCTTTTTTTTCTCATATTTTCTACGCAATTCGTTAGTATATCAATATTTTGATTATTATTTTATCAAATCAAATCATTTAAAAAGAAATGAATTTGAAAGTGTCAAAGTTTGACTTTTTAGAAATGTCATATTAAACCGGGTTTAAATAGGGGCTACACCAGATTAACTTTCTTATTAAATACTGATTGATAATGAAATGGAAAAAAGAGTAAGAAGTCATGAATTACTACTGTTTCTACTGTGAACCTTTTTAATGAATATATATTAAAATAGTTATTAGACAAAACATCCAAGTTTGAGTTTTATCATTTAACGGGATAAAAAATAGATGTAGTAGTTCCTACATATTGGTTTGTTTGGTGCAAACTGGACACCCCTAGAAACCTTATCAGTGTGAGAGCTGATTGGATATGCAAATGCCCGTGACTGAAAATGAACGATTTTAATTGGTTTTCTATTGATGCCAGAAATTTTCTTTCATAATTTGTCCCTATTATACCTCTATCCCACAATTTTTTTTGAAATAAACAAGCGTTGTCGTATCACTTTCCACACTAATAGGAGATAGCCTATACAGAGAGAGTCTCTAATTTGAAATAAATTCAATAATTCAAACTGTGTTAATTTATGCAGAAACTAAATCTAACTCTCGAACAAGGAGAATATTCAAAAGAAAATTTGGTAAAAAGCCCCCTTCTGTGGATATTATTAAAAAGTGGCATGTAAAATTGCTCTTTTTGAAAAGTTGTTGTCTATTAATGAAGTGCTGCAAGCTAACAGTTACAGAATTTCGATTAGAAAGATTGCTGGAATTTTAGACATTTCCAAAAGTGACGTGCAAAGGTGTCTAAAAATTTTAAAACTGACTCCATATAAAATTCAGACCTACCAACAATTGTACCTGTCAGATTATAAAAAACGACTAAGGGTATGCGAGACTTTACTAGATTTATTTAGGAATGAACCTAATACGTTATTAATCATGTCTGGAAGCAACCTTTTACATTAGTGGAATGTGTAACAAACAAAATTGCAGAATATGGGGTTCTGAAAACCCCACTTCTTTTAATGAATTTAAAAGAGTCCAAAAGTTAACGTTTGGTGTGGGTTTTTCCCTAGAAAAATGTATGGTCCTTTTTTCCTTACGGAATCAACTGTGACAGGTACGAATTACACGGATATGTTGGAACAGTTTTTTTTATCCACAATTAGTTCAAGATGGAATTAGAGACATCGTTTACTTTCAACATGATGGCACACCACTTCATTTTTTAATGATAGCACGAGATTCGTTAAATAATTTTTTTAATCAAAAGTGGATAGGTCGAGTTGGACCGATTGAGTGGTCATCGCGATCTCCTGATCTAACTGTCCCAGATTTTTTTCTCTTGGGATATTTGAATGATAAATGCTACAGTCCTAAGCCTGACAACGTAGAAGAACTAAAAGATAACATTAGAAACATTATCGAAAATAATCCGCCAGATATGTTAGAAAAAACGTTTGAAAATTTAAAATTTCGCTTTCGTATATGCATTGAACAAGAGGGTAGACACATACAGCATTTATTGTAACTTTTACATCCTCATTATAAATGTTTGTTATCTAATTATTGGATCACCCTGTATTGATGTGATAAAATGTGAACAAACTTGAAAAAAACTTTTGGATAAACGAAATCAATTAGTGAAAACCCCATCTCTTTAGAGCAATTAATAAGCTGTGCATTTACATTTAAAATCGATCACTCTTATTTGGGACACCCTGTATATTCGTTTAATTAATGGCAATAGTATACTTTTTCGATTTGTAGTCTTTGAGTAGATAAGCTAATATCCATGTGGGTGCAGAAAAAAATTATATTAAAAAAATTATGCTCTTCCTATTAGGCAACATGCGTCAAATCTTTAATCAAAATCGTAGAATATAAAAAATTAGCAACGGTGTAAAATAAACGTATAAATAGTATCAACATAAAGGATGTAAGGAATACATTTTCTTCATTGCAGTAATTTTTAATCACCCTGCAATAATAAGACAATGAGCATTATACAGTAAACTTCTGATCCTAAAGCATTTTTTTAAAAGAACCCGTATTTTTTTATTTAACGGAAATAATATTGGCTATATAATAAAATTTGGTTCATCCTGTATATTGTGAACCTGCAATGATTTATTTACCCAGTCAATAGAGTGCTTGTAAAGCTCTAAATAAATCCAACAGCTTATCAACTCCGCTATTTTTGCAAATTATGATACAGTAAGCTAAAATTAATCTAAAAACAAATGTTACCTTCTGATGGAATCCGTATTTAACCATATTTTTCATTCATAAAGGATATTTTTTTTGTAATAAATTACTAAAATAGCAATTTTAATGTATAAAATGCAAAAATACTAATATTTTTTAGAAAATAAAAAACAATCATTTGCATACTTGCCCAAATTTAATATTTACACTATCATTTTAAAAGGTGCTTTAAGTTCCGCTTGTGATTTCTATAACATTAGGTATGATCTATCTTGAAATGTAGAGGACAATTATTTACAGGTGATGTGTGTGGTCTTTTTTGCATCATTCGTGAGTACTTCTCTAATTCAGAGATAAACTTGCCTAATCTTTCAGTCACATAAAATCAGGTTCAAATATTTAAGCCAGGTCTAATCATATACTGTCCACCTGGACCTCACACAATTTAACAATGGGTTTATTTTTATTTCATTCGAAATAATCCATTTTGTAAATAGTATGTATTTTTATATCAATGCATTTTGTCAATTATTTCCTGAATGTACCATTTTTAATCGATACAGAATAAAAATATACGATAAACCTTTCGGAGTATTTATTTTTTTAAGAAAACAAAATGTAGATGATGGTGAGAGAAGCTTCATAAACATTCGTTTAGTGTTGCCCCTTTTGACTATAGTTTAATATTTAGGAAATATAACTATCCAATATATTGAAACTTAAAAAATTCATAATAAGGAACTTCTTATATATTTACATATGCAGTAAGTTTTGAGTCTTACAGTTAAATTGACAACTCGAAGTCCAGATATCTCTCATATCCTGATGGTCCATTTGGCAACGCATCAACGTGGAACACGAAAGTGAAGGGTTCGAATCCTCCAGAATAAATTCGTTATTATGTACTTTGGGAGTTCAAACATAGCTTTCATTTATTCGTAGGAGGTGATTTTAAAAAGTGTAATTGTGAGTTTCCAAAAAATGTATCTGTTACATTATCTAAATATGAGCATAATTTGAGAGTGAACTTAACTTGTAATAATTATGTGATTCTATTTATGACACTAGCATTTTTTGCTGATTCCATCTACTTCTGATATTAAATTTAACCCTCTCTTCTAATAATCCTTCACACCAGTAATAGTACATCATATTTTATAACATTACAAATAGACATATCTTTATAATTCTACGTGGAAATGGGCAAAAATGTATTATATTATGCAAATAATATAATATTCAGTAATTTTTTTTGCCAATCTACTGACATTTATGTTTGTATGGGACGGATTCTAAAGGATCCCTCACATTTTATATGGATTTTTCAGAATTTGTTTTCAGCTCTACAGGGCGAGCTGTAAGAAGAAGCCAAAAGTAAAGAGTCGAGAATTACTTTTTTTTTATATTTCTCTAACATTCCTAAGTAATTTATATTTGTTCCTTGAAACTTATATCATGTGTTATCTATCTATCTATCAATCAATATGTATATAAAATCGTTTGTGCTAATAGACTGACTGACTGATTGACCTAACGTACAGCTGAAACTACTAGGTCTAGAAAGCTGAAATCCGAAAAAATGTTTATTTTGTAATGTAAGCATCCGTTTAAAGAAGGATTTTGGAAATTTCAACGATATAGCGAAAAAACGGGGAGGTAAATGGCGGGGGAACTTTGTATGTAAGTCTTTGTTCTTTGAAGTTGGAAACATGAAAATTTGAAATAATATATAATAAATAAATAAATAAATAAATAAATAAATAATGATATGTTTCAAGGATTTTAGATTTTTATATTTTAAGGCAGAAAAACGGGGGGTGAAAGTTTTTATGAGAGTATCGGATTTTTAAAGGTAGGAACTTAAAAATTGGATGTATAGCTACTCATCATAAATAAATCATGACGTATTTCAGAGATTTTGGATGTTCAAATTTTCTAGAGGGGAAGTTTGTATGAGAGTATCGTTTTTTTTTTAAGTTATGAACTTGAAAATTGGAATTGTAGCTGCTGTCTAATAAACAGTATTTGGCACACTTTGTATATTTTAAAATTAGTTGTCATGCTTTCTTTGATATGTACCCAAATGTGCCTCAAAATTTGAGGAAAAAAAAATTTACCAAAAAATTGTAAAGGATATAAAAAGATGACTCCGAGAGTAAATTTTTTTCGACTATGAAATCTGAAATCGACGAAAAGTGGATTTTTGAAAAAAAATTTAAATTTCGAAAAAAAAAAAATAGTTTTTATTGCGTGGGTTGATAGAGTTCCCTACGTACTTTATTTTAGGGTCTGCCTGTGGACCACTGGTCATTTAGCTCTTACCGTTTCCAAAATATTCGCGTTTGAAGTTTTTAAACTTGAATATTGCCTAAACTTCTTAAGATAGAGACGAAAGGGAAACAGCACCCTAATGTAGCTGTCTTGCTCTACATCTGTGCTTATTTACAAAGTAATTGAATAATTAGTTACTGAGAAAAACGAAGAAAACATTAAACGGTTATAGAAACGAAGCAACCAGCCTGCCGTAAACCGATTAGATTTTGGGCAGAGTGAGAACATCTGGGGGGGGGGTGTAATTTATAGGGGATCATTTTTATATTTTATGAAATATATCTGTTATTTACGTTTGGAGAAGAAAATTCTTACCCCCCTATCTAACTCGTTACTGAAGTCTTGTTAGGAAAATCGCCGAGACATGTCGATTTTTGATTTCTACAATGTACATTTTTGTATGAATAGTTTACCCTTAATTTCATACCTTACTGGAGGGGAGCAACCCTTTCGAAAAATTTAAATGGCATGGGGTGGTGAGTAATAGCTCATTTAAAAGAGGGTTTTATTCTCTATTTAACCATGTAAAAAAAAATTGAAATTTGCTTCATTAATTCTCGACTAATTGTTGTTTCAGAATAACGGAAATTAACGTAGCGCCCTCATCCTTAGAATTAAAATTCGGCCCTGCATGATTTCGGTTTTGGTTCAGACGTCAAGTAAGACTTTTTGCCATTAGAAGGTCACTATTAGTTTAGTTACTTTCCTATTTTGTGAGGTTTTGTTATTTTTAAACATTAATAAATCAACACGCAATGAAGCAAATTTAAATTTTTTTTGCACAATTGAATAGAGAATGAAACCTCCTTTTAAATGAGCTATCACTCACCACCCCATGTTTTTTAAATTTTTCGAAAAGGTTGTTCCCCTTCAGTAAGGGATGAAATTAAGGGTAAACTAATCATATAAAAATGTACATTGTAGAAAACAAAAATCGACCTGTCTCGGCGATTTTCCTAACAAGACTCCAGTAACGAGTTAATTAGGGGGGGGGGGGTAAGACTTATGATGCTCACTGTATACAAAATTTTTTCCAAAAATGGTCCGTATACGAGAAATTTGACAAAATGTAAAAAAAAATCAAATTTTTATGAAAATTGTTGAAATCAAAATTGTCTGTGATATAATTTTCTATAATTTTTGCCCCATACATAATTTCTCTAAAACGGACCATATTCGAGATATTTAGGAAAAAGTGTAAATTTCGAATATTAAAGAAAACTTAAAAACGGATAAATAAAAACACATTAAATTTTAAACTTAAGCTTTATTCCGGCTTGAGGTGAACTGATTAGATTTTGGGAAGAATCGGAACATCTGCTTTACTTTATAGTGGCTTGTTTTAATATTTTATGGACTATATTAGTTATTTTTGTTTGGAGAAGAAAATTTATATAAAAGTTACTTCTAATATTATTCACTATAATTTTTGTTCCATATAAAATTTTCCTAAAATGGTCCGTATTCGAGAAATTTTTCAAAATGTAAAAAATTTTGATTTTTAAAATTCTTGAACTAAAAGATATTTGTGATATCGATCTGTATAATTTTTGTTTTTTAAATGGACCATAATGGAAAAATTGGAGAAAAAGTATAAAATTAAAATTTTTCAGCATTTTCGTTGGCAATGAGTGTATATAGAAAAATCTTTCGAGTTAGATGTAACCTATGTTGAAAATGTATATATTAAGTTAATCTCTAAATATTTGCAGAGGTGCTACAATAGGTTGTACAAAATAACCGAAAACAGCCTGTAATAACTAGATAGGAAAGTCATGTGTTGAACACATCAGATTTTTTTTTCTATTTATGGCCTATGTGTATGTATCTAATATGACAGTCTCAGTTTGTGTTTTAAATTCTCAATCATGTGTAGGCTTTGTTACTGTTTTCCAGCGCCACTTCAGGAACAGCATTGTTAATTAGAACCCAACAGTGAATGGTCGAGTGGGTAGCTACTATTTATAAATAAATATTAAAGTATTCAGAGTTTTTGAATTTTCATATTTTAAGAATAGAAACAGAGGGTTGAAAGTTTGTATGGGAGTATCAATTTTTGAAAGGTAGGAACTTAAAAATTTCTACATTTTCACATTGTCACATTTTCACATTTTCACATTTTCACATTTTCACATTTTCACATTTTCACATTTTCACATTTTCACATTTTCACATTTTCACATTTTCACATTTTCACATTTTCACATTTTCACATTTTCACATTTTCACATTTTCACATTTTCACATTTTCACATTTTCACATTTTCACATTTTCACATTTTCACATTTTCACATTTTCACATTTTCACATTTTCACATTTTCACATTTTCACATTTTCACATTTTCACATTTTCACATTTTCACATTTTCACATTTTCACATTTTCACATTTTCACATTTTCAGTTTCCATAGGAGTATCGATTTTTTAAAAATAGAAACTTGAACATTAGAATTGTAGCTGTTCACTTATTTTATGTTTTTCTTTAATTCTCACATTTTAAAGAGGCAATTGAAATTGTAGCTACTCATCATAAATAAATAATGAAGCATTCAGGGTTTTTGGATTTTCCCTTTTTAGGGGGGCAAACAGAGGGTTGAAAGTTTGTATAGGAGTATCGATTTTTAAAAGGTGGGATCTTGAAAATTGGAATTATTGTAGATACTCATCAGCATTATAAATACATAATGTATTTCGGAGTTTTTGGATTGTCACATTTTTAAGGGGGAAACGCGGGAGGGGTAATAATGATCTATTACAGGGTTTTAGATTTTCACATTTTAAGGGTTAAATGGGCACTGAAAATTTGTATAGAAAAAAAAATATTTAAAATAAATAAGTGAAACACCTCGACTGCCTAAAGAAGGACTGCTTTTCTGACTGACAGTTTTATGTGGCCTATTAAAAAGTTTTATATATTTATGTATTGCACACATTTACTCGTAAACTAATTTATATTAACAATTTTATCTGTACAAACAAATATTTAACATAAACTGAGTCTATACATCTGGACCGCTATAGCTCGCCATAGATCGCCATCTTTATCGCACTTGGTAAACTCTGGAAATATCGGGTAGTCACTTGAATGATTCTCCATCATTATGGTCTAACAGAATATAAAGCAGGATCGTACTGATTAAAAATGGCTCGCACGACAATAATTCATGAAACTACAACTCATTTCAGTAACTGATATTCCTAATTGTTTAAACACTTTAGGATTTATTTTATAAAGTGTGAGTAAGCATGAACTAACTATATAATATTATTATAATACATAGAGCTGCAAACTTGTATCGATAAGAAAGTTGCCTTTAAAGGTAGGTTTACATCTGATATTTATTGCATTAAATTTATGTCTGACAGTCAGTTAGTTCATACGTACCTTAATGAACTAAAAAATAACATACTCAAATTTGGACAAATTTTGATAGTATCCAAAATCAATATAAAATCTTTTCTTCAGTTGCGATTTTTTAGCTCAGTTTTAGTTTCATCAAAATGAAATATTATACTACATAATCTTTAAAATATGTTAAATATTATGTTATATTATTACCTAAGTAAGAATTATTTTCAATAATTTTGATCATAGCTAGGCATTTTAATAAAAAACATTAATAATTTATCAAAAAAAAAAAAACATAAATATGAAAGTAAATCAGTTGCAATGTTTCTTAAGATAAATAAAAAAATAATGACGTTTTTAGATTTCCTATTGATATTTTTGTAATAATTTAATTTTTTCTCTCTTTAGCTTGCTAAACCTTACTCGGTTAATATAGGTATGATAAAAGAATCGCTAAAAAAAGTATAATTGGCACAAAAGACTACACTATAAAATTACCTGTTTACGAAATATAAAAATTTTAATTTCTTCACCATCCAGAGTGAAGTTATCACGACTATACTAATCACCAACAATATTTTTGATCCTAGATCAAGTAGTTACCTCCATTCTGGTATTTAGTAAAAAATCGCAGATACCGTTACTAAACTACAGATTTTAACTCAAAAAAAAATTCTAAATAAGAACCACATGTCAGTTGTTATCGACATCAATTTAACCATTATAAATCTAGGCCAACTTGACCATCTCAAGAGTGGGTCTCTTAGGACAGAAAATTAGGTATCTTGTATAAGTGGAGATGATAATAATACTACGAGGGTGTATTCAAAGATTGTAACGCAGTTTCAGTCAGTAAATAATCTAAATATAGAGCTCGAATTCAT
This sequence comes from Psylliodes chrysocephalus, assembly GCA_927349885.1. Taxonomy (NCBI): domain Eukaryota; kingdom Metazoa; phylum Arthropoda; class Insecta; order Coleoptera; family Chrysomelidae; genus Psylliodes; species Psylliodes chrysocephalus. Next base: position 29,010,299 of record OV651822.1, on the reverse strand, counting down.
TTTTTATTATTTAGTTTTTTTTTTAATTTTATAATGGATCGTCGGTTATACGAGTATTTCTCTAAATTGCAAATATAATAGCATTTGTTCCAATACAAAACATTTAAAAATATTTAACCATATGTTGTGGTAATAAGTATCTTTATTATTGTTTTATTATTTGCTATAATTAAAGACTTAGTAACTAACAAAATTATTAATAAAAACTAAATAAAGGAACCCTGTTTATAAGCCTGTATGTTATCTTGTTTTGGTACAAAAGGTACATAAGACGCTAAAGGGGGGTTCTAACTTACTCCACACAGGACGCAATCTCCTACCTTCACACTACTGCGGTCACTGCAGTAACTCCCAATAAATCTTATCAGCCAATCTTTTAGATATTCAAAAAGCCTTTGACTAAGTCTGGCACGCTGGCCAGTCAAAAAGCTCATGAACATAGGTCTCTTCCCAGTATCTCCAAACTCATTTACTCCTACCTCACTGACAGAAAAATCACGGTCAAAGTAGGTAGACTCATTTACCCCACTTGCTAGGACCCCACAGGGCCTCGTCCTGGCCCCCTCTCCTATATTTCATATACACACATATACACTCCTCGATACCACCTATTATTGAAATGCCTTTTATACGCCGATGATAATGCTCTGTTCTCTGCAGTCAAAAATTCTGACCAACTAAGTTCTCAAACCCAAAATATGTTAAACCAGTATTCTTACTAGTGTAGCAAATTATCTCACACAATCCACAAAAAAAGACATCTTTAAACGTCTTAATTCACAAAGAACCTCTCAGATTCCCCGACACATCAATGTAAATCTCCTGGGAGTTGACTATTTGGAGGTACACTTATCTCGTACACTCATTTGGTCTTCGAATTGTTTAAATAAGTATTCTAAAATTCAGAAAGTTGGATATTCAAATATTATACCTTTTTTTCATTTTCCTTCCGATATTAAAATTTGCCAGAACTGTAGACCATTTAGAAAGGTTTCCTCAAAACGTAAACTGATAGTTGGATATTCTGTACCAATTTTATTAGATAATTGTGCATCCATAAATAAAAGTAGAGTCAGAGTCAGAGATTTAAGTCCTAAAGAGAAAAAGTTGTATTTTATTAATATTTGATAAGAGAAATTGTTTAATAAGATCTATGTACACTTTTGTTTTGTTTTTATAGGACACACCGGACACCCAACAAAATATGGTCCAATTTTCCAAGAATGGGGTAGACTATTTACTATTCATTTTACTTACAATTGTTATTTAATATTGAGCCTATTACCGTGTATGTATTACTATATAATAAATAATTAAAATATATGTTTCAAATATTTTATTTTAATGTAAATATTTTTTGGGGTTTAATTACGAAAAAAAAAACTTATATTTATGTTAAATACATTATTTTGATGTAAATATTAGTTTTTTTAGAGTAATGAATGCCAAAAAAAACGTAAATAAATATTAAATTATGTTTAAATTAACCGCGGTTGGCTTAAAGCTCTTCTTTTTTTTATTCTTCTCTTTCTTATTCAGCCTCTAACCGGCAAGTCCATCAGCCAGTGTAGTGCAAAAAAAATTGGTTCCATACTAATTCGCAGCACTATACGTTTCCAAAAATTAACACGGGATCCTACTATCTTCTTTATTAATTTATCTATGATCATACTCGTTCAGTTAAGCGAAGTGAGCTTGGTCAGCGTTTGGGTGCGTGACTAAGCTCGTAGGCTCAGGGCTCATGCTCATCTTTCATGGTAGAATATATGGATGGAATATACATATGTTGAATTAATGGGAAGAAGTAGGGCTTGGCAAGGGATTCAGATGGGAAATCGAGGCCTGGGTAGAGCCTGAACTCTCCTTAGGGGTAAAGTAGAATTATGCCTGAAAGAGTGAAACAAAATAAGGACTCGTTTATTGTTAGGTACTAAAAGAATCATGCCTTATATACAATTTTTATTAACAATTTTAGTATTTTTTAACTGTAGCTAGATTTCATCTTCAATTAATTGGATATCTGGTTTACCTGAAAATAAACGAATTAAAACTAATGTGAAAAATATGTTAGTGAATAAGTTAATATAACCTTAAATCTTATTATGATTTATTTTCTGTTCCTTCTTTCATCGTCTGTCAAATCTTTGTTCTCACACAACCGTAAAACCTAAATTTTTGAAAAACACTATGACATCAGTGTACATAATAGTACAAAAGAATAATAAGAATAATTCTCTACATTTTCCCAAATTGATTCGGTTTGAAGAAGCCCATAAGGAAAGAGCTATCGTTTTTTTTTGAATTTGCATTTAGAAGCAACCACTTTTTCCAAGTCTCGCATTTTAGCGTATATTTACCGATATCTCAAATTATAAAATTTACTTCGAGCGAAGTCACGTTGATTAAATAATTCCAATGTAGTAAAAAATGTCTCTCTAGACCAGGCCTCATAACTCATATTTTTAAAGGGCCAGTTCAAAAACCGTAAGTGTACGAGGGCCAAGCGAGGTCTGAGCCAATAGTGGTCTATTCAGATTCTAAAAAGAATAACAAAAATGGAAAAAAGGAAAAAGAAGGAAAAGAAAGGAGAAAAGGTCAATACCTTATAATAAACCAAGGCCTTATATCGAGCTCCTAAAAAAGGCAAAACTGCTGCCTAAATGAAATTTTGTTACTGAAAAATGTATAGTTTGACGTAGGCGGGCCAAACTGGTCAACGGCCAACGGGCCACGAAAACGACAAGGGCGGGCCGTATAGTTATATTATTTTTAGGCCTTTTATTTTTACTTTTACTTTTTCTTCTTAAAACCATATTTGGGATGATAATTCCCAATAATTTCTGCCTAATTGAAGACATCACACTGTGTTGACGCTGACAGTGTATTAACGCTTCTTAGTTCGAAAGAACTCCACTATATTGGACAAACGTTTTAAAGTAGAGCCGCCCTCCTCTATAGAAAATAAGCCTTAACAACTTTAATTTGTTTCTTGATTCAAGTCAGTGACTTACTTATAATAATTGGCCAATTGGTTGATAATTTGTTACAATAATAACTTATCGTTTAAACCATCCTAAAAGGTAAAATTCTAATAAGAATATGACAGTGATTCCTAAACAAAATATGACTAAATCAATAGATCTGCCTGCAGTGCATGCATGTCGATTTGGGTGTAATGATGTTGTTGTAATCACCTTATGTAACTTTCGCATAGCCTTTCTAAATTTGTCTTCATTGAAAACGTTGTCAAACTAATTGGGTGGAATGTTCTTGGGACAGTGTAGTCCATCTTTTACCTCTCTCCATTTTGTCTGAAGTACATTTGTTGGTCTAGTTTTCAAGTTTAAATAAAGAAGTTTATCTAAATTTAAGAGTGTTATTTTATATCCAAGATAAACAATTTTCATTAATAGATTTCATAACGTACAATCTCTATTTTGTTGTTATAAATATTTTTTGAAAGGAATGCTCTTTTTTCTAGGACTCTAATGAACATCAATAATGACAATAGAATATTCAAATTGTAAAAAGCGTGCACATTCATTTGAGGAGTTTTTTCCGTTATCTGTAAATTTGTTTAAATTCGAGATTGTACACTTTTTGTAAATTGTATTTATCAAACACATTTTCGAAGTAGCTTGTTTACAGAATTGTTATATTTAATAAATATTCTGTTCAAGTAGCTATTACATCTTTCATCGAACACAAGATTATGTCATTATTATCATGGACAACAAAACCGATGAACATATATCTTGTTTATTTTTTCAACCCCCGTACATATAACCCTTATGATGAACGTTGTCCCGATCTAGACTAAACATTCCGCCAGAGAGCAGACACTACGAGAGGGATGTTTTCACATGTTGAGACGGTCTTCTTGCCTGATGGTTTCAATCTGTCACTAGACCCCGCCCCCGCACCCGCGTATCGGGCCTTTCGGACTCGATTTATCTTTCAAAGTTTCTAAAAATGCTTCATCGGGGGTGTCTGTTTCGTGCTGCTAATTGATCCTTCTGCAGAGATTCGAGCGGATAACGAAAACGGCGTTCACTGCTGAATAAAAATGTAATTTTAAGTATACTGGGGGTCCATTTAGTGCATATTGCCCTGATGTTTCAAAGGTTAATATTGTGTTATAGATATGCAAACATGGTTAGAACCAAAGTTAGAGAGATTCTAAAAAAATTGTTTGGTTATAATAGGTATATTTTTAATGAGAATGACCGATTAATTCAACCTGAACAGTTTTGTCTAATGTTAGCAAGCAATTAAATATTTCGTAAAAATAGAGAATGATGCAGGCAGGCCCTAAATTAAATCACAATTATTAATGTAGTTTAGTACTAAATTTTTTATTATTGAAAATGTATTAAGCTAACAAATCGGGTATTGTGCAATTCCATTTATATTTAACCATTTGAGAGGCGCTGGTACATATTTGTACCATTTTTTCTTTTGGTTCGCCTGCTTGGTATATTTGACTGAAATCTCGTTCCTTATGTCAATTTAGCATCATCTGATAATTAATAGTTCAACTAGTTGTCAAAATGTGGTATGCATTTGTACCATAAAGAGACTATAGCTCTTGACGCTGTTATTTTTTAATAAAGCGAACAGAGTAAACAAATAGGTATGGTATCGTCTTTTTGTAAATTATTTTTGATGATAGGCTAGTAAAATAGAAAATAATAGTGGTACATATGCGAACCATACCAAATTTTCGGGATACATATGCGTATTACATAAAATGTTGATGGTAGAGTCCAATTACAATTAGAAGAACACAGCTACATCCTCATTTGGCAAAGTAATTAATTGGTTATCGCCGCCTACTGGGGGTTTAGTGGAGTATTAATCTTACAGGAATATAGGAAGTATTGTTTCATATCTATCAATTTACTATTTTTTATTTATTGATAGTTATGGGATAATATGTATTCGAAATTCGAAGTAATGGTTATGACGTTGCAGTGTTCTTCTAATATTGTAATCGGACCCTAAATATCCGGAGCACAAAAAAATTTTTATGGTACAAATATATATTGCCGACTACAAAAAACTGATTTTGAAGTCTTGCCCGTTAAAGGGTTAAAATATTAATTTTGGTTTAACTTTTGTATTTTATAATTCTATATACAAAATTTAATAATTTTCTAATACATTATATTCCCACGTAAAAAATGCAATCACGGAATACCAACATGGTTTTGTGAAGCTCAGGAGTACCACGTCAAATCTGTGTACATTTACGCAATACATATCTAGTTATTTAGACTGTAGAAATCAAGTTGACGTCGCATACACAGATTTTAGTAAAGCGTTTGATACGGTATTTCACAAACAATTACTTTTGAAACTGAGATAATTTGGTGTTTCAAAGAGTATGCAATCACTGTTAAAGTCTTTTTTAACTGATCGACAGTTACATGTTGAATACGAGAGTGCCAAATCTTTTAATTTTGTGTCAACGTCAGGGGTTCGTCAGGGTTCGAATTTGGGCCCATTATTATTTGTTATTTTTATTAATGCCATCTGTCATTGTATCAACTCTAAGAAACTTTTGTTTGCAGACGATATGAAACTTTATAGAGAAATAAAGGATACCTCAGATTGCATTGCTCTTCAAAACGACCTTGTCAACCTACATAACTGGTTTATCGTAAATAAACTATGTTTGAATACTAACAAATGCAAAGTCCTGTCCTTTTCCAGGAAAGTAAACAGTGTCTTATATGATTATCAATTAGATAATCTTATTATTCCCCGGATATAAAATTACAAAGATTTAGGTATCTTATTTGACAGCAAACTGACTTTTTCGGAACACATTAAAAACACTGTACAAAGTGCAACATCTTGGATTTTGTTATTAAAAACTGTAAAAAGTTTAAATCTTTAGAAGCCATCTTCTCTGTTTATTTTTCACTAGTTCGTAGCAAACTGGAGTATTGCAGTTGTGTTTGGAATACTAATCATTTAAAGCACATAAGTGCATTAGAATCTGTCCAAAGAAATTTTTTAAAATTTATTTACTTTAAAAAATATGGCCGTTATCCTATTCGTCAGTCACTATGACTATAATTTAATGTTAGAAGAATTCAGTTTTGTGAGTCTGAGGAAAAAAAGAGAAATAGCAGATTTAATATTCATCTATAAATTAATTAATAATTCTGTAGATTCGTCTTCTCTGCTGTTTCAATTTAATTTTTATATCCCACGTATTACGTCAAGGTCAAATATAACATTTCATATTCAAGTGCCAAATTCACAACATCAATTTCACAGTCCTTTAACTACAATGTGTAGAAGTGTCAATCAGTATTCTGTTGATATATTTTTTCTAAAATTTTACCAGTTTAGAGAGCAAAGTTTCAGATTGGTATCAAATTAGGTAATTAGAATGTAATTTAGTTAAGTAAGTATTCTCAAACTTTGTATTTTAAAATATATTAAATACTCCTGTAGTTAGGCTGATAAAGCCTGTTGAATGTATTAATTATTAAATAAATAAATAAAATAAAATGATCCATCAAAACCTTTTTTGAAAACAAGGTCTTTCAGAATAACACACCATAAACTTGTAAACAAACCAGTTTCTCATTGGTGTAGAATCAGGGAATAAGAAAATTTTTATCCAATTTTTTTTAACATCCTGTACCTATTTAACAAAAGTTAAAAATTTGCAGAATTGGTCACAACAAAAGGTAGGTACACTTGGTAGATTTCTAAAAAAAATATTATATTTTCAGATTTTCAGTTTTAGCCCTAGTCACTCACTCATCTATGTACTGTTTGTATTGTAAGTGGATCTGAAATTCCCAAAGTGCAATTTTTTTATACAAAAAATAGCAAACAAAACTTACTAGACATTTTTTATTTTTAATATGTTGTTTACATCCATACAATATTTACAGTACTCCTACAATACAGCAAAAATACGTAAAGAGTAATCCACAAAAAATGCTTGTAAATAAGTAGAACATGACCAGCAAAGACAGACATACGAGGCATGTCCATAATAAGTGTACTCACAGCTCTAAATTAAATCCAAACTGATACTTAAAAAGAAGAAGAATTGTGCGCTCCGACATCTGAAAATTTTTTCAAGGCCTTATAATAAAAAAATAAAGCAGCCATTGATTGATAATAATTTAGTAAATTAGTGTATTATTTATTAATATTATTGGTGATGAACTAACATGTACATATTCTTAGGTTGATGCATTTACCCTAAAGAAAAATATTGGAAAAATTATATAAATATGGAATTCACTATATCATCCTATAGAATGGAAATTGGGACTTTTATAGGAAAATTATATTCAGCTAGCGCCCAGTTTCGAATACTGTGAATATTGGTACTAAACGGACCACGCCTTCTCCACTCAGAGCAAAACAAGAGCCAGAGCTGTTCATCAGACAGTTGAAACTAGTTGCGTTGCCTATAGATTTTCGTAAGTTGGAAGTTACCTTGGTAAGTTCATTTTGTGGCAGCCGTTGGATCTGAACGCGGACTGCGTTTACGGTGAATTTGGGAGGTAATATTTGGCGGCCCAACGTGGATTTGTTTTTTCTCCAAATGTTATTCTAACATCCGACGTGGATTTTATTGTTGTTACAACTGACCCCAACGTGTAAATACGTGTCTCCCAGATTGGCTGTTCTCATTTTGTTATTGATTTTTGATCACGGTGTAGGATTAAAGTTTGTGTATATTGATATCTTGATATTTAGTGACTTCTACTTTTTATTTTTCAGTTTTTTAAACTGAATTTGTTTGAATCTGTCAAAATGGGTAAGATAGTAATTAATCGGTTAAGGAAGGACGAATTAGAGTACGAACTAAGGTTCGCAGTATTAAAACTGGTACTGGAACGAGATCTTTGTTCGCAGCTACTTTGAGGTTAGAAAATTATAATAACAAATGTGCACTTTTCGGATAATATTGAATAATCGGGTAACATGAAATACTAGATATTTATTCAAAATAGAACATATATTTCTAGACATCAAGTTTATTTCTATAGGCCAGTAAGTAGAAACATACAAATGGAAAAAGTTTACAATAATTCTATCATTTTTTAAACTTCATGGAAATTTCGTAGAATTTTAAAAACATTTAAAATAGATATTTATACAATTTCTTAAATTAAATCCATTGTTTTTCTGAGGTAACTTCTGGATATACGTTGAAAAGACAGCAATTATTAAACGTTTTTTTTTTTTTGAAAAACTCTCACAAAAAAACTAAAACAAACGAACGTATATATTTTCGAAAACATGCTTTAAAAGTTTTTCATTTAATATCACATGATGGCAAAATTTCAATTATTTATTTTAAATAGTCTCTAAGTAAAACGATTGTGACAGACAGAGGTGATTCCATAATAATTATTGTTTCTTATGCTAATTTGGGTACCAATGAGACAGATTACTTTAAAAATTCTTAGTTTTTGTCTTTAAAACTTACAGTTTTTTCATGTATAGCTTTTCCAAAATTAAATTTGATATATGTTCTTACCTCGAGAAAAACGAGACGGCAAGAGACGAGAGAAAGGTTCTCTTGAGCGAGAGAAGTACTTTCTCGTCGAGACGAGAGAACGGTTTTTCTCGGTCTACGAGACGAGACGAGACGAGAGAGGCCTCTCTCTATAATGGTAGAAAAAATATACTGTACAACTCGAGTTGATTGTTCATATCCACTCTTGTTGCACAAACTACTATTTTATTCTTTTGTTTTGGTTTTCTTCTGATAATGGATTTTATACCCAAAAATAATGAAATATTATATTTAGTGGATAAATTTGACGGTTATTTTTTTTATTCTGGCTCGGGATTTTTATAATCCTGTAGCATTGGAGCTTTCTAATGATATTGAATAAAAAGGATGATGGTAAAGGAGTAAATATGGGAGTTATGAATGTTGTATGTAGGTAAGGATAGCTATTTTCTTTTAAAATATTTGAATTAGGCTCCAGGCTGCACAGGTTTGGTAAATTATTTTTTTTTAATCTTCTCATTTACTGTATGTTTGTTTTCGAAACAACCAGCTTGAGACGCACAGATTATGCAAATTTGTTAATTTTTTTATGTTTTTTTTTATTTTTATTTTTATTTCAAAGAAACCCACGTTGGTTCCAGGCTTCACAGGTTAATTAGATTAGTGAAGTTTTCTTTTTAATTTTTCTCGCTTTGTGTATAATTATTTTACGAGGCTTTAAGCCTCACTGGATAGGTAAATTAAATGTTTTATTTTATTTTTTCTCCTTTTATGTATAATATTTTTTGCTAAGCAACCCGCAGCTCCAAGCTGGTCGGTTTAGGTAAATTTGTTTTTTAAATTTTCTCATTTTTTATATTAATTTTTGCCACGATTGCTTAAGGTCGCACAGGTTGGAAATTTATTTTTTTTTAATTTTTTTTTTAATTTTGAAGTATTGGAGCTTTCTGATAATATTGAAGAAATTGATGATGGTAAAGACAGTAGTAAATATGGGAGTAATGAATTTTTTATATAGTTTGTGTAATCTTTTTTAAAATTATTTTAATATTTTCTGTAGAATAAACATCCGATTTTCAATTGGTTATGATTCATGAGATAGGTAAGATTTTTTTTATTTTGGTGTTTGGAATGCTTGTATACTTATGAAAAACACTTTTTTTTTTGTTTCAAATGTGGGTTTACCATAAACTGCATTTTTGTATTTTTAGGTAAGTTAAAATAGTTTTTTTTTAATTAATTTTATATTTTCTGAAGAATAAACATATAATTTTTAATCAGTGATGTTTCATTGTGCTAATATGAGAAAATAGATTTTGGGGGTATTGGGGTGAATTTCATGTGACCGCTGGGATTTTTTTTAATTTTTGTGGTTAGAGGGCTTGTTCACTTACGAAATATATTTTTTTATTTAAATGTAAATTCACCATAAACTGCATTTTTTTCATTTTAAATATGGAACAAACTTTCCTTTGTTCAAAAGACTGCAAATTAGTTTCTTTTCGTATCTTAGAAACCTAACTGTATTCCACAGAGTATATATACATATTTTTGGTGTATTATTTTCATTTTCTACTGCCACAAACTCAAAATTCTGATTGTACATCTGAAATAGAATATTTTATCCTTTTAGTGTTAATCGAAATATAACATTATTTCATATACACTTAGTAATTAGTTCATCCTTTTCCAACCGCATATAATTGCTCATCAACGCTTCAATTGATCCTTCAGAGACACTATAAATTATTTTATAAAATTTACTTATGACATTCACCAATAAATTATAAACAATGATATGGACAGGGATTCTATGTGCATACTCAACACGTAACGAATTGAATACAGAGAGACATTACATACGAATCACATTCTGTGGAATGAAGATAGTCGTCTCAACACGTGCCGTATTGAAAGATGGGAATCCCAATGATGATCAAATAAGGTGTCAACTGTCAAATCTAGTAGGATGTTTTTAGTGATGCTGCCTGCTACAGATGGCTTTCGCTATACTATCCCATTGTTGTTATAACACTGTTTTATCAATGAACTCTAAATTAAAACAGTAAGTTTTTAATTTTTTTCATAGTGCACTTTTAAAATCATTATTGTGTCATTTCCAAGAAATCGTTATCAAAAGTTATTCTATGTAGTAAGCTAGATCAGTAGTAGAAGGAAATGCCATCATCTAGGTTAAAATACAACAAAATTACTTAATTAAACTAAGCTATCTATAAACAACCCATTGTTTTGATTTTATTAACATTATCATAACCCAATATTAAATTTTATATTGTACACAATTAAAAGAAAAGGAATAAAAACAAATAAATAAGCAACATTAAAGGATAATATAAATATTTTGTTTTCGCCAAACTATTATGTAGGGATAGACGCATTTCAATTTTGTTTGGTTATACAACTTGTGTCATTAAAATTCTATTGCCTAAGGAAGGTTAGGTAATAATCTCAGCATGCACCGACTGACCATACCACATCGCATTATTTCTGAAAGCACCTCACATTTCCGGCCCTTTTATTGCCAAAGCTGGACGACACTACAAGAGAATGTTGTGACAGGTTTTAGAATGTTGCGGTCAGTTCGGTATAGAAGGCACATTCAACGGGCTATAAATCAGGAAAGCGAGCCGACCTGATCGATGTTGCCAATTTTCGTTAAGCAAATATTGAACTGGAATGATGATATCTCTTTTAGTGTGTTTTTATTTTTATGCGGACTGATTTTGTGATTTTAGTAAAGAAAATATAGAGATAATCTGCAATTAATTATATAATTAAATAGAATAGGATTATCCATTTCTCAAAATGTGATTGATGTATTCAAAAAATAAAAAATAAAATTCCATAGCAGCACTACATAATTGTAATTATTTTTTTATTCTTAACGCAACTTGTTTCGATCTTAATTGCTCATCATCAGGCGAAAGGAAAAAATTAAAAGATTACTTGGCTATTAATCAATCCTCTTTGTTTAGGTACATCAAATGTCAGACACCAAATAGAGAAAACTTCTGATATCAAAGTCTTCGGCACGATATTAGTCATCAGAATATATTTAGAGCAGTATAGGACTGCTCTTCAAACATAATTACAATCATTAGATCGAAAATCAGAGAAAAACAACATAGTTATTTTTGGATTGGTCGTGAAAAACAAGCCAGATATTTTAGTTGAAGTACTGGACAAATTAAACAATCTTCTAGGGATTCAAATTAGGTGTCAAGACATAAACAATATATCTTTATTAAGTAACAAAGATAATAACCCCAACAATATTGTCCTAGAATTCGTATAATTCCTACAGAAGAAGAAAATAGTTAAAAATGTAAATAAACAAAAAGAAACCGGCATATCTACAGATAATGACGCCTCATATGTAGATGGAAATAGATAAAGAACATTAGTGCTTCATCTTAAATAAGCTATGACTCAAAAATTAACTGCCAGGATTAAAGGATTTCTCTTAGAAGTAAAGGATAAGTTATACAGCGTAGAAGATCTAAAGAAATTAAAAGAAGTAAATAAGCTAAGACTCAAAAATTAACTGCCAATATTAAAGGATTTCTTTTAGAGATGGAGGATAAGTTATATTGCGTAGAAGATCTATATAAATTGGAAGAAGAGGCAATATCTAGCAAATGTGAAGGAAAAGAAGACAATAATTCGCAGCAGATGAAGACATACAAAAACAAAGTAGTAAATAAAAAGAGAAGGTGCAGTAAAATTCATTACAGTCCAAAGACTAGAAGTGCTAAATTAGAAATTAAGTAACCTTTTCATAATATTTTATTAACCTTAATTTAAACATTACTTGGCTATTAAACAATCCTCTTTGTTTAGGTACATCTAATGGAAATCCATCAGTCAGACACCAAATAGAGGAAACTTCTGATATCAGAGTCTTTAGCACGATATCAGTCATCAGAATATAATAACCATTGAGAAAATAAGTTTTATGAATCGATAACCAGTAAAAGTGAAAAGTGGAACTAGTGTAAAATAATAGAACGGAGTGTGATAACCCGGTTAATGATAAATCCAATTAACACACGTCTATCAAACTGCTTTAACCAAGTGATGGAGATAAGATATAACTCTTATACTAGAAATAGGCAACAATAGTGGAGAGTCCTTAAGAAAAAGAATAAAATTAAGAAATAGTAAATCCATGCTGGAGCACGACATAATCCGAATAACACGACATAATACAACCAACAAGATGGACTTAAATATTCAGAATAACTGAATTTCACATGCTAGTAAATGCATATCAGGTACCAAAAAAATTAAACTTGCTTATAAATAACAGAGATTTCTTGGATCCACTTCTCCTGGAAGGTACTACGTTCTTAAATATTTCTGTATTTAATACTTAAAGATCCCAACGTATTTGAGTACTTCAAAAGAAGCATACATTTGCAAACATCATCTTAAGGCAGCCGGAGCAACCACGCTTTACATATTGAAGGTGATCTAAGTATCTCGAATATTCCTAAATTTGCTAGCTCCTTCCATTGATCGCTATCGTACGGGAATAATTCTACATTTATAAACATGACTAATCGTTTGCCATTGCCTGATGTAGGATATTCCGATTATGCGGAAGAGTAATAAGAGATTATTCACTAATTGTTCATAATAATATATCAAAAGTCTCAAGAGATATCAGCAATTCAATGAAACAAACCTTAAATGGCAACCAGAATAAAAAACAACAGTAACGTCTATTTTGTTAGAATATTATTACTAATCATTATTTGCTAACCTACAATTTTAATCTAAAAATTTTATAAACTAATTACTTATCTAAGAAGTCCCCATTGGGCTGTCTTAATTTTTTCTGTAACAAAATACTTCTCTACTTAATAAGGTAGTATATGCTTTATAATAACATATATTAGGGCGTATTTATAAAAAAAGAGAATTTGCTATTACTTGTAGAAATCGAAGCAGTTACTTTACATTCTTTTCATAAAAAGAAGGAAAAGATTTGGAGGTTTCACTTTTATTAAATTCATTTGCTTTAAAACTAAAAGATTTGCTTTAGAAAACATGCTTCTAGTCCAAAGAATAAGATAAAGTTTCCAACGACCGAAAATAAAGTAATGAAAAACAAAAAAAAGGAAATAGGGTTTCCTAATGTTGAATACTTTATCCACCGTTTGACATGCCTTCGGTATATGTAGCTTTAAATATGCGACACATATGTGGAATTAAAGTTCCCTGCCTCTTTGTAGTGGAATGGAATATATTTCATCTCCTTGGCATTTGTATGGCTGACATTTGTTTGAAGTGCATCTAATTTCTTCGACCTCCTTATTTCTATATCTAGGCCTCCATTCCAAAGAGTTGGCATAATAGACCTTCTACTATCGGGTATAAGAAAATTTCTGCAGCCAGAAAGTGTTTTTTTGTGGGCATGGTTAACATTTCCTTGAAGGTTTCTGTATAGGTTTTATCATATTTTCTGAAACATCCTACTTTGTTTGCAGTACCCTCTTAAACTAAGACTTTTTGGATGTGAATGTTTCTGATAACTCCTTACAGAACTTTCTTCACGATTGTCTTCATGTTTTAACCTTTTTATTTCCTTGTTGTACTAAGTAGGTTTAATTCTGTATAGGGCCCAATCTTCTGTTGATTTGGCTATATTCAAAAGCCTTTACACCAGACTGTTTTTGTTCTCTGTTGTCTTGTTTTCTATAGATATTATTCCTCGTAAGCGGTTATAATAGCCTTACTAACTTGGTCTACTATTCGATCAAGGTTTTGATTATCTGTTATTTCCATCATACCTTCTTTGAGATACTCTTCAAATAATGTAAAATACCTTTCGCCTAACTAGGGTTTCTGTATTTGATTGAAAATCGAAATGAGGTAATTAGATGAAATCTAATTTGTTTGTGGTCTGAGCACGATGTTCGTCTAACACTTGCTTAACTAAGCAACAAGTAATATCTAGGACTTCTTTTCTCGTCTCCATGACGTAAGCTGGATTCTTACTTATATTAAAAATTATTAAACCTTCAGATAAGATAAAATGTAATAAAGACTCGCCTCTTGTAATGCTGTCGATGTTTTTCAAAATGGTATGGTGGGCATTGGCTTGGCATCCTATTGTCGCTGGTGTTTTGTGACTTTATTTGGTCACCTGACAGTCTCTTCCCTTGTTATCACAAATATTCAACTGGGCTCAACCAAATGTAAAATCAAATCTCCAAATACAACTTCAACGTGCTTATATGTATAAGCACGCTCTCACAATCTCACATTCTTGGGTACACTACTATAATAACATTAAAATAACGCACCAGATTTAAAAGGAGTTGGACACTGCGACCTTTTCAGGTCTATTGTAGGAAATAACGTGCCACTATAACTGCAAGTTGCAACTTATTTGGCGCAACTTATATGACTAACACGAGCATGTCTACCTTTTTTTTTTGTGAGGATTTGCTTGCAAAGAAAAGGGAAGGAACTTTTTCCTCTATTTTTTCCTTGTGAGCTCTTCGTTACCTTTGAAGGAAATACTTTATTTTTATAAACAAGGTCTATTTTGACAATCGAGTAGAGAACTGCTGAATTAAATTTAATAGAACTTTTCTTACGGACTAATTCCGCTATAAATTCCTTAGGACCGAAGGGTGTCTGACTTGGTTTTCAATTACCTTTGGTTGTCATTAGATATATATGATCAATCCAGTGCAGTTGTTTTTCTTTAATTTCTTATATTGATTGGTTTTTTTAGCACCGATGACGGTCTAACTTGGTTTTCTAGTTACCTTGGTTGTCATTAGATATATGTGATCAATCCAGTGCAGTTGTTTTTTTTTTAATTTCTTATATTGATTGGTTCTGTTACTCTTTATTTCCTAGTTTATTTGTCAATAATGGAAAAACTATTGCAATGAGGATTTTAGTACGAATATATGTCCTGATTTAATTGTATGCTCATATATAAAGCTAGCAGACAAGCACTACGCACGCTGGTCAGACCACGAATTTATTCAGGAAGAGTACTAGAATGTCACGATGATTTGACCGAAGTATCCATCGAAAATTTTGATGCATAAGTGAGAAATATGTGACGTGAGGTAACCCGCCCTTCGCACGTTACCGGTACAAATACTTACTCGATTAACAAGATATTAGGAATCAAAACCATGATTACAGTTTTGATAGAAGTTAAAAAAAAACAAGAACAACATTTTTTCGAAATTCCTTAGATATATTATTACTTTTCATTAGTTAATCCTATATATATTGTAAATTTTAATCAATCAAAAGATTATCTGAGAAATTATTTATTGTTTCGGCCTTTACTTGATGAAAATCCATTTAATCTTGAAAGAGTAAAACCAAATTTGGTAGATTTTCACACTTTTTAAAAGTGTGAAAATCTACCAAATTTGGTTTTACTTTTTCAAGATTATCTGAGAAGACTATAAGACAAGGCAACCAATGATAATGATGTCTTATATCACAGGTTCATTCAATTTAATTTGTTATGTATTAAATATGGTTCTCTATTTATTTTCTACATATAATACATTAAGGGTGTCCCGAAATTAGACGGTCATATTTTAACAGCATAATCTACATCCTAAAATATGAATAAAAGTTTATATAAACATAGGTCCGAAAACGGTTCGTTTTCGAAATACAGGGTGTTAAAAGTGAAGTCCTGATGACACTCTTTTGTAAATATTTTCTAAACGTTTAAATATAACTAAGTAAAATTTGGTACAAATGCTTACCTTTTTACGCTCTATTTAATGGACTAAACCCCAGTTTTTGATCTTCTTCATAGGTGGGTAAATTAAGGGGGCTTAGGGTAAAATTGCCCTAAGTTTTTTTTGTTGGCAGTTTTTAACATTTTGATTATAAAATTTAGAAAACCAATGTTTTTTTTTATAATAAAGCTACATTTATTGCATCTCGCTAGGACGCACCATTTTCAAGGAAAAAGCATTTGAATATTTCATGATAAGTTAATGTTATCTTATTCGAAAATGTAAACAATAATTAGCAAGCCTGTGAAATCAGAAATTTTATTTTTTTTTACTTTGGAAAAGCGGTGACTAAAGTAATTTTAGAAAATATTTACAAAAATGTGCCATCATGACTTCACTTGTAACACCCTGTATCTCAAAAACGAAACGTTTTCGAAACTATGTTTATATGAACCTTTATTCCTATTTTAGAATGTACATTACGCTGTTAAAATATGACCGTCTAATTTCGGGACACCCTGTATAGTCATTTTAGATCATCCTCGTAATATCAAGCAATCAATTTTTGTTCAAGTGTTATATATTATTCTTGATTAAAATTTCCATTTCCTATAATAGGAAATTTGAATTCCAATTCCAATAAATGACAACATCGCATAGTAGGGTCTGAGATGGCAGAACTAACTGTACCTTTAGTGAGCGTGGGGCTCTAAATCTTACCTTGACCGATGAACCCCGTCTGAGTTGCTTCCTTTCTTAAATTTCAGTGAGATTATGTCAGGACTGAATCTGAAGAGGTATTCATCTGGCGAAATTAAATAATAGATTTTCGAGATGCGATTCTGGAATTTTAAGATACAGTGTGATGTAGAAGTATAGGGGTTATGAATGAATATAGCTTTAGTTAATACAAAATTAATTTTGAGGAATCATTCCACAAGCCGGTGATGGGTTTAAAGTAGAAATATAATCAAGTAATAGAAAAATTGAGACACTATAAAAAAGGAGGAGGTTCTCAATTCGTCCCAATATTTTTATTTTTTTATTTTTTATGTACGAGTATGTTTAGCGATAATTCTTTAACACGGTGTCCGATTTCAATGATTCTTTTTTTGTTAAAACGGGGGTACTTCAGGGGTGGTCCCATATAAATTTGGTCAAAATCTAATAATTGAGTCCATGAGAAAATCCTCAAACTCTTCGTTTTGTATGTATGTTTAGCGATACTGCTTTACCACCTTGTCCGATTTATATGATTATTTTTTTGTTAGTAAGGGGGTACCTCAAGGGTGGTCCCATATTAATTTGGTTAAGATGTGGTGATGGCATCTGCATGTTTTTGAAGTCGGTTTTTTTTTTAATTTTTAATTTCTAATACTTGTTTATATAACTGGAAAGACCATAAAAAAACTCAATCCACCTGTTTTTGTGTATTATTCAAATATTTTATTCTGCGGCTCTAGCGAGTTAGTTCCAGTTAAAAAAAGAGTTGCTTTTATTTATATTTTTTTATACAATAGAATGGTGCAATCACTATTTTTTTTAAAAATAAAACAAATTATATTAATAATTTTTTTTTGTGTCATCGGCGTCGACTACTACGGCCATTAGCCTCGTGTTCTGTGTAGGCTTTGTTACTGTTTCCCAGCGCCACTTTAGGAACAACACTGTTAATTAGAACCCAACAGTGAATGGTCGAGTGGGGAATCCTACCTATGCATTAGAATTAATATTTAATTTTTTAAATTAAATAAAAATTCCTGCCGCCGGTGGGATTCGATCCTGAGACCTTCCAATCTCAGTGTCATGAATCTAACCACTGAGCCAACGCACCCCTCATATTAATAATTAAGGAATAATTTATTGTTGCTATTGTCATTTTTTGATTTTATCCATTTTTGAGCAGGCTTGGATTTATAAATAAAGAAGGACCTACTGGCGCAAAAGGAGTTGCAAATCCTAGTGATTGGATGACGAATGAAGTATTTTTAGATGCATTGAAACACTTCATAAAATTTGTAAAACCAATTGAAAAAGATCCATGCCTGTTTTTGGCGGATAACCATAAAACGCATATTACAGTTGAAGTTATCATGGAAAATCATACAATAATTATTCTTACGTTTCCTCCGCATTGTAGTCATTGACTACAACCCTTAGATGTTTGTGTATATAACCAGATATAGAACGACAATGAATTCTTGGATGTTGTCAAACCCAGGAAAAACTGTAACTATTTAGGAAGTAGCCTCATTTGCTAACGAGGCCTTTCTTCATGCATTTTCACCGGCAAACATAACAAACGCATTTGTGGCAACAGGAATACACCCATTCGACAGAAATATCTTTTCTGAGGATGATTTCTTGTCTTCATTTGTATCAGATCGGCCGGATCCAAGCACTATAAAGGGCGTCAAAGCTATTGCTCAGCCACCAGCTTCTACTGCTACAGTTTTAACCCGACAATCCTTAGGAGAAGATACTTTACAGCCTTTCACTTTAAAAATCACTATAACTGCCGAGCAACTAAGGCCATATCTTAGGGCACCTCCAAAAAAAATATCCAGCGAGGACCTCGTAAGGGGAGAAAGAACGACAGTAATCAATGAGACACGAGAAAAAGACAAACATTTAGAAAAAAAAGAATAACGAACAGAGAAAAAGGTAAATACAAAAGTATCAGCGGCTACAAAAAAACGAATAAAAACCTTCATTAAAGAGTCAAGTTCAGAAGAATCCATCAATTTGACCATACGCGATCCAAGTGATGACGATTTGCCATTACACGACTACTGTCATGAAAAGAATCCTGATGATAGTGTAGTCTAATGATCAAGTTCCTCTAAGTCAATATTTCCGAATTTCAAAATTAAAACCTAACAATAAACAAAACCAACTTAGGCTCAAGGAAAACAAAGATCCCAATACCAAAGACGACAATAACGCGGTAAACCAAGTTAATTGTGTTTATTGCAAGGAAGCTTATCATTGTAGCAAAACAGACTAATTAAAGTGTTTTATATGCTCTTAATGGGCACATGAAACTTGTGGTATTCAGGGTATCTGAAGTTTATATTGTAATAACAGTTCCTAATATATTTTTGAATAAATTAATATCTTTTAATGCGAATGTTATTTTCAAAACCACCACTGTCCGTTTTAATACATCGATGTTTTGAAATGGACGAGAGCAACTTTTTCCAAATTTAAATATTACTCAGGCCATGAACTTGAGACTATTATTTTTTAATAGTATATTTTACAAGCCTATTAATAGAGCTTCTCACT